>JALIZH010016471.1:0-26118 GCA_030522465.1 Rhipicephalus appendiculatus | reverse complement strand
GTGCTTCTTGTTTGTAAAATGTGGCATTGGTAATGAAAAGGTATGCGGTAGCTTTTGGGCCCACGCATGATTAGGTTTAAAGGGACCGACAACTAATTTTTCTCGACCCATTTTTTTATGGCGCGACAGAAAGCTCACCCTTCATAGTGTTTGTAGCTGTAGTAGTTCATTTCAAAAGCACGTAGTTATTTTACAAGCAGTATTTTTCGATCTGAAAGGCTCTAAACACACATGTACTACTTTTCCTCCAGCAACGCTGAGAATAGGATAGTGATGCCGCCAGCCCTTCTCGTGATGTGTGAAAGCTGTGTCGTCGTCCTGCTTTTTGCAGAAGTTCCTGTAACTGTGCTTAACCACCTTTATTTTGAGCTTTTGAACTATTTCTGCAAATAGCAACCTGTGACAATGAGATGATGTGGCATTATAAACCTTCCCAGTATTTATACCGCGTTGTGTGTGCCTGCGCCCAAGGTTGCCTGTGCCATGGGCGGCTTGTACCAGCGGCGTTACTCTCTCTCGATGCACGAGCCAAGCCAAGTTACTGAAAACGTCCACTACGCATATGCATGGCCGTGTCGAGTAGCAATGTGCATCATTTCCGAGACAAAGTGTAGGTAGCAAAATTATGTCACTGAAAAAATCTTAGCGACCTGCAAACTGTGTGCACAGTTGCATGAGCATGCTGAAAAGTTGCTCGAGACACGCTGACGAGCATGGTATCATTACGTCACATGAAGGCAGCGCCGCTTTAATGCATGCTACTAACGCAGGCCTATGTATACATTTTTATGGAGTAATATCTTTTATTATAAAGAAACGAACAATTTTTTCAGTACCAACAAAAAGATCCTCAACCCTCTATAGCAGTCAACGGTCACGTGACAGGGTACATCAATTCGTTCATGTATTTGTCACCAGAGGCACCAAAGGTCATTTTTCGCGTCTTTCGATGAAGAAATAAAAATATAAATCCACCTCTCACGAAAAAAGACGGGGTTGGTTTGAGTCAGTGCGACACACAATCTTTCCATCAGTTGAGTCATCTCTGTTCATATTCTGGGCAGTTGTCGGTCCCTTTAACAAAACTTGAAATTTGGTGAGGTGATGCATAGTTGACGGGAATTTTGAGTGCAATAAACAACATTCACATTCGCAACATTCACACCGCCTTCTCGTTCTTGTGAATGTTCTTTTTTGCGCTCCATATTCCCGTCAACTTGATGAGGTTGTCTGGGAACCCCGATCTTGGTAGCTTAGCTGCAAAGATGTTTCGCTGCTATGCACAAAGACATGGGTTCAATTCTTATTTTGATAGCAATGATATGCTAAAGCACCGTTGTACATGACTAAATTTAGGGGCTCAGAAAGGTGGTCAAAGTTGAGTGCCTTATTTACTCGATTGCAGCATGACCATGATTGTAACTAGAGGGGAGACTTTCCGGGAAGAAAAAAAATAAAACATTTGTGTGCATCATTATACTTTTTTGACTACTTGAATTTTGATATGTGATTGTAACGCGAGGGTCGACTTCATGCAGCAAAAATCTTGATAGAAATGCGCGTTACAATTGAGTAAATACAGTAAATGTCCCCCCACTCTGGCATGCTTCATAATTCTTCTGTTGTATAGGAAGGTAAAACCCCAAAGTTACAGGCAGCAACAATGTTCATGTGTGAAACAATGAAAGGCAGCAATAAAATGTGGCAGTGTGAAATGAGTAGTGACCTTGATTTCCACATATAAAATGGCCGGTGTACCGCTCTATTTGCCTCTGATTAGCTCTTTTTATTTTTAACATTTTTTTCAAACCTTTAAGGATTGAGCATGGAGCCATCAGTGGGAGACAAGCCAGGTATTCGTGGCATGGATTGTCGCTCTCTGCCGATCTACCTTCCTTCAGCCGATCTGGAGGAACTGGACGCGCTGTCTTCGGTGCCTGTCGTCAGCGCTGTCGGTGCCAGGCTCTCGGACACAGGTAGGCAAGTTAGGTAGTCAATAGTAGGCATGAAGTAGTTTGTTTATTTATGTAGTTGTTTATATTTAATGAGAATGCTACCATCGTACAAGAAAGTGTCCATTGTGAAGGGCATATTTGATGATCTGACGTGGAGAAAAATTGTAAAATCAAAAGAGATAAACAGCAGTAAAATAAATACTATGCTGTCGTGTCATTTGTGAGTACAAAATAGCCAATTCTCTGCAGTGACTATTTAGTAGACATCTATGAAGACAAACTTGAAGTCACTGCGACCGTCTGCATTACCAGAGGTGTCTGTGTTGGAACAAGTCGCTCACAGAGCTTTTAATGGGCTGTTCTTGGTGCATCGAAGTAGCCACAACACAATCTTGTAATTCAAGCAGCAATAAAAACTGAAAGTCAGGAGTTAAAATGCATTTTACTGACTTTGCAACAGAGAAAGGAAATTTGCTGCTTGCCACTGCTTTGAAATTTGGTACACTGGCACAAAAACTGGTGTTTCACACATTTGTTCAAAAACGCTTCAGTGCTTTCATGTTTCTTCAGGAGGTGGGGGGGGGCTGGAAGCCGTGCCCCCAATTTACTTTTTGAACTGGCAATTTTCTAATTAAACATTTCATGCTTAAAACCCGTATTCATTTATTTTTTATTGGCTTTACGCGTGTTATTTCTTATAGTAAGAGTGGGCTTGCCCCCCATATTCTATCAAATTTTTTGTTAACCTATTCTTGAAGTAAAGAGTTTGCAGTGGTTTCGGTGTAAAGGGAATGTGCTAAAGAATTCACTGTGTCTTGTGTGAAGAGGCCTTTCAGGCTCCTAAATAATGACCTTTGATTTGCAACCATCAGAGACACTTTGAGGGCCTCCTCAGTTGTCTGTACGATGCCAGCTCTGCAGATTTTCATGTCATTATGGCATACTTATCGATGTCTGCATAAACATTATCTGTGTAGTACAATGAAAATGTGATACACTTAAAAACCTAATGCGCTAATGAGAATGCATTAAACTTGAAGGCAAGAAGCGTGTCTTCTCTTCACCTTTTGCCTACACCTTCTAAGCACATCCCCATCTTGATGAATCAACATGGCAAAATAAGTGTGTTGACATAAGGCAATTTATTGCTAAAACGCAACAAGGAGCTCACAAGAAGGAGAATAAGACAGCACATAAGCCAAGTGCTGGCATGAAGCGATTTTTTTAAACAGTGCGATAGCAGGCAGACACCTAATGTGCATGCATGCAGCGCAGGTGTCTACCTAAGTATACCCCCTTAGGTGTCGCCAAAATAATGCCATATCACTAAACTCGCATTCACTATTTTAGAGAGAGATGTGTCACTTATGCACTCCAGATTGACTTGTTGGCACGGGAACTGCTCTTAGTGTATCACAGAAAAGGGCACGAAGTGCACAGGGGATCCAGCTATTTCTATGATTGTGAATGTGACCGTGATCATGGGAATATCCTGCACCATCAAGATGAGTGAGTGCACCCAATGCAACTATGACTGGTGCAGTCATAGTTGCATCGTATGTGAGAAGAAATGTTGAGAAATCAAGCCAGAAACACGAGGAGAAGAATACAGACTGTCGTAGCCGAGCGTTGCTACGCACTGTCAAACAAGGAGCCAATGTAACATCGAACCATTTATTCCAGCGGAGTGCTGGCCATGAAACGATACACGCTTGTACTTGTGTCCGCGCACGCAGTCCCAGTGTTGCCTTTCACCACACACATGGCTCTCTGTGCGCCTGCCGCGGCGGCGCCGTGGTCGGCGGTCCACGACACCCCCCTTTCTTCGGGAAGGCAGGCTACAGGTCCAGACGGCTTGGAGGTCGACACAGGCGTCCAGTTCTTGTTATTGTCACTGGTTGCACATGCTTGCCTGTACGCCTCGTAAGCCCTATTGAAGTCTGTACCAGATAGGATCTTGGTTGACCCACTTCTTGCATCACAGTCCCGTGGGATGCTGCCCCACTCATAATTCGCACAGCTGTCTTCGGTAAGATGCGCTCTCTGCTTCGCACTCTGTGTCGCCTGTTGTAGGTGCAGCGGACTTGGCATCTGTACGTTTCGTTCTTGCGCCTGAAGTCGCTGTCGTCGCACTTCGGTTTGAGCATTCTGGTGGTCGACGGCAGAGTTGTGTTGATGCGGCGTCCCATTAGAGGTTCTGCTGGCGAGAAGCCTTCCACTGTTGGTGTGGCTCTGTGTGACAGCAGTGCCATGTTTATGTTGGGAGATTTCTTCAGGAGCTGCTTGGCTGTTTGCACTGTACGCTCAGCCATGCCGTTACTTTGGGCATAGTATGGGCTTGAGGTTATGTGGTTTGTGCCCCATCGCTTCATCAGCTGCCTGAACTCCCCACGAGGCAAACTGTGGACCATTGTCCGTGCGAATTGTTCTTGGCACCCCAAATCGTGCTATGATTGGTTCCAGAACACTGACAACATCTTTAGTAGCTGTGCCACGTAGTTGCTTGATCTCGAAGAATCTAGAATAGTAGTCGACAACCACGATGTACTCTTTCTCTTCCAATGAGAAAAGATCAATGCCGATGGTATCCCACGGATATGCAGGCAGTGGTGTCTGGAGAAGTGGTTCAGTAGCAGGCTTCCTATGTTCTTGGCATACCTGGCATCGTTGCACGTATTCTTCTATCTCTTTTCCAATACCTGGCCACCATACGGATTGTCTTGCTCTAGCCCGACACCGAGTTGTGCCCATGTGACCTTCGTGAAGTCTTTCAAGCACTTCCAGTCTGAGACTGGGTGGAATGACGAGTCTATCACCCTTAAAGAGCAAGCCTTCGACTAGCGAAAGTTCACTGGCCACTTCTGCGTAGCGCTTGAGTTCTGGTGCTAGGCCATGTACAGAGGGCCATGCCGAAGTGTATAGGGTCGCCACTGTACTCAATGTGGTGTCCGCTTGGATGCTGAGCTTGATCCTTTCTAGCATGTGCTCTGATGCTGGTAGCTGCTCCAGGGTTAGGGCCTCAAACTCCTCTACGGCGCTTTCGATGTCTCTGTCAGCGCCTTTAGCAGCAGGGTTTTGTTGTGGCTTCCGAGACAACAAGTCAGCTGTGAACAATGTGTTCCCTGGTGTGGGAGAGATTGTATAATCGTACTCCAGAAGGCGCATGCGAAAACGTTGCAGTCTTGAACTCCGCTCATCCATGCGCTTGGTCGTCAGCAGAGAAACCAGGGGCTTGTGATCTGTTTCGATGTAAAATGATGAACCAAGAAGGTACTTGCGGTAGTGTTCACATGCCCAAGTGATGGCTAGGGCTTCCTTCTCGATTTGCGCATATCTCTGTTCTGTTTCGGAGAGTGAACATGAGGCATATGCCACTGGTAGCAGCCTTTCTTGTGACTGCTGCAGGAGAACTGCACCTAAGCCGTAAGACGATGCATCCACAGACAGTGTGTGTGGCCTTCTTGTGTCATAGTGCACGAGGACTGGTGTTGCACTTAGCGCCTGCTTCACACTTTCAAAGCTTTGCTGTTGTGCCGGGCCCCAGTACCACTCGGCATCTGCACGCATGAGGTCTCTCAGTGGCTTAGTCATGTCGGCAAGACCTGGAAAAAACTTTGCCAGATGGTTTGCTGATCCAAGGAATGACCTGACTTCGGACGTATCCTTTAACGCCTCAATCTGTGTGATGGCCTCCACTTTGTCTAGGTCAGCTCTGATGCCTTCTGCGGAAACGATGTGCCCAGAAACTTGACCATGCTCTGTCAAAATGCGCATTTGTTGACGTTGAGCGTGATGCCTGCCTTTACGAGCCGACTGAGCACTTTGTGAAGATATGCATCATGTTCTCCAACTGTTCTTCTGGGCACGATGATGTCGTCTTGCAGGCATGTCAGTCCATCCAGTCCCTCTAAGACTCTGAGCATCTCACGCTGGTAAAATTCTGGCGCCGTAGAAATGCCGAAGGGTAGTCTGAGGAACTGGAACCGCCCAAATAGAGTAATGAACGTTGTAAACTCATGCAACTCTTCAGAGAGGGGGACTTGCCAGTAGCCTGCACGTGCGTCTAAGCGACTGAAGACTTTTGCACCAGCTAGCTTGGCGAGGCATTCATCGACTGTAGGCATCAGCATGCGTTCACGCACGATCTGCTGGTTTGGCTGACCATAGTCAACACATATCCTCAGTTTATTGTTCCTTTTCTTTGCTATCACCGTTGGGAAGCACCACTCTGTCGCGCGTTCCACCTTCTGTATGACGCCGATGTCTTCCATTCTTTTGAGTTCCGCCTCAACGAGAGGGAGAAGAGAAATAGGCACTCGCCTTGTGTAGCTGACTGCGTAGGGCTTGGCGTCGCTGGTCACTTTGATGCGGTATGTGGTCTCCATCAACCCGAGTCCTGGTGTCAGCTTGGGGTACTGTGCCAAAATGTCAGGGATGTCACACACTTGCGTTTCTGCCAACTCCAGTGGTCGCTGCACTATGCCCAGTGACTCTACTGCCGAACGACTGAGAAGAGCTTCTCTAAGCCGTTTGATGATGAAGACCTTCTCTTGTACTCTTGCATTTCGCCATTCTACCGTGGCCCTAAAGTAGCCTGCTGTGTCGATTGTCACTTGACCTGGGCCAGTCAGCGCCTGGTTTGCTGTTTCCAGAGGTCCCATGGTGTCCCTGTGGTAGTCCTTCAATGGCACTGCAGTGACGTCGGCACCTGTGTCGAGTTTGCATATGAGAGGTGTGCCGTTCATCGTTGCCCTCACTCCCAAGGCTCACTAGACGTCGTGCTTTGCACCTCACCGAGATACAATTCTTCCATACACTGTCGTCGCTCGGACGAACGGTTGGGCATGTCACTCTTGCACGCACTTGAGCACACTGTTGCGTAGTGGCCTTTTTCCCACAGCTATTGCACGTCTTGCCCGCTGCTGGACACTGCGCCTTCGTGTGGTTGCGGGCTCCTCCGCACCACCAACAACGTCCGGCGTCGTCGCTTTTCGCGGTGCGTAGACAGCAAGGGAGGTGCTCGAGACGGTATTTTTGTTTCTTTCGGGATGCCCTTTCCGTGGCCTGACTTTCTGACCTCATCGACCGCAACGGTGGAGTGCTCCTTTTGGCGAATTTCAGTTTGCTGCTGCTTCACCACCTCATAGTTCCTCGCCAATTTCGTCGCTGACTGCAGCGTCAGCTTGGGATCAAGCTGCATCTTCTCGCTCAGTCCGACGTCCAACAGTCCGACCATGAGACGGTCGCGGATCAGCTCGTCCTTGAGTTCACCGTATTCGCAAGCCTCTGCCAGTTTGTGTAGGTCCGTGATGAACGCTTAGACCGGTTCATTGAGTTGTTGTACACGGCGGTTGAACCTTGCCCCTCTCGTAGATTACGTTCGTACATGGTATGAAGTGCTCCTCAAACTTGCGTTTAACGGTAGCGTAGTTCGCCATTTCAGCCCCTGTCAGCTTCAGTGACGCTAAGATATCTTCCGCCTCTTTCCCCATGGCATACAGAAACGTGGTCACCTGCGTATTTTCGTCCCGGAGATGCAATGACGACACGAGCTGGTAACGTTCCCATCGAGCGATCCAGCGCTTCCAATCCGCCGGGTCCCGGAAATCGAGCTTCGGGCAACTCGACGGCGAAAGGATTGAAGAAGTTCCCGCCATTTTGCTGCTGCACTGCGGCGGCTTTTTTGTGCGGCATCTCCTTCCCCCTCGTCGGACATGCTGAAAGCCGATTGCTGCTTGGATGCTCACCGCTTGGTCGCTTGTGTTGTGTGGTTCACTGTGCAGTTGGCGTCACCGCTGCCACCATGTTGTAGCTGAGCGTTGCTACGCACTGTCAAACAAGGAGCCAACGTAACATCGAACCATTTATTCCAGCGGAGTGCTGGCCATGAAACGATACACGCTTGTACTTGTGTCCGCGCGTGCAGTCCCAGTGTTGCCTTGCACCACACACATGGCTCTCTGTGTGCCTGCCGCACAGCGTCGCCATGGTCGGCGGTCCACGACACAGACAACAGGTCAAGGTGGACGAATATTGCAGCGCAAGTGAAGAAAAAACTGTTTATATTAATTACAGCACACTGTGTCAACGAACTGTACTCGTTTCACGCCACGTTTATGGTGAGGACGGTGTGGCCTGTCACTCCATTTTCCCACAATTTTTTGCACCTCTCCGCTAGGGAAGTGCAGTGCCGCATTTTCTGTGAAGGTCCACTTATATGGGGTTAGTCCCATGATCCAGCGATTTTCAATGGCATTGACGAGCAAGACACCAAAGACTGGCTGTCTTCATATGAAATAGTAAGCACTCACAATAGCTGGGATGCAGCTGTAAAACTTGGCCACCTTCACTTCTACCTTGCTGGTGGGGCACAGCTGTGGTTTCACAGCCACCAAGATGACATTCCCAACTGGTCGTGCTTTAAGACAAGCTTCGTGGAAGTATTTGTCCGACCCGCTGTTCGCAAGCACCATGCCAAACAGGGCTTGCACGGCCGCAACCAGCAGTCTGGCGAGACCTTCACATCTTATATTGAGGATATCGTAGACCTCTGCCGTCGTATCAATCTCGAAATGTCTGACACCAACAAAATCTACGTGTTATGAAAGGCATCAAAGACGATGCCTTCCACATACTCGTTGCCAAAAATTCCGAAACTGTCACAGAGGTGACTGTTCTGTCGGAGTTAGGACGAGCTGTGGAAACAGTGCACTTCTACGTGACACCCAAGCTTTGACATGTCCGCAACGTTCTCATTAACCGTTGGTGCTGTTTCTATCTAGCAAACCACGTTATTGAAACATATCGAGCAGTTCATCTGAGAAGTGGTACGACAATTGTTTCTGTACCCTACATTTCAAACTGTGCACAGACACTCATCTTGACGCTTGTAAAAGTGATAGAGGAGCAAATACTATCCGAAGCTCTGCCTCCTACCCACGCTGCGGCCACAAGAAGACCATTGCCATCGCTACCACCTATCACAAACCATATGGATGGCTCTTTTTTCCACCGCGTCTATCATAATAAACATTTGCTCATTGTTTTCTTGAGACTATCGATAATTTGACAATCGATTAATTTGGACATTTCTTCCGGTCCCGTGAAATCCAAATTAATGAGCTTTTACTGTGCAGTATAAACACACGCTAAGTAGTTGAAAGTTAAAACGACCTTAGCTGCACTTCAGGTTTCAGATTCAAGGTTCTTATTGTACCTGTTGTGGAGCTTCCTGATACACTTGCAGCAATGTAAAGTGAAGCTTGTGTACTGGAGACCGAGAGCTCTCTGTTCACTGGCTTTGTCGGGTAGGGCACGCATGTAGTAGTTGCACCCAGATTCCAAACTTCCCACATTGGCACTCATGCAGCAATCCTGTCTTCCCAACCGAAATTCCATGCCTGGAATCGCGCTCCTGTTGGCTTATCACGTTGTCAATCATGAAAGACCCATTTATAGTTTTTCCCGGTTTGAGGACGTAATGATGGGCCATGTTTTGGATGAACCGAGCTTTCATGGGTCATACCATCGCTTCCAAAAGCTGCCCCATTGGTTCATATGCACAATATATAACAGTCTTGGAAGGGAACAATGCTTCATGATAGGTAGCGATGCACTGGAAGTGGTAAAGGAATACTGTGTCTACTTAGAACGTGTGGCGACTGCAGATCCGAACCTTAGATTGAAGTACAGTTGAACCACTTTATAGAAGACTGATGTAAGAGACAATTGGGTGTAAGAGATACCAGTGTGCCAACATTGAAATAGTGGTTGATCAGAAATTGAGAACATGGTACCCTGCTGAGAGACAACTCGCATAAGGGACAAGAACTGCCACCCAGAGTGCATCTCTTTATACAGGGGTTCAACTGCATCTCTTTATACAGGGGTTCAACTGCAATTGGAAGAATAAGAATGGGGTGGAGTGCTTGGGCAGGCATTCCCAAATCATGAATGGTAATTTACCAGCATCCCACAAGAGAAAGGTGTATAACAGCTGCATCTTACCATTACTTAGCTAAGTGGCAGAAACCTGGGGGCTTTTAAGAAGGGTTGAACTTGAAATGAGGACGACGCTACCAGCCATGGAAAGAAAAATGATAGGTTTAACCCTAAGGGACAAGAAGAGAGCAGAGTGGGTCAGGGAACAAACGGGTGTTAAGGACATCGTAGTCGAGACCATGAAAAAGAAATGGGCATGGCCAGGCCGTGTAACAGGTGTCAAGATAGCTGCTGATCGATAAGAGTAGCAGACTTGATTCCAAGAGAAGGCAAACGCCCAAAGGGAAAAAGTAAGTGAAATGCATAATCTGGTATCCTTCATTTGTGCACAGATCCAGAGATAAGCTGTGTCATACACACATGATTTCGAGTCTCTTAATCACTAGAAGACTCATCGTTTGTGGCAGTGCTCGACCTCCAGGTGTCTTGAATGACCATCATAAACTACCAGGTAGTGCACATCAGTTTTTCATCAGGATTGGATGGACACAAATTTCTGCACTCATTTTCGTCGGCATCATTTAATTCAAACTTGTTTTCGTGTTAGAGAAGAGGGCCGAGCTCCTTCATCTTAGAGAGGTTCGTAAGAAACTTTCCATATTGATTGCACCCAAGAGCCTCTAAATGCTTCCTTTCTTGTAATTATAATTGTTGGGGTTTTATGTGGGGTTTTATGTCCCAAAACCACAGTGTGATTTTGAGGCACACCATAGTGGAGGCCTCTGGAAATTTCAGTCTTGTGGTGTTCTTTAACGAGCTCCTAAATCTAAGTACTCGAGCCTCTACGTTTCGCCTCCATCGAAGTGCAGCTAACACGGCCGAAATTGGATCCTGTGACCTTCTGGTGAGCAGTCACGCACCACTAGTCCACCGTGGCAGGTGTCCTGCTTGCTTGTGGGCATATGGAAGCTGGAGATGGCAAAAAGAACAGTCTTTCATCTGGCCAAATTTGTTTCTTGGAAATTATGCCGCTGAAGAACTTCACTTGGTCATTCTCAAATACGCACCCTTTTATGTTGGAGTGAATCCTGTGTTTTTCATATCACTAAGTAAGCACTGTATGTAGCTGGGCATCACTTTCTTGCCGGTACTTGACGACGACGACGTGATGCTGGTACATGGACCGTGATGACAACACGACACGCTGACAAGCCGAGACCCTAAGGTGCTTTGCCTCTAAACGAAGAAGATGGCCCACAGTTAATCGTGAATTTACCAACACAGTCAATGCAGAATCATAAATCTTGCATTCGCAGAATCATAAATCTTGCATTAGGGTCGCTTCACTTTTTTAACTTGCTAGGACTAGTCGACTCAACCAAACCACCAACAGAGCTTCCATTCTGCCGTGGCATCATTCAGCCTCCATTCAATCTACGTCGACATGCTGGGTTTTCTTCAGTACTTGGAGCACTCCTTAGGGTATTGCCACTGGTCACATGCCTCCTTTTCGAGTACTTTTAGCTCCCTTGAGGCACGATTTATAATGCACTGTCTGCATAGGTCGGCAAAACAAAGTGGAACTCACTCAGGCTCACTCAAGAAATATATCTTGCGCTTTGGGCTCATTCGGACTCAAACTCCCCAAAATTTTCCTGGGCCGAACTCACTCGGACTCACACTCACGAAAATTTTCTCCCAGTGGACTCACTCGGCCTCAAACTCACCAAAATATTACTCACCCAGACTCACTCAGACTGAGACTCATGGCTCGGTTTGAGCCTGAGTGAGTCCAAGTGAGTCGACTCATGAGTGAGTTCGCCGACCTATGGCTGTCTGTGAGTGCGTCACATTTACTGAACTTGAGATCCCAAGGCACTTGATATTCGTTTGCAAGAAAGAGAAGGTGACAACGTGCTGACTTCTGCATTTTCACTAATTAGTCATAAGAATGCAATTAAAAATCTACTTATTCTAAAGTCAGTCTTGTGCTATGTTTCTTTAATGGTAACCAAGTCTTAGGCGTGAAATAATGTGGGCAACCTGTTATCGGTTATACACTTTCCAAGCGCACAGATATCATAGTTTCGGCATGGCTTCCTGAACATGGCAGGTCGAAACAACTCATTGAACATGGTGATGTCACTAGAAAAGTGATCTTTAGCAGAAATACGCAACACAATGAAGTTAGATAAGCACTAGATGTCCACTTTGGAAACATGTAAAAATGTACACATGGTGTTTCAAGCTGGTTGAAGTAAGATGCGGTGCGTGATATGCCTGTATTAGTTGTTGTGCACAATTGGACACGCCGCTACTTCAGGGATTAGAGCATGCATACCCGGACCCCTGAAACTAAGTTATAACGAATAGTACAATTCTGGAACTTGTTCAATGTATCGGCTGTTTTGGTATAGCCAAACCTGCTTTTAAAGGGACCCTGAAACGGTTATTTGAAGCTTTGTCAGCGTTTAGACTAGAGCATCATCGAACCATTGGCACCACAAATTTAGCGGCACGCCGTGTACCAAGGCGGCTACGGACAATTATATCATACCCTCCTTCTCACCCCTGCCTTGCCTCCTCAACTCATGAGACACGCTGGCATCGCTGGCGATCGCAGAGCTCACGTGAGCACACTCGACGATTTGAGCTTCCGCCCAGTGATCACCTCCGAGATTGCACGCCGACAGGTTGCGTGCATCTCGGAGACCATAGCCAAGTGCGCCCGGCAGCACGCACGCCGTCTGGCAACAGAGGCATCGCGGAGTGGTTGAAATCTGCTCCTACAGGTGCCGCCACCCTGCCAGCCAATTTTTCGTGCGCGCACACCGCAGCCCCAGTGACGTCGCCAGCAGCCCCAATGACGCCGTGCCCACACTGCATGTCGTACTCGCAAGGGGCGGTTGAAAACGCGTTGGGCTGAGCCGCAGTGATCTGCAGCGATTCGCAGCTTTATAGCGTTGTAATAAATTACACACTGTAAGCAGAGAGCTTAAATTAGTCTGTAAATGAGCCTTAGGACTTGGTCTACTGGCCCAATGTGTTTGTACAAAATCGTCAAAACCGTTTCAGGGTCCCTTTAACAAATTTTAGTCTCCAGCCTGTTATACAGGATGATGTAAAGTCAGGTGAAGACACAATAACGAAGTTGATGTCGTGCCACTCACCATACATACCGATATTGCTTTGCAAGCAATTTATTGTCCAGCGAAATACGCTTACTTGCAGTGAGTGATGGTATTAGTTTCCACTGTACCCCATCACGAATCGCATTCTCAGCGTGTGAAATAATAGGAAACAAAACTCAAATCCGCTTCCATTGGCGTCAACTCGGTACCAGCGCAGCACATCTGTTGCTGAAAGTGCTTCAGCAAAAGTTGGGCAAGTGTCATCGTTGCCAGTGGTGATGGTTCCATGTCCTCCGCTATTCTTTTCCTCCTCCTCCTCCATGTTGCCTGTTGACGCGACATCAGCAGCAATTTCCTCAAAGCATGGTTGAATACTCGAACACTTTGAATATTCGAAAAAATGCTAGAGTATTGAAATTTTTTTTCGACAAGAATTGAAATTATTCAAAATTACTAACACAGGAGGGAAATACTTCGAGATAAAACAACTCTTCTATATCAACAGAAAAGGCATAGCCAACATGAGCACTGGCCTTGAAAAAACTAGCTGTAGAACGAAAATAAGCAGCTGTAGAACAAAAACGCTTTTGGTTTT
The DNA here is from genome assembly GCA_030522465.1 of Rhipicephalus appendiculatus. Classification (NCBI taxonomy): domain Eukaryota; kingdom Metazoa; phylum Arthropoda; class Arachnida; order Ixodida; family Ixodidae; genus Rhipicephalus; species Rhipicephalus appendiculatus. The sequence goes on along the minus strand of JALIZH010016471.1, from coordinate 12,496 downwards.
CATCAGTGCAATAACTCATAAGGACACTGTGCCATTTAGAATGATGGTCAGCGAAAAGAGAACGTGGCAGTCCCTAATCAGCCGATTTCTGCAGAAACATTAGAGTGCTCTACATGTTGAAGACCCTTTCGCCACAAAAAACTCTGTGGACGTTGTTAGTTTTTTCAAGGCCAATGCTTATCTAGGCTATGCCTTTTCTGTGGATATAGATGAGTTGTTTTATTCAGTGCCTCATGATCAATTGTTCGTGGCAGTCAGAGAGTGCATTGAGGAAAATGGTGAGATACGCTTTCAAAACTCTGCCGGAGTGTCGGTCGACTGTTTCATGTTCTTGTTAGAATTTTATTTACAAGCCACATTTATTTCATTTAATGATGACTTTTACATTCAGCGGCAGGGCATATGTATAGGATCATGTGTTGCCCCGGTCCTATGTAATGTACTTTTAGCCGCCGTGGACTGCTCCCTGAGTCGTGAGGTTCTTAAGTCCTTCCGATAGGTAGACGACTTTTTAATTGTTATCTCCAAGCAACTAACCATGACCCACGCTGATTCAGAGCATATAATTTTAACCAGCTTTAGACAATGGGGGTAAAGGTTTAGTGTTAATGCATGGAATCCTGTCTAACAGTTCACTACAGTTTTTAGATATTAACTTGAATTTTAGTTCACATCACATCTGCTGGCAATATGCACCAAGAGCGCAAAAAGAGCTCCTGCCTTTTTGAGTCTGTGCATTCAAGGATAGTTAAGAGGGCAATTGCAAGCTCGTGCCTTGAATCGGCTCTTACCAAATCATGTCCGCACGCCATGCATGATAGCTTCCATAATCAAATCAATAGGCTGCTTTCAGCAGGCTTCCCCTCCGAAATCGTCACGGCTGTGGCTGAGAAACTTCTCAAAAAGATAAAAAAAACAAAATCTTGGCAGCAACACAGAGCGCCTGCTTAGGAAGAATGTCACAGTTGTACCATATATGCACAAAATCGTGCATAACTTGAAGAAAATGGCAGACAGGCATGGCATCCAAGTGGCTTTTCTGTGCCAATAAAGCTAGCCGGCTTATGCCCAAGGATCAGCGGGAACGGACAACGGCGAAGCGGCTGTGGTAAAAAGCATGCCGAAACGTTCTTGAAGTATGCCACAAGCGTGGTGTACCAAATCCCGCTCACGTGCGGACGTTTGTATGCGGGACAAACAGGGCGCTGCATGAATGAATGCGTAGGGGAGCATGCTGCGTCGATCACAAGAAGAGGAGTGAACTTGCCCACACATTGCAGCTCATGCATGCATGGGGTGCGAGCCTGTTTTCAAAAGGTAAATACTCTAGGCAGGAGCAAGAAGAGAGTAGGAGTGAGCTGTTAGAAGCTTTTCGTGTTAAGGAAATGGGCGACAACTGCGTAAGTGACACTTCTGTTGCTCTGTTCAGCGCAGAAAGCAATTTTCTGCACAGCTTTTGTTGACGTGAGGTAATCTTGACGTGTTTCCTCCTCTTTTCTTACCCCCCCCCTCCTTCTTTCGATTTATTTGGGACGTGTGAAAAAGTGCATATACATAGTATATGCAGCAACCAAATGAACAAAGCCAGCTGATAGTTTGTGCTCTTTCTGTATACTCTGTCTTTTTCCTCCTGAGCTCGTTCGATTGAATGCGCAGCGATTACACCAAAGCTTGGCAATACTTATGCGGCTGTAGAAAGGAAGGCAGAGGGTGAAAGCATACATTGGTGTACCATTAAGCATCATGGTTGATTGGTTGAATGTGGAAAAGGGGTTTTTTATAGCAAACCCCCTTTTCTACAGAGAATTTTAGGTAGGACAAAAAAGGGTGCTGTTTGAATAATAAATCATAAAGCATTCTTGAAAGTACAGCTGTGTTGTGACTTGTCGTTACGTTGTAAAGAGTGTGGCTGCACATCAGCGTTTTTTAGAAATAAGGTACTCTCAAGATAACATAGCAGGGTGGCAAGTGAGACAGGAAGCATGTTTTGTAATCAAGTCCAGCAAAACGTGTGTTGTACTGCCATCCATTACATTGCATACCACTGAGATTCATTACTTGAGAGAGCACGATTGACTGATGTTTACGTATTTCCATGTATGTTTATTGAATGGTGTGTTATTCTGCGAGCATATGTCTTTGTTACTTCAGTAAAAGCTCAGTTGATGGTTCGAGCTGTGTCCGTGTTCTTAGGTCGCCTTTGTTAAATTGGTGCACTTTGTTGAAGAATGCAGTTCGAACTCACCTAGAAAACCACCTTTCTTAAACTTTAGGAGCTGGCATCCTACATATAACACCTCCTATTCAACATTGTGGCATCCGGCCTGCAATTTTGAGGCCCTTGTTATGCCACGGAGTGCGAACAAAAGGATCTCAGGGGCTATATCTCAAGGGCTCGGTATCTGTCTATATGGTTACAGCCACATGAAGTGAAAGTGAACAGTAAAACAAGTACACTGAACGCCAGAAGAAGGTTACATGTCATTCACAATCAGGCTTTGCATTCGCATGTACAGATATCCCACTGGAATTGACACCGAGGCCTCAGCTGTCTCTGGGGGCCAGCACGGATCGCGGCCGAAGCTCTGCGGCACCAGTGTCGCTTCTGTCCGTACGCATCGCGGCACCGAGGCAGCCTGGTGCTGCATGAGCGGGTGCACACTGGCGAGCGGCCCTTTCGATGTCACCTCTGCAGCCGCGGGTTCGCGCACCGCTCACACGTGGTGCGCCGACATTCTTGCACGCACACTGGAGAGCGGCCCTTCCGGTGCCCGCTATGTCCGGCCGCCTTCTCGCAACGCAGCAACGTCAAGGTGCACCTACGCTCGCACGGCTTGCAATTTGGGAGCAGCCAATCAGCCGATGCCAACGGCACAGCGCAGCAGGCAACCACGCTCCGCCTTTGACAAACTGAAGCATTCACACCACAGTGTCCGATGGGGCATGCAGGTCTATTTTTGTAGGCGTCTGCCATTGGCAGAGCAAAGCAGGTGATTGCTAGTGTACAGTGCTCACGGATTGAAATGCGACATCAAAACTTTTACTATAACGAACAGTAGCTGCAATTTCTCAAGAAACCTGTGTCACAATGCAACGAATTTGGCTGCTAAAGGTAACATTGACTCTCATGTATACATGCTAGAGTTGAAATTAAGCAAATATGACACGAGCTGAAGACTGTGGGAATAAAAGTAGGTGCATTACTTAGCCCCTGATTATTGCCTTTCACTCCATGAGCATTTTATGTGCATAGAATTCAGGAAATTTAATAAAAAATGAAAATATCTGACTGAGTCGTTCGAGTGCTTATTCATTTATTCATACTGCTGGTCTGTTTTGCCAGCCTTAAGCAGGAGTGCTGTAGAAAAAACAAGAATGTTTAACAAATTAATAGCATGTGAAATGCTGAAAAGAACAATGTCCAAGAAAAAAAGATAGGATACCGCGTTAAGAAGTATTGACAATAAATTAAGCACATATTTCATGAACAAATAGCAATAATATAGGACGAAAGACAATAGAAAGGAGAAAAATGCCATGAGTTTATGCAATAGAGCTTATGCTGACATAATGGTTCACTCAAGCAATGAAAGAAAGGTGCATTTATTTTTTATGAATTATCTGACATTATCTGGAAATGAAATATATATATATATATATATATATATATATATATATATATATAAAGGAAAGAATTGGAAACTTAAGGGCTCGTTTGCTTTGTTAAACACAGTATTAATGAGAACTAACAGACAAAGATGCCAAGGAAAGTATAGGGGAAGCTATTAGAAGTAATTGTAATGTAAATGGGAAGAAAGGAAAGTGGAAGAAAAGATGACTTGCCACCGGCAGGATCCGAACCTGCGACCTTCGAATAACGCGTCCGATGCTCTACCACTGAGCTACGGTGGCGGTCATCCCTCCGTCCACTTTATAGGGTATATATGCATAGGCGTGCGCACGAGGGGGGCAGAGGGGGCGGCCGCCCCCCCCTGGTCACCTGAGAGAGGGAGGCGCAAATTCTGCTTATACATTGGCTTAATGGGAAGGGGGGGCGCTGCGATGAACCTTCGCCCCTCCCTGCCCCCCCCCTGAAGGGGAACCCTGCGCACGCCTATGTATACATAACTTGCAAGTGACGTCAGTTCCTGTCTTCCGTCCGTCTTCCGTCCGCCATTACCGAGCACATACGTCTCAGTGACCGCGCCGTGTTTACGTTCGTGCGGCGGATCGTTTCGCGTAGTGCGCGCGTTTTGATGGTTTGCCTTGCGCGTATGACGAAGGAGAATCGTTCAGGACATTATGCAGCCGGCAGCGAAGCAGTGTTGAATGGGGAACTCGGATCCTCCGTGTCTGCAGTGTCCGAGTCCACGGTGTCGCACGTTATGGGCGAAACAACTTCGCACGAGATTTGGAAAATAACTTGCCTGCTATGAAGTGACGCCCGCACACGCGTACGTTGTTCAGTCTTGGGATCCTTCCTGTTTATGTGCGCATGAGCCATGTGCTCCGTTTCCCGGACAGCTCTTTCGTGCGTTTGTGATCACCTTTGGCAAACAGTACGTCCCCGCTTCTGGTCCTTTTTTTATCTCATTTACATTTACTTCTCGTGCGGCAGTCAAACATCGCACAAATCGCCATTGCGACGGACGGCGTTGACGGGAAACGCGAGAGCCGCACAGCTTGGCTCGGCGTCGTCTGCTGCCATGTGCTCGGTGATGGCGGCACTGTAGCGGCGCATATGCCGAGATCGTATCCCAGAGTTCCGCAGTGTGACGTACTTGCACGTTATGTATATATGTGTACTTAAACATGGGAGCGTCAGTCAGTGCCGCCTGTTGCCATTACGGCGAGTGTGGAACACTTTTTTTTTGCCTGTAGGCGGAGGATATATATATATATATATATATATATATATATATATATATATATATATATATATATATATATATATATATATATATATATATATATATATATCCTCCTGAGACGCGGCAATGAGAAATTTGTCCAATATATTGGACATTGTAACACAGTGCACCACGGCTTTCAAACCGTTTGCCTCCTCCCGTAAAGCGTTTTCTTGGCTGCTTGTGGGACCCGTGCTGCCATCTAGTGAATATGGTCAAAGTCGGTGTGTGTCCCGCCTCTCAGGAGCACTCGAAATGGGGGGATTGAGCGCGAACGACTTTTCCGGCTGCGTCCTAAGAAGTAAGTGGATTTATATTCATTCATGGATATCTTAAAGCGTATTTAAGCATTGATTTGTGTTCGTAAGAGGTTGAAGCCCACATAGAAATTCATATTTGAGCAAAAAATGTAGTTTTTTCGCATGCGTTGCGTATTTGACAATGTCCAATATAATGGACATTGGGTCTCAATGACAACAAAAACACCACAGTACGCTCGTGCGCTCTCTTGGCGCTCTACATAAAGTAAAACGTTTTTCGCTGCAGTACTGTCCTTATTACGTTTAAACTTCATGTATTTTAATTTGTAGGTAATAGGCCCCGCGTGGGTGATGCCACGGCTGAGAAAATCTTGGAGAATCTTGGTTTGGAAGCAGCAAATAAAAGTATATTTGTGTTGCGAGATGTCTTTTTTCGGTCACTGGCTTCAACTACGCCCTACTCTCTATTCCCCAAAAAAAGTCCCCCTAGAGTCCGAATGTCCAATATATTGGACAAAGTGCTGCGGCCAAGTAACATCATATATTGAAAAACTACGTGACACTATTCACCTTTGCACTCAGAAAAAGCAGTTCTGGAAGTTTAATAAAAATCCATGACACTAATTCACTCTGGGTCTCAGGAGAATATATATATATATATATATATATATATATATATATATATATATATATATATATATATATATATATATATATAGGACATAACGGGGACGGAAGTGATACTGATGGCAACGGCAAAAACCACCCGAGAGTGTCCGTGTAATATCCATCACAATAAGAAAGCGCTAAATTATTGTTAGTCCACATGAAGAATGCCACAGGATCATTTTCAAAGCTGCCGATAACTGTGGGGCGAATCCTTCTATCTCTCTTTACAAAAAGTCTGAGATTAAGTAGCTGGATATGGACATCTCAAACAGGGTTGCCGTTGGGTGGATTTGAAAAGGCGCCAGAATTCAAGCCAGTCTTTATTAGAGTCTAGACTGTAATCTACTGTATTACAGTAGATTACAGTTTTTATATATAATAAATGTGAGTTTGAATTAGCAAAATCATAAACAAGACCATGATGTTTTCCCTTTTGCTTGATCATCGACGCACAGAGGAGCTGCAGAAAATGGTACCGTTATTTATTAATTATGGTACCGTTATTTATTCATTTATTTATTTTATTTACCGCGAGGTCACGAGCATTACGTATGAGAGTGGATAAACAACAAACGAGAATGTAACAGAATACAGTGAGTAAAAAAAAAGAACAGATTTGCAACAGACTTCCTGTGCAACAGTAATTATTGCTTCACGAAAACGATGATTACCACCGCTTCAGCAGTAAGGACGGTGATTCGGCTAGTTTGTTGTGCGTGATAGAAAAGCTACGGGTTTTACAAAATGGAATACCTACCACACAGCGATAACCAAAGCAATGGAAGATGTAGTGCTCTGATAAAATTTGTCGAGAAGGATACTATGATGGTATATTTTATGAAATAAGTTCAAGCAGCAAAAATTTCGAGGCGCTTTTAGAGACAAAGGGCAAAGGACAGATTTTCTGGCTATTATGGTCGCAATGCGACCTTGGGAAGAATATTACGTTATTGTTGGTTATCTCACAATATATATGAACATATAGATATTCATAACAAGTTATGGGTTCTTACGCAACACTTTTCAAGACCTCAATAAGCAGACTGTCAGTGTTTCGGGCGACACAAATAACCTTACGGTGCCTCGATGCGCGCGCCCCCGCTTAGGGTGGAGGCACTCCTTGAAGGGGTCGTCGCCGCCAAAACCGGTTCTCGGGGAGCGCCGACGCCATTTTCTTGCTTTCCGCTCGCGCCGACTCTCCCGCTAGGCGCGGAAAGCAGCATTCGTCCCGCAGTCTCTGTGCATAATGCCTGGGTGCTGCGTTCCGCAATGCATTAACAGCGCTAAAATGGTTGAAGAGTGTTTCCGTTTCCTAAAGAACCAGAAAGACGGCTCCTGTGGACTGTGAAAATAAAGCGGGACAAGTTGCAGTCGACGAACTATTCTTGTATATGCAATGTGAGTATGCGTTTTGGTATCTGTACGAAATCCATTTGCGGGTATATGCCAGCGCGTCAGCACGACTGTTTCTAAGACGCAGACATATGATTTTATTTGTTCAGACTGGAGGCATTGTCATGTTTTCGAGAAACGCGCGGCTTTCTTATGTTTGATCACTGCAAGCGAACGTCTCTTAGGGAGGGGACCAACATCGAAGATCCAGTGCATTTACAGCTCCTTTTTTTTTTTTTGTACTTGCTATAATGATCAAAGGCACATGCTTTACGATCAAACTTTCTCAAGCACGAAGCGGTGTCAGGAGCGCATCGCGCTAATTATTTCAACGAAATTTCCTGCACTACCGACCTTTGCGCATGCATAGCAGTGTGAAGGGGTAAATTTGAGAGCGTCAAACAACGTGCGAAGTGTTATGCTCGCATTTCGCCGCGTTGTTTCAAGTTAAGGTCGTTCATACGTTTGTCTTGCACAAAAAATTAATATGCTATTCATGACCAGTGGCGTAAATCCAGAAAAATCACCATGGGGGACACACATCTTTCCATGGCGGCCGTTGTGTTTATATAAATGTTTTTATTTGTACTCATATAAAGATTAAATCATTCCTTCAAACTGAATTCAAAAACGAACATAGGTTCCCAACTCACGTAATTACATTGCTCTCTTCTCCAAAACAGATCGAGACGTGGCAGTTGCGATTTAGCAATCTCACACAGCTGAGGGGTATTGAAAATCGGTACCCGCTAAAAGAAAAGCAGGCATTAAAAAGTGTTGAACACGCTCTGTCAAGCCATTCATATATATGATGTTTAAAGATAAACTTCAAGGGGGGGTCACTTGCATGGGGGTCCCCCCCTGAACCCCCCCCCCCCCCCCCCCCATGATTTACGCCGCTGTTGAGGACACTTATTCTAGCGTATAATGTATGTAACGAAAACAGCGCATGATGGTGAAACAAGCGAAACTTTGTGTTTGATTAGTTGGTGTCAACGAGACGAACACAAGAAGTGACACGGACGAACCCCTACTAACAACTGATTTTTATTCTAAAAAAACGGGTTATACATATAGGTTTAAACTACGACCGTGTAGCACACAACCTGAAAAAGGTCGCAAAAAGTTCAAGATTCCGGTATTAAACTTGCTTCCTTGTGCCCTCGAATTATTAAAAAAAAAAAAGAAAAGCAGGTGACCTGCAGAACTCCGTATGGAAAACTGTTTGTCACGTCCAAGGAAAATGTGTAGCAGATCCCTCTTACATGTAAAAAAAGTTTACATAGGACAAATGGGGCGTTGCTTAAACGAACGGATATGAGAGAACATGAACGAAGGTTCATGTTCTCTCATCGCACCTCATGTTACGCTTGTGTGCGGAAGACGGCCCGTATTCGTACCGGTCTGATATTTTCGATCCCGTTGATTTATCAGAAAATTTGTATGAAGAAATAGACGACTCAGAGGTTTTATTCATTGAGGAGCTGACGTCAACAGAATGCTGCATTTTATACTCTCTTGGAGGCCTAATCCAAAAAGGCGTTTTTGAAGTCCGTATCCTGTTCCCAGCGCAAGGATGCGCTCCCTTGGCGCAGCCGACAATGAATATGCTTCTTCGACATTTCTCAAAGAATATGTGAGTGATGGACGGAACATTATTTGTGCAAACAGTGAAGTGATCCGCACTCTAAGAAACTCTTAGGAGCCCTTCATGGACGTTATAGCGTGGTGTTCAAACAATGTACACCCGATGTAGTCTCCACTACGCTCGCTGACAAATAATCTTGCGAAGGTATTAAATGATTCCTATCCAGATATGATACCCATTCGCGCATAATCATTTGTTTAGATCACCTGGTGTATGACTGATACAGTTTGCCGACATGTAATACTGTAGCCACCGCGTCATAGTGTCAATTAATGGTTGATGCCGGGTATTCGTACTTAAATACACAGCAGTTATCTACTTCCTTCGAATGCTTCACTTACTTTCTGCTATGCCCAAACATAAGCACGGCGACAGAAAGCTCATGGTGACGGTGCCACTACGACGACGAGCAGTTGCCTGCCGTTGTCAAGGAATGTAACACAAAGAATAATAATCGCTATATCTTCGCTAATACTTTCGAGCTTGTCGACGCGTCACTGAATCTTCACTCTTGCTTATCCTCTACTCTAGCAAAGGAATAAATATATCGAAGCTAAAGCAGAATGCAAGCGCCTACTGCAAGGAGGAGCCTCCGCTTTCGAGGCGCGCACCGCAGCCAACTAAAGTAATTCTAGGGACTTTACAGCCAACGCGCGCCCCGCGACCAGTGGATGCAAGAAAATGGCGGTTGCGCGCTAGCAGACGACGCGGTTGTCCTCACCCTAAGAGGGCGCTCGCATCGAGACATTCGCATCGAGGCACCCTAAATAACCTTGCATTGTCTGGCGTTTAGTTCCAGAAAACATATTTTGCGCCAGGTGGCGACACAACTATATCAGATTTGTTAGCATAAGTTCAGTGTGGCTGTAACGAGTGATGTGAATAGAGAGGCAGAGTAATTTTGGAACATACCAGGTAAGAAGCCATTGACAACATAAAACGATAAAGCAGGGTTTCATTGAAGCCGCTGAGCGAAATTGATTACAAATTGATTTACCATAATAACAGACCAGCTTTGTTGTTCGCAAGAGAACACGCACTGTGCTTTCAGCATTAGGAATTGACGTCAGCAGGCAGCGTGAGCAGCGCGCTACCCATGCGCGTAACTTCGTCCCACCGTCTTTACAGGTGCGTCATGCGTTGACTGGGGGGTACCTCGATGCGCACCAGCATGCTGCTCGGGCCAGGATATGCACGCGCATCGGCTCAAGCCACAGACAATGTTGAAGACAGTGGGCAGTCTCTAGGCTTGCTGGTTATTTTATCGGTAAATAATAAGAAAATTGGCTAATAAATGCGCAGAACAGTAGTTAAATGTAGCCCAAAAGTAGCCATGGCGCCAACCTGAAATTTTCATAGCCAGGCGGGGCCCTAAAGTAGCCAATTAGGCGCATAGTTGCCACCAACGGCAACCCTGATCTCAAAACTTGCTGTTTTGTTTACCGCAAACATCTGTTTTTGCTCCCAAAATGATTGCGTTTTCTTCAATAAACCTTAAGTAATGAGCATGCGCGTATCCCGTCGCCTTCGTCTTGGGTCATGTTATTTTCTTTATTTTTACGATCTTTTTTAATCAACACTCATTTGGCGGGGCGACCTATTGCTCTACTGTGCTACAGACTACAGTACATCGAGTCCTCGAAATCGTGCACTATTTGTTCGAAACACGCCTCAAAAACTCAATTTAATTTGTTCCAATCACCTGTAGGGACAACTCACGGCTAGACTGTAGCAGTGTAAATTGTACTGTAAATTGTCAGCACTCTTTAGAAACAGCGTAAACCGTTATACGTCGCAGCGCTCTGGCGCCTCATGATGGAATAAAGTTTTAGAGGCACGAGCAATTTTATGGTGACTCAGCGATTGTAGATAGTCAGTCAGTGAAGAGCTTTATTCATAGGTCCTGCATCCTAGCAGCCCTTATCGAAGGCGACGCCCGAGTCGGGCGGGACGTGGTGGCGTTCCGCCAGTTCTTGGGCCTTCCAGACTGCCTTGAATTGGTGGTGTAGCTCGGAGCTCCTGAGTGCCTCTTCCCAGTCGCACTCGCTAGTGAGAGGTCCCTGAGGTAACGCGGGATTGCCATATGATAGAAACAATATGATAGAAACTGTCTGTCACCTGTTTCTTGGGCCGAGGTATGCGGAATGTGCCACACGTGACTGATGGAAAGGATTTCATGGTGTAGGCGACAAGTATCTCACGCTATTCATGTTACGACCTGTTCATCGTGCTCGTCATAAACTAATTCCCTTCCATGCAAATTTTGGTGTCTGTCAAGTAAAGGAGACGACCACAAGAGCGCCCAGACGTAGGCGGCTAGATAGATAGATAGATAGATAGATAGATAGATAGATAGATAGATAGATAGATAGATAGATAGATAGATAGATAGATAGAAACGGCCAAAGTGCATGCAGTCCGCTAAGAAATGCTTCGCATTTAAAAGGCTCGTTTTTAAAGCATACAAAGTGTGTGACCGTGGCGCAGTGGATAGCGTGCACGGCATCAGTTGTCGAAGACCGAGAGATTTTGGGTTCGCGAAACTTTCTTTGTTTGTCTTCAGATCGTGGGTATAATTTCGACGTCATTTCCGTGACAGAAGTACGCCACTGAAGTCTTGGTGGTCCCCGGCATAAAACACTTTCGTGTTGAAAGAAACAAAGATACGAGCAAAATCTCCCTTGGCAGTAGTCTCACCGATGGTTAAGCGTAGAGTTTTGTCGTAGACTGCGGCCTTCTTTAGAACATTGTTTTTGGAGGCATGGGCATGGCGTCCTTCATCTTCTCTCTAGAGTTCGCCAGCGTCTGGAACATCGGCCACACAAGACGCATCCGGCGATCACCGAGGCCGCAGTTTAGCAAGGAATTTTTTCGAAGTGTTAATTTCCCCGCATCGTGCAGTATTCCGTCTCGGCTACAGGTCTTCTTAAGCCTCTTTGACAGCAATTCGTCTTGAGTGATAGAGGGACGGACGTAAGCACAGTTTTCTGGCTGAATCGAGATTGAAATGCTTACGCATCTACACAAGATACGATATTCAAGAGGACAGTACTTAGCACATAACGCGCTGAACGACTTTGGGTATTTCAAATAGGAGAGCAGGAAGCCGTCCCAGGAACCACGTCGGACACAACACGTCGCACAAGGAAGATAGCGTTAACGGATGCTTGTTCCGATTGTAGTTTCTGGTACTGCTAACACACTGTCTTGCTAAGCCTGCGTGCTGACCCTGGTTATCAACGAGCTTTACTTTCCGTATTCAAAGAGCATACAAAACAACCTTGAAACTAAGGACACATAATCACATGTCTTAATGGTTTATCCATGTCCTTCATTCTAAGGCCTTTAAATAAATTGAAAAGGTGCAATGGAAATGTTTATTAGAGCTCCGTAGAGAAAGAAAATTCCACTGAATGTCTAGTTTGAGGGCGTCTTGCTTAGAATCTTATGTTGTCTTAAAGGTCTCCTGAACCACTTTTTTGAGCAATCACAGAATGACCCCATTATCTGAGTTTATTAAGGGCGACAGACTTAGATGACTCAATAAAAAAAATACCGGCCGTAGGCTTCAGCGTCACGCAGCGTCGGTGCCAACACGAGTGCTGCAAAAGCAGAAG
>JALIZH010016470.1:0-43018 GCA_030522465.1 Rhipicephalus appendiculatus | reverse complement strand
AAAAAAGTGCTCATACCTGCTCCAACGAAAGCCGTACGCGTCGCCGATGGCGGAACTGTTGCCGTCACTGGAATGTGTACCGCTCGAATAACCATTGCCGGCCGCCACATTCCCGTGCTCTTTACGGTGCTCAGCAATTGCCCTCACGACCTCATCTTGGGGATGGACTTCCTATCGACGCATTCCGCCCTAATCGACTGCTCAGCTGGTACCCTCTGCTTGGATCTTCCTCTTCAGCCTGATGCTCACCCCCGAACTTCAGAACAGCCTCTGCACCACAGGCTTCATCCGCATGCCGCCTAAAGCCCTCACATTCGTTGAATTGGCAACAACTTCACCCGTGCTTGACGGTGACTACGTCGTCGCGCCTATTCTTGATGTCCTTCTCGCGCGCGGCATCACTGTGCCACACTGCGTCGTAACCGTAGCCGCTAACCGGATATGTCTCCCCGTTATAAATTTCGGCTTCGCGAGGCAAGTATTACCTCAAGGTATCTCGGTTGCCACGCTGCGTTCCTTATCAGACGACCACGCCACCATTTTCGCAGCAGACGTGTGCACAGATATTCCTTGTCACCCACCGGATACCACATGCCTCGACATAGCATTACGCCCCATGATTGCCCCGGACCTCAAGCCCGAGCAATCTGCCGCCCTATGCCACCTTTTGGCTTCCTACCGCGACATCTTCGACGTTTACAATCGACCACTCGGCCAGACTTCCATGGTGAAGCACCGCATCAACACAGGTGATGCTCTTCCCATTCACCGCCTACCGTATCGGGTATCTGCGTCGGAGAGCAAGGTTATTCAAAAAGAAGTGAACAAGATGCTAGCCAAAGGCATTACTGAGCCCTCATCAAGCCCCTAGGCGTCGCCCGTCGTCCTTGTTAAAAAGAAAAATAACACGTGGCGTTTCTGCGTTGATTACCGTCATCTAAATAGCATTACCAAAAAGGACGTTTACCCTTTGCCTCGAATTGATGACGCTCTTGATTGTTCACACGGTGCACAATACTTTTCATCAATCGACCTTCGCTCCGGCTATTGGCAGATTGCTGTGGACGAGAAAGACCAAGAAAAGACTGCGTTCGTCACCCCGGATGGCCTGTACCAATTCAAGGTTATGCCATTCGGTCTCTGCAATGCCCCAGCCACGTTCGAGCGCATGATGGACTCTCTGCTACAAGGGTTCAAATGGTCAACATGCCTGTGTTACTAGACGACGTCCTCGTATATTCGCCTACATTTGAGAGCCACCTTCAGCGTCTGTCGGCTATTCTCGACGTCTTCCGCACCGCTGGCCTCCAACTGAACTCGTCGAAATGCCACTTCGGCCGCCGACAGGTTACAGTGTTGGGCCACCTTGTCGATGCTTCAGGTGTGCGGCCAGACCCGGAGAAAATACGTGCAGCCACGAGCTTTCCTGTACCCCAGTCAGTCAAGGACGTCCGGAGTTTTGTGGGACTCTGTTCCTACTTCAGACGGTTTGTGAAGGATTTTGCAGCCATCGTTCGACCACTTACTGAGCTTCTGAAGAAAGACGTGCCATTTACGTGGGGTTCCACTCAAGCGGCCTCTTTTTCTCATCTCATCACGATTTTGACGATGCCGCCTATATTAGCCCACTTCGACCCATCCGCTCCGACACAGGTCCGAACCGACGCCAGTGGTCACGGGATTGGAGCCGTCCTCGCCCAACGCCGTCAGGGACACGACCGCGTTATCACTTACGCTAGCCGTCTCCTCACACCTGCAGAGCGCAACTATTCAATTACAGAGCGTGAATGCCTTGCTCTCGTCTGGGAAGTCTCCAAATTCCGCCCATATTTATATGGCACGCACTTATCTGTAAACACGGACCACCATGCGCTCTGCTGGCTTTCATCACTGAAAGATCCTACTGGCCGGCTTGGTCTCTGGGCTCTGCGACTACAAGAATACAGCTTTGCAGTGATGTACAAGTCTGGACGCCTACATCAGGACACCGACTGCCTATCTTGCTATCCGGTCGGTGGATCGAGCACCATCCCCGACACCCACGTTTGCGTCCTCTCCGTTTCCCAGCTGACCCACATCGCGGACGAGCAACGCCGTGATGTCTCCCTGCGTGCTATCATCGAACGCCTCGAATCATCTTCGGACCGGTCTCATCGCACGTTCGTACTCCAAGCTGGTGCCCTATACCGCCTCAATTTTCACCCGGACGGACCAGCCCTGCTGCTCGTTATACCAAAACACCTCCGCTCGACTGTTCTCCACGAACTTCACGATGTTCCAACTGCCGGTCACCTTGGTGTGTCGCGCACATACGACCGGATCCGTCGACGCTTCTTTTGGCCAGGGCTTGCGCGCTCCGTCAGGCGATACGTTGCGGCGTGTGAAAAAAGTCACAGTTTCGCCACTAGGGCGAAGCAATGAATGCGATAGCAAGAAATTGGTTTGTCACACGAAGAACGACAAGCAGCTCGATAGTTGCAATGCGCCGCCGCAGCAGAAAGAAGGACGCTCGAAAAGGACGCATAGGTATGCACAGGACAAGCGTGAAGTAACAACTGTTGCAGTTGTTACGTGTTTGTATTTGAGCAACGCGCTGCGAGTGTCCACAATGCAGAAGACGACGCTGTTGTTGTTGCCTCTGACATGGCTCACACCCAGTCACGGTGACTGGCTAAGGATTGATTATATAATTATATGACTTTTCGACGCTGTTTGATACTTCTTTTTCTTTTAAACTGCGGCACGTGGAATGACCCCTCTGCGTCTTCCTGCCACGTGGTGGCGTCTGACGTCAAGTGTGCCCGGCGTTCTTTTTTTTTCCTTCTGCATCATGAGTGGTACAGAAGGGAGCCACTTTTTCGTGCGCATCTCAAGGGCAGTTTTCAATTTAAAAGAAACTGCAAAAGCGTTGCATGATAGAAAACACGCTCAAGCTGTTCCGAGATCCGCGTACCGCGAGCAGCAAA
The DNA here is from genome assembly GCA_030522465.1 of Rhipicephalus appendiculatus. Lineage (NCBI taxonomy): Eukaryota > Metazoa > Arthropoda > Arachnida > Ixodida > Ixodidae > Rhipicephalus > Rhipicephalus appendiculatus. The sequence goes on along the minus strand of JALIZH010016470.1, from coordinate 40,052 downwards.
TGGTGCATATGAATAGCTCGCCGTTATATTCCCTGGCACGAGCATGGCATGCGGCTGTGTTGGCTAGCGCAGCAGGCTGCGGAGCTAGGGGTCGCTGGTTCGAATCCCCGGTCAGGTGGTTTGGCATTTTTTTCTATTGATTTATTTTTTCTTTGTGCCTTTTTATATATACACATACATATACATATCCTGGACATGACGGCGTCGACAGACGGCGACGGTAAAAATCAGCCGAGAGTGTCCATATAATTCCTATCGCAATAAAATGTCAGCGCCGCAAAACACCCTCGACGCTTCCCGCTGGGTACCTTCAGCCACTCGACATTCCGTCCGAACCATTTTTCCGCGTTGCCTTAGACTTACTTGGCCCTTTTCCCCTGTCTTCCTCTGGCAACAGGTGGATAGCTGTGGCCACAGACTACACCACGCGCTACGCCATCACGCGAGCTCTTCCAACAAGCTGCTCCACAGATGTCGCCGATTTTCTCCTACATGACGTGATCTTGCAACATGGGGCTCCACGCCAGCTGCTTACGGACCGTGGCCGCACTTTTCTATCGCGGGTCATAGCGGACATCCTGCAGTCATGTGCAACGAGGCACAAGTTCACTACGTCGTACCATCCGCAGACAAATGGCCTCACGGAGCGTCTGAACCGAACACTTACGGACATGCTTGCGAAGTATGTTTCGTCGGACCACTCGGACTGGGACCTTGCTCTACCGTACGTGACATCTGCCTACAATTCTTCGCGCCATGACACTGCCGGTTACTCCCCTTTTTTCCTGTTGTTCGGCCGAGAACCAACATTGCCCCTCGATACCGTCATTCAGGTTCCAGCAGCACCGACCAGCGAATATGCCCTCGACGCTATTACCCGGGCTGCTCATGCGATGGAAACAGCGCGTACTCGCCTTCAGACCTCCCAAGCGAACCAACGACGTTTGTATGATCAGCGACACAGGGACGTGAACTTTTCGCCCGGTTCTTTGGTTCTGCTGTGGTCTCCGACCCGTAGCGTTGGCCTTTTGGAAAAACTGCTCTCTCGGTACACAGGACCATATCGAGTGCTTCGTGCGGTGAACTCCCGTAACATACGAAATCGCTCATGTCACCTCGTCGTCTCCATCCTCCCCGCAAGCAAGCGATATCGTACACGTCGCACGATTGAAGCCATAAAACTCTGCCAGTGATGTTGACGTCTAGACGCGCCGAGACGGCGCATCTGCCGCGGGGGTTATGCTACATGCACAATGCCAGCCCCTGAACCATGCGCGTGTGCGCCCGACGAAGAGAAAGAAGATCGTTGGCTGCTCGCTCTTTGAGCTGAACCGGTCAGCTGTGCGACCGCCGTTCAAAATATATCTTGTGACTAGACTACGGTGCAAGCGACTCGTCACTCCCGTAACAATATGTACAAATGATATAAGCACACACATGTATGTTGAGCAGTCGCATAAGTTTTATATATCCAGTTCTTTGCAGTTGAGTACGATACCAAGAGCACTAGGGTATTACCAACACAAGTAGCGGTAAGCTGAAATGTAGGATGTTAGCCCTAGGTAGTGCTACGTAGACCAACTTCAGCGGATGGCGCTTAGGTACAATTGATACTAACGCGACGTGACACCTGTATTATTGGAGTACATATTTATTGTTAATAAAATTAGATGGGCACCACTGTAACCACAGTTGACGTTTCACCAACATTACGCCTGCATAGGGTCTTTTTCGAAAGGAGTTCCGAGACCTGGCCTGGCTTTGTGGTAGAATTCTTGATTGCCACGCCGAATGCTTCGGTTGGATTCCTTCTGGGACCACAAATATATTCTTTGCATGTCAATGCTGCCGGTGTCGGCTTTAGCGGCGAAGCTCCTTAGGGTGTGGGTCGTTCCCTCTGTAATAGTATGTTGTAGTAGCCACTTCTAGTTAGTTTTAAGAATTGCTCACTAGATGGCGTTGTGTGTATATGTCCTTGGAAATAATATCACTAGATGGCGTTAGTGGTCTTCGTATAGTTGACGATTAAAGAGGATAGATGGCGCTGTTATAATTGGGATCGTCGGGCCGACGCGGTACTCGGAGTCGAGCACCGGAGGTGGACTCCATCTTGATCAACGGTGAGGTGAACTTCACCAGAGAGGAGGTAGTCAGCTCCACAGTGCTCTCGTGTAAGTCGCATGCAAAACCAGGGCAGCTGGTATCTGCGGAGCATGCGGCGGCTCCGGTACTCACGGCGGCACAACCCATAGCCAAGGACGCGTGGCTTTCACAACTCACAGCAGCGTTCTGTGGCGATGCATGCGGAGGCGAGGCGTTGCGTCGAGCACTGGTGTGGACTTCGGCGTCTGAGTAGGTGGCATCGTCTTCCTCTGTCGTGGAACGCGAACTGGCGTTGTCGCTGAGGCTGGGAGCGCCCGGAACACAAGTCGGCGACGCTCGTGCCCAGCTCACGATCGAACACCCAGGATCATGCAAAGACGTGACACGTGTATCACGTCTTTGCATGATCGAGTGGGCAATGTACGGAGGGATTCACGGTTACCCGAATGATCCCTCCGAGCTTCACCCACTCACCATCATTCACTTCGTGGATGTGCTGTGATTTTTTTTGCTAACCCGAGGAGTACCACTTCCGCAAGAATTTCTAGGCAGTATGTCTGTCGAAAAAAACACGACATCAGCACTGGAAACCGAACAGGGCTTTAAGAGCGCAAATAAACACGGCATATACGACGGCATATGTGGGGTATGCATGCGATGCATGTGCGTGCAAAACAAATTCCTGAAACACCGGCGTGTGAATGTTAATGGTCGTATTCTGAAAAACAGGTTTAACAGGTGATTTTCGAAAAATACACCAATTAACCCTCGGCCCTCAGTCCCCAGCGGCTGCGAAGCAACTGACCAAGGCGGCGGTCAGACCTGCGACGCAGCGGAGGGTGCTAAGGATCTCTGGGTCCGGACAGGCCGCCATTGGAATCTGAACTTGGCTACGTTTAACGCCAGAACTTTATCTAGTGAGGCTAGTCTAGCTGTACTATTCGAGGAATTAGAGGGTGTTAAATGGGATATAATAGGGCTCAGTGAGGTTAGGAGGACACATGAGGCTTATACAGTGCTGAAGAACGGACACGTACTATGCTATCGTGGCTTAGCTGACAGAAGAGAACTAGGGGTGGGGTTCCTTATTCATAAAAATATAGCTGGTAATATAGAGGAATACTATAGCATTAATGAGAGGGTGGCATGTATCGTAATTAAGTTTAATAAGAGGTACAAGATGAAGGTGGTACAGGCCTACGCGCCTACATCAAGCCATGATGATCAACTGGTTGAACGTTTCTACGAAGACGTAGAATCAGCAATGAGTAAGGTAAAGACACAGTATACTGCACTGATGGGCGACTTTAATGCAAAGGTAGGCAAGAAGCAGGCTGGAGATCATGCAGTTGGGGAAGATGGCATCGGCTCTAGAAACGCCAGAGGGGAGTTACTAGTAGAATTCGCAGAACGCAATAATTTACGGATCTTGAATACCTTCTACAGAAAACGGGCTACTCGTAAGTGGACGTGGAGGAGTCCTAATGGCGAAACTAAAAATGAAATAGACTTCATAATGTGTGCACACCCTGGGCATTGTACAGGATGTGGAAGTAGTTAACAAGATCCGATGCAGTGACCACAGAATGGTAAGATCTAGAATTCACCTAGACTTGAGGAAAGAACGGCAGAAACTGATACGCAAGAAGCCGATTAATGAACTAGCTCTGAGAGGGAAAGTACAGGAATTCAGAGTTTCACTTCAGAATAGGTACGCGGCTTTAACCGAGGAAATCGACCTTAGCGTTGACGCAATGAACGATAATCTGACTAGTATCATTAAGGAGTGTGCAGTGGAAGTCGGGGGTACAGTCGTTAGACAGGACACTGGTAAGCTATCCCAAGAGACGAAAAACCTCATTAAGAAACGTCAAACCATGAAAGCCTCAAATGCAACAGACAAAATAGAGCTGGCGGAGCTTTCCAAGTTAATCAATAGGCGTAAAGTAGCCGACATAAGAAAGTATAATATGGAGAGAATTGAGCATGCTCTAACGAACGGAAGAAGCCTCAAAGCTACGAAGACAAAACTGTGCATAGGCAAAAATCAGATGTATGCATTAAGGGACAAGGAAGGCAAAGTCACAACCAATATGGATAGAATACTTGAGGTAGCGGAAGAGTTCTACAGAGATCTGTACAGCAGCCGAGACAGTCAGGATGATAACGTAAGAAGCAATAATAGCCCAGAGGAATCTGACATCCCACCAGTATTGACCGGAGAAGTAAAGAAAGCCCTAAAGGGAATGCAAAGAGGCAAAGCAGCTGGTGAGGATCAGGTAACATCAGACCTGTTGAAAGACGGCGGAGAGATTATGTTAGAAAAACTGGCCACCCTGTATACGAAGTGTCTCTCGACAGGGAGGATACCAGATTCTTGGAAGAATGCCAACATCATCTTGATCCATAAGAAAGGGGGACGTCAAGGACCTGAAAAATTACAGGCCCATCAGCTTACTGTCCGTTGTCTACAAGCTATTTACAAAAGTAATTGCTAACAGAATTAATACGACATTAGAGTTCAATCAACCAAAGGACCAGGCAGGATTTCGTACAGGCTTCTCAACGACAGACCATATTCATGCTATCAATCAGGTGATAGAGAAATGCGCGGAATACAACCAACCCTTATACATAGCCTTCATAGATTACGAGAAGGCATTTGATTCGGTGGAGACATCAGCAGTCATGCAGGCACTGCGGAATCAGGGCATAGACGAAGCCTATATAAACATAATGGAAGAAATCTACAGCGGATCCACAGCCACGATAGTCCTCCATAAAGAAAGCGATAGAATCCCAATAAAGAAGGGCGTACGACAGGGAGACACGATCTCTCCAATGCTATTCACAGCGTGTTTACAGGAGGTTTTCAGGGCCCTAGATTGGGAAGAGTTAGGGATAAGAGTTAATGGAGAGTATCTCAGTAACCTGCGATTCGCTGATGACATTGCATTGATGAGTAACGCGGGAGACGAATTACAGCTTATGATTACTGAACTGGATACGGAAAGTGGAAGAGTAGGTCTGAAAATTAATATGCATAAAACTAAAGTAATGTGGAACAATCTTGGCAGAGAACAGCGCTTTACGATAGGTGGCGAGACACTGGAAGTTGTAAAGGAGTACGTCTACTTAGGACAGGTAGTAACCGCGGAGCCGAACCATGAGAGTGAAATAACTAGAAGAATAAGGATGGGATGGGGCTCATTCGGCAAGCATTATCAAATCATGAATGGTAGTCTACCACTTATCCCTTCAAGAGGAAGGTATATAACAGCTGCATCTTACCGGTACTTACCTACGGAGCAGAAACCTGGAGACTTACAAAGAGGGTTCAACTTAAACTGAGGACGACGCAGCGAGCGATGGAAAGGAAAATGATAGGTGTAACCTTAAGAGACAGGAAGAGAGCAGAGTGGGTCAGGGAACAAACGGGGGGTTAAGGATATCATAGTTGAAATCAAGAAGAAGAAATGGATATGGGCCGGGCACGTAGCACGTCGGCAGGATAACCGCTGGTCATTAAGGGTAACTGACTGGATTCCAAGAGATGGCAAACGCGTGAGGGGGAGACAGAAAATTAGGTGGGTAGATGAGATTAAGAAGTTTGCAGGTATAACGTGGCAGCAGAAAGCACAGGACCGGGTTGATTGGCGAAACATGGGAGAGGCCTTTGCCCTGCAGTGGGCGTAGACAGGCTGATGATGATGATGATGATTTCGAAAAAGATTGTACAAAAGAAATAACCTGAAGGCTGTAAGACAAAAAGGGATCGACATTGATTGATTATTGGCTGGTTAATTTTTTTATCAGTGGTAGCTTAATTACATAATGAATTTCCACATCAAGTACAGGTGCACGAGACAGCAGGAGAGCATATGCCACCCACTCTCTTCACTTTTTTTAATATATGTGCTGTAGTTCGTACATTCCAGCGTAATACGTGCAGAATTAAATCACGATCAAGTCAACCTATGTTCTGGTACGGCAATATTATTCAAACCAAGGAGCGTATGGTGGGGGGCTAGTTGGTAAGACATGGAAAACATAAAACTACGCCTAGATACGGGACACAAGAAGAGAGAAGTGGGCCGCACCAGCGCAGTGTCTCGAACCCTGTATGTAGGCGCAGTTTTATGATTTACATTATTCAACCATTTATAAGGTGTTACAAGCTGCCGCCCTAGCGTCGCCGGCGCGACGTCAGTGGCGGGAATGACAGCAGGTTAGGTTGTTCCCGCACACAGGTAGACACAGTGAAGAGATCAGAGACGTGTGTGGGAAAAGAAAACAACAACAAAGAATTGAAAGGAAATTAAAACAGCTTTCATTTAGCGTATGGCAGCATGGAATCTAGTATAACACTTAAAACAAACTAACGAATATGCACATAAAAACTAATAACTCAGGTTACAAGAGAGAAGCATGAAAAATACGCGAAATTAGTAAACACTGAACGAACAGTAAAATAATTAACCAATAGCTAAAGAGGTGAAAGTTTGGAAGTGTAAACAGGTTAAGGCATCCGTGTGATGGCCGGCAGCATTGGATCCACGACGATCGGATGCAAGAAGTCACAGAGCTTTCTGCCACAACGTTGCAATGTTGATGGTTCCGGGAGCTAGTGCTTCAAGGAGATCTCAGGCAGGTTGAGCTAACTTGAGATTGAAAGTACGATGCCTACGTTTCAGACGTTAATTGCGCGTCAACCGATACAAAGCCACACTAAAAACTTCTAGAAAGGATACTTGATCTACTTCTACACCATGTTGGACAAGCAACTAGACTGATTAGCAGGGCGATACCCTGCGCTTAAATCCCCCTTTTGTGTCATGTGTCCCCTCATTCTCTTCTTGGGGAAAAAGGGACCATCGGCATGGGTTCAATCAAGTGTTTTTCATTTATTTTATTTATTTATTTATCAAATTACTGCGGACACGTAGTCCAAGCAGGGAGGGCAATAAAATGGTACAACAGTGAGCATGTTACAACAGTGAAAAAAAATGGCACAACAGTGAACAAACAAACAAAAAATCAAAAGAGAATTGAAAGGAAATTAAAATTAAAACAAAACAAAAACAATCATACAGGAAATAGAGTCAATATGTTTGACGAAACGCTATAAAACAAATCAATAATAATCAGCATTAAGGTGTCGATTCGATTATACGATTCCATTCGGTTATTGTGCGAGGGAAAAAAGAATTCTTAAATGTGTTTGTTCTCGCGAAGTAAGGTGTTAGTGCATATTGTCTACGGTAACGCGTGGTTCGGGTTAATAAGGGGCGATAGATATAGAGATGAGTCTAGTGGTGAATTGTTCGTGTAAAGTAGTTTCAGAAATTCCAGTCTCTGCTTCTGTCTTCTCATCACGAGCAGTTCAATATGGTTAGCTTTCATAAGTTCTGTGGGTGAATCCAGTCTTGAGAATTTGTTAAATATAAATCTAACTGCCTTTCGCTGCACTCTCTCGAGGTTATTGATATTAGTTTTAGTATACGGATCCCAAACGATACATGCCATATTCTAGTTTAGTTCTGATTAAGGTGTTATAGCATAGCAGTTTTACATCGGAAGGTGCTTTTTTAGGTTTGTGCCTCAGGAGACATAATTTTCTGAAGGCTGAGGTGCAAGTATTACTTATGTGGTCATTCCATGTTAACGTGTTGTTAACGGTGACTCCCAAATACTTATATTGGGTTACTTCATGCAGGGGGGATGAACCTAATTTATATGTATAAAGCAAAGCTGATTTCTTGTGTGTCATTCGCATTAGTACGCTTTTGTCTGTGTTTAGTGTCATTCCCCAGTACATGCACCATTCAAGAATATTATTTAAACTACTACATAAATTAATTTGGTCATTGACAGAATTAATATCTTTAAAAAGCACACAATCATCAGCGAATAATCGAATCTGGACACCACCTTCGACCATGTTAACAAAGTCGTTAATATATATATAATAAAAAGAAGAGGGCCGAGGACACTGCCCTGCGGCACACCCGGATGTGACTGGAAGGGAGCCCGATTTTTTCACCATTGATATCTACGAACTGATTCCGGTTTGACAAATATGCAGCAACCCAAGAAATAAACAATCCTGGAATTCCTGCATTTTTAAGTTTCAGAATTAATTTATTGTGAGGGACAGTATCGAAGGCTTTTCGGAAGTCTAGAAAAATTATGTCGATTTGCCGTTTTTGTCAAGAGTTGACGCAAAGGAATGAACAACAGTGATCAGCTGTGTGACAGTGGAATGCCCCCTCCTAAACCCATGCTGACAACTAGTTAAAACAGAATGCTTATCTAAATATGCAGTTATGCTGTTTGCGATAATATGTTCAGTAAGTTTGCAGCACGATGACGTTAAAGAAATAGGACGGTAATTTTCTACGAGAAGACGGTCTCCCTTCTTATGAATTGGTGCAATGCGGGTAGTCCTCCAGTCACTCGGTAATTCTGACAACAACAATGACGTACGAAATATTATAACTAAGAAATTTTGATAAAGTTACCGCATATCTACGAAGAAACAAATTAGGGATATTGTCAGGTCCAGTGGAACATTAGGGTTTGAGGTTTAGCAGCATAGTAAGAACACCCGGCTCCGATATAAAATTTACATCAGAAAGTTGCGGCAGTGTACAGTTGTGTGAACAAACACTAGAATTGGAAAAAACACTGTGAAAAAACGTATTAAAATGATTGGCAAGTTCTAGCTTCTCAGTAACCATCTGTCCATTCACTGTCATTTGTGATATTGGTTTTTTCTTCTCGGCAATGTAATTCCAAAGCTTACTTGGATCATTTTTAATGAAGTTGGGCAGAGACGAGGTAAAGTAATAGTCCTTCGAACTACGCACCGCAAGTGCAAGCTCGCCTTGCAATTCGGATATCAAGTATGACTGCGCATGTGCCTTCTTCAATCGCTTAATTTTGCGCTTCATATGAATAATGTTACGATTGATCCATGGTGTGTGCTTGTGTACTCGTTTTTTCTTATTTGGTATGAATTTGTCTAGACAAAAATGACACATATATTTGAAGCGAGTCCAAAGTATGTTCACATTATTCTCGTCAAAATCAGTTAAGCAGTTTTCTATGTAATGAATCACACATGCGTCGTTTGCGCGAGAATAATCTTTGACAAAATGGGCAGATGATTTTTCGGTTTTTCTACAGGAAGCAAGTAGCAAGGAAATGTAGACAAGATAGTGATCCGATAGCCCATGCTTGACCACCACCGTGAATTCAACAAATTTGCGAGCAAAGAATACCAGGTCCAAAACTGAAGACGAAGAACCTTGCACACGTGTAGGCTCAAGAACAGCTTGCACGAGATCATGGGTTAACATGATATTAAAAAATATGTTAACATCCCGACTGTGATGGAGCCCAGAGTCAAGGCGCACCCAGTCTACACCGGGCAAATTAAAGTCGCCCACAAGAATAACCTTGCTACTGAAATATTTATTCATAATAAAGCGCAATTCATGCAAAAATTCAGGGGCGGCATCAGGAGGCCTATAAACTGCGAAAAGTATGAAGCTATAGCCCCAAAGCGATACCCTAATGCACAGGCATTTCAACGCGGGTATTATTTCCAGAACCACAGCTTCAACCTGATTTTTAATTAAGACTGCCACGCCTCCTCCCCTAGGAGACCTACCCACTCGATAAACATTGTAGCAAGGGGGAAATACATCTTGGTCGTTAATTTCCTCGCGAAGCTAAGTCTCAGTAATAACTGTAATATGGGGGTCATGTTGAAGTAACAGTATCTCAAGCGAACTTGTTTTATTTAAGATACTTCTAGCGTTAACATTAATCAATTGCAGATGTTTATTTCGCCGATATACATTAGTTCATGCTTCTGTTTGCCGAGGGTGGCTTTGCGTAGCCTGTACGCGTTTATTTTGTGATTCGTCCCAAAAGTAAATAAGCTTGTCTACCTTAAGTTTGTCGTGTATAAGTGACACCCTCTTTCCTTGAAGTTCATCATTTCTTGCACTTTCCCACAGAAGCTTGCGCTTCTTTAATGTGGATTGCGAATAGTCATTTTGAATGAAAATGCTAGTTCCCTTCAATTTTTTAGCATTCTGAAGTATTTCTTTCTTTTCATTGAAATTCTGAAGATATAAAATTATCGGCCGCCTGTCACCTTGCCTGCCTAACCTATGAATACGACCGAGCGATTGACACTGTACATTTAGCTTATCATTAAATACACCCTTGACTACTTTATCTTTGAGTTTATCTTCTGTCTCGTTTGGAATTTTGGGTATCCCATGGATTATTATGTTCGAACGCCGGCTACGATCCTCGAGATCTGTTAGCTTCTTAGCCTGGAATGTTATAATACGTTCAATGGATTGTAAACTACTGTTACTTGCTGCCGGATTATCTGTTGTCTCAGTGATCTGGGTCTGCATTTTGCCAAACATACCGTGAAGCTCTAGAACCAGTTTCTCCGTTTTCAAGAATTGCGTTTGAAGCTCCTGTATTTCATTACGAAGCGCAGCCTGCCCATCAAATAACTGCTTCAGCATTTCTGTCTGAGTAGGACCAGGATTAACTTCAACATCGCCGCAAAGCAGCAGTTTACACACAAATAGACACTCATAAGCCATAGCAAGACATCGCCGTGGGCAGGGCAGGACCATAGCACCACGATAATCACTTCGCAAGGAACTTGTATTGGAACCAACCTGCACAATGAAGAACAGGGCTCTAGTCAGTGCCATGGCAGTTCCGGGTCCACCGTGCCCACAGAAGGTGAATTTTTGCGGTGCCTCTTTTATATGTTCGTCCACCGATGACGTCACGGCATTTCGCTTTTCATTCTTAAAAACACCGCCGTAAAAATATTTTGACCACGCCTCTTTGTAATTGGGGGGAGGATTCTCAACTGAGCGAGAGTGACAACCTGTTGAGGCAATCGCTTACGGCTCGTCCACATGTAGCTTTTCCCGTGGGAATGGTCTGTTGCCTCGGTACACAGCTTCGGCTCGTTTCAGATTCGCCGGTTAACCATCTGTATGGAGTGCTTGAGCGGTGATTTTTTTTAGTTTTGCCTCCATCGGAATGCGACCACATGGGAAAGACCGGAATCTTGGCCTCAGACAGAGTGAGCGCTGAACTATTACATTTATAAGGAAACATTAGTGCCGCTGTCGCAGAGTTTATTTTGCCGCTGTAGCAAACATTGGTGCCACAGTAAATATCGATGTTATAGTTGGGATTGATCTGCTAAAGATTGTTGTACTGCATGCTTCCAACGAATATCTTTCGGCCATCCTTTCTGCCTTTATGTAAAAATGGTAGTTGACATTAAACCTTGCGGTCACCCTAGCAAACAGTCTATCGAAGCGCTGCCTGGCTTGCCCCAATGAACAGGGACGGGGCTTTGTGTGTGCGCCGTGTGTGTGTGTGTGCATGTGCGTGTGTGTGTGTGTGTGTGTGTGTGTTTGTGTGTGTGTTTGTGTGTGTGTGTGTGTGTGTGTGTGTGTGTGTGTGTGTGTGTGTGTGTGTGTGTGTGTGTGTGTGTGTGTGTGTGTGTGTGTGTGTGTGTGTGTGTGTGTGTGTGTGTGTGTGTGTGTGTGTGTGTGTGTGTGTGTGTGTGTGTGTGTGTGTGTGTGTGTGTGTGTGTGTGTGTGTGTGTGTGTGTGTGTGTGTGTGTGTGTGTGTGTGTGTGTGTGTGTGTGTGTGTGTGTGTGTGTGTGTGTGTGTGTGTGTGTGTGTGTGTGTGTGTGTGTGTGTGTGTTTGTGTGTTTGGTTCGCAAACAGCGGAGTGCCTTCGGCGTCGCTAATGGTTTTCGGAACTTTGAGGCGATTCCTCGCCAGCTGTGATGCAACGCCGCGTGCGAGGCGTCGACTTCTACTCCTACTTGTGCCAGGGCGCAAAGAAGACGCGAACTTCACGCCTCCGCCCGCCTTTATCTGACCAAGAATTCACACCACTTTTTTTACGCCATTGAGTGCTCTTTTAAATTGTTTACTAATTGCTTTGTATCCCTATAAGGCAATCGGCTAATTAAAATTTTCTTTACAGAAGTTAACTGTATTGGAACTGTTATCTGGCTGGATAGTATCATGGTTTTTCTAATTCCATTAGAAAGGCCACCGCGATGCCAGCATAAATGCTTCAAAGAGTACAAGACATATGACACCATCATCCCTTGTTCACCGATCCATCATCGACATGCACCCTACTGCCATCACGCTCAGCACCTGTCGAAACTGAAACATGTGATCACCAGAATAACAAGAAGAATGCGACGGCGCTATTCGTGTAATTGAGGAACTATTAAGTTATATTGAATAACATATTCGCGAGGGCGCAGGAGCATGTTGAAAAAGCAAAGGGAAAAGCGTGCGGCATTTACGTGAATGCGACAATGGGCGCATAGAATCGACTATCGCGGATGGAATGTATGTGAACTTATCAGCGCGTTGGAGAAGTGAATCACGTTAGTGTACTAGGTAGATGAGGACTGAAGCAGAAACCGCGACGGTGATCCTGTGGTTATGGTGCTCGAGTGGTGAACTGGAGCTCGCGGGATGGAATTTCAGCCGCGAGGACCGCATTTCGATGGGTGCGAAACGCTAGAGGCCCGCGTACTTAGATTTAGGTGCACGTTAAGAAACCGCAGTTGGTCGCGATTTCTGGAGACCTCCAATACGGTGCCCCTCATAATCAAACCGCTCTTTCGGGGCGGAAAAAGCAAAATTGTTTTCTTATTGTAGTGAATTGAAGCGGACAATGCGCATTCACAAAACTCATGGTCCCCGCATACAGGAAGACAAGAAAGTGAGCCAAAAACAAAGTAGCAGAGGTCCTTTGAGAGCCCAATGTGCACGGTAATAGGCAGCGGCAATAGTTATTTTTTTTAAGTACACTGAGTCTACGATTGCCACACAAAAACGACCAGTCGTAACAAAAACTCTTATGCGCAACAACAGTCAATAAAAGCTCTATACACTTTAAGCTACAGCCTGCGCTTTCATTGTATCCCTCTCAAGTCAAGGGAAAATCTAAAATGAGCATTCATGCCACGATATATTTCTAATGTTCTGATCAGCGCTGCTTACTTTTCCCAACGGTGATTTTCCGCCATCATAGAACGTAGAAGCACAGGTGTTACCTCCAATTTAGCAGCATCCTTGGCAGTAAAGCTGATCTTCTGGCAGAATGCATCGTTGATTAGCTGCTCGTCCAGCGGACACTTGGAGCTGTTATCTCCCACTATTCCGCTGTGGCAGGAATCGCAGAAAGCGTGGGAGCAGGACAGCAGCATTCCTCGGTTGGGAACAATGCCACAGAGGGAACAGACTAAATATGGCGGGAAGTCCTCCTTAAGGCGGATAGGACGCCAGTTAGCTCCAGCGGCCACTTGCCCGTTGAAAATATGCACCACCCTTGCCCCCGGTTCCGGCATGGTAAGGGCTTCCATAGGTCTGCCCTACACTGAGAAAAAAGAAGCTGCTGTCGCTGGCGCTCGGAAGCCTTGCCAAAGCGGTCGTTGTTGCAGTTGCCTCACCGGGTGTAGTGCCTTGCGGTACACGTAAAGGCAGGCGCTCACGTAAACCTAGCCCCTCCAGCTGCGCGCGCGGCCGTGCAGATGTAACTCCTCCGCCGGTGAAAGCGCCCCTAGTGGCGACAAGCACGGGTCTGCTAGGAAACTCTCGCCAGCTCGCGTCGGTCGGATCGGCTGTCCCGCGGTGACGACGCGCGACATACTCGAGAGTGTTAACTCTTGAGGTGGTCGCGTTTCGTACGTTGTGAATAGCCGATGTTGTTCCGGAAAAATGCCAAACACCAATCTTCTCCGTAGTGGTATGGTTCGTTTCAGTTGGTGAGAATATTAATTCCTGCGTTATAGGTTTCAATAACACCTACAGTGATTCTCCAGGTGCTCGATTTTACCGGTTTCCCAGCCGGAGACTATGAACGGAATCGGCGTAAACGGTGAATCGTACTTGTTCGACGACAAAAGTAAGTTTGGTGAAAATATTACAGTTTGTTTGTAAGTCAGTATTTATAAACGCTACTTTTTTCATTATCAAAAATGGATCGAGTGGGGAACCCGGGCCGTGCAGCAGAATGGGCAGCAGGCACTTTGCAGGGAATCCCAAAATCGAACGAAGAAGTGCATCCGGTGTGCAATATACCTATATTTCCTGTGCGCTACATGCTCATACAGGCAACTCACTCTGATCGCTATGTCAGGTGAACAACTTGTCTTTCCCCAATATTATCCTGAAACAATAAAACTAGGGCCCTGTCATGAAGGCTTATACGTTTGTATAAGACAGCCAGCGCATTCTGAGAGCCACTTCATCAGAGTTCAGATTAGAGTAAGATAGAAACGACAGGGCCAGCTTCGTGAATTCATGTTATGTCTCGTGTTCCGTTCTGTGCCAAAGGACGAAGAGGAGAACTCAGCACAATGCCGAACCTGAAAGCGAAGGTGACGTAGATGAACAGGCAGCGGAAAAAGCGTCATCACAATAAACTGATTCGCGTGACAGCAGGACCGAACCTGCGTGCTGCTACAGTGATGCCCATTCTACCAAGGACGAGCCCAAAGCGTTCACGTGAGGATAACTTCGCGGCATAATGAAAATATATATTCCGCATGAACGACTGTATTAAAACAAAGCTTTCTTTGCATCACCCATTTCCTTTGCCTCTGTCTATCAGTATGATTTTATCTAATTATCATTTCCCGCGTCGTGCGAGCAGTGCACATGGCTTCTCTTGAAATCTTGCGGAATCCGCCGTGGTGGTGTAGTGGTTACGGCGCTCGGCTGCTGACCCGAAGGTCGCGGGTTCGATCCCGGCCACGGCGGTCGCATTTCGGTGGAAGCGAAATGGTAGAGGTCCGTGTTCTATGAGATGTCAGTGCACGTTAACGAACACTAGACGGTCAAAATTTCCGGAGCCCCCCACTACGGCATTTCTCATAATCTCCGCTACATACGTACATTAGCAAACTTAACTCTCAATCCATCTACACGTACAACGAGACGCACTGCTAACTGGTACACTCCACGGCCGCGCACAAATTATGGGTTATAGCTACTACAGTATTGCCTACCCAGGGTACTAAACAAATTCAAACTAACAGATGTAGTAATGCCTAAAAATTCTATTTTAAGTATGGTGCCTTTTAATGTCTTTGTTTTCTAGTGCAAATACATCTTGAGTGTTTTTTTTTTATTGTTGTTGCAATGTGAGTTCAAATATACCGGGTGTACAAAGTTAAGCTTTATGGTTTTCTTAAAATTCGGCACTGGGAAGAGCATGAAAACCACCTTTGCAGATAGCTTATATATCCAGGGGGACACAAAGTGAGACAATAATTATCGCTGTCAGGCGCCCAATTAACGCAGATTCAATAATTAACTTTTTAGTGACTGCAGCAAGCAAGCATGTTTGTATTGAAAAGTTGGAGGAAGTCGCGTTTATACACCGTTCCACTTGGAAGAATTCTTCTAGCATCTCTGTGCTCCGAGATAACCCGCTGCAAAGTTTCATTGTGGTTTACGTGATTACGCATGCAAGATAGTCAGCAGTGGCGCAAGCTCCTCCCCGGTGGGCCGTGGCAGTTGCGTGCGTCGTTTAATCTGACAACGGGTCGAAGGCACAGGCAAAGATGATAACGGTTACCCTTTTGCTACTGGCTGGCGATAGCAAGCAACGACTGTTCGTCACATCGGGGAGGAACATTCCGCTGATCCACAGCGCCCTGCATGCGTAATCATGAACACCACAATTAAACTTTGCAGCGGGATATCTCGGAGCACAGACATGCTAGAAAAATTCTTTCAAGTGGAACTGCGTATAAACGCGACTGCCTCCAACTTTTCAATACAAACATGCTTGCTTGCTGCCGTCATTAAAAAGTTAATTATTGAGTCTGCGTTAATTGGGTGCCTGATAGCGATAATTATTGTCTCACTTTGTGTCCCCCTGGATATATAAGCTATCTGCAAAGGTGGTTTTCATGCTCTTCCCAGTGCCGAATTTTAAGAAAACCATAAAACTTAACTTTGAACACCCGGTATATCTCAACTAACCGCCTTCTGTACTGCACGTTGCTGCCATTGTGGCGGGGCTTGTCAAGCTGCGGATATTGCAGCTCTTACCCTGCTATCCTCATCATAAATGATACCTTTTTCCTTCTCCTTGTTCAACCTGTTATAATTGTATCGATTATGGTGAAAATAAATCAAGTCTCAAATCTCAAAGATCGTGGTTTTAAGACGTTAAACACTAAATATTATTTTCATTCTTATTTAAATCTGGCGGAGGCTGTAGCTCAAGTAGACGGTGCCTCGACAATATCTCCCAGGAAAACCTTTCCTTGGTTGCGATTTTGCAATTTCAACAGGAGCCCCAAAATCAATAATAAAACTCTATTAGTTGATTTTTAATAAGCTACGTCCACAAGAACGACAACTTCGTCCATAACAACACCCATACAAAGGCTGCATAACGCTAATCCCTCTGGTACATTAAAAAAAGAAATGTCTGCAGAAAATAACTTTCTGTCCGCAACAGCCGCATCTATTGCAACTAATGTTGACCTGCAAGTAGTGATGCAGAACTATCGATGGTACTATCGATAATATCTATAGTTGATAATATCTCTAGATAACATCTATACAACTATCGATGGTAGAAAAAAACAATCGACAACGCTATCGATAGTTAGTTTCATAGTACTGTCGATAGTATAAAATGAACCGCGTGAACTTCTTGCAGCATAAACTTGATTCCCCGAGTGTGTGGTACAGTTAAAACTCGATGTAATGAAACTCAATGTTACGACGCTCCCGATATGACGAAAAGATTTCCATTCCCCGGCAAATAACCATAGCGCTCTGTGTTGTCATTAATCCGACTTAACGAATTAATTTGGTCTATAAATTCGATCTAGCGAAATGTTTCCTGAAATAATTGAATGAAAAAGCGGCGGCTCCCTTCTAATTTTGACCGAGACGGGTATTTGTTCGAGCGACTGCTCTAACACTGACGCGTTAAAACATCCCGGGGCTATAGTTAAGACCCTAGCTTTCCTTTGACAAGGTTGCACGTCGCGCCATTGTACGGAACAACGGACTCGCAGCCGGTAGTGTTCTTAAAGGAGCAGTGACATCAACTTTACGCATGTCGCGTTTTTTGCGTCAACGTGTAGTTATCGATCCCCTAGTAACGATTCGGTACTGATAATGCAACAGAGGGACGAATTAATATATCTAATAATGATTAGTATGACCAGTATCGAACGCAATTCAAAACGGGAAGAAAGCCCGCCAATTTTTAGCGCTGCCAACGCTGCCAAGCGGCCACCTCCCGCGGTCACGCCCCATCTGATCACGTGGCCGCACGAAATGGTGACGCGAGTTTCAGCTGACATTTCGTCTGCTCGGCGCGCACGTGTAGGCATGTGTTCGCCACCCCCCATCGTCGTCGCCGCCGTCAAGAGCGTCCACAAGCGACGATGAAAACACTGAGGAATATGGAATCGCTGCGATTTGCGACGTGGTCAATCATTTACGGTTCGATCCTCTGCAGAGTAGTGATTCTGATATCGACGCCCGACCCAGCAGCGACGAGGAGGCAGCTGGAGACGCGCGCTTGGGCCATGCTAGCTGGCAAAACATGTCTCAACTACGCATATGAACCCTGCGTGCTTGTTATTTGTTTGAAATAATATTTCTCTGAACCATACGTTCTGTACTGGTGCACTTTGATCGGTTATTGTCATGTTTGCGTCTACCTAAGCATAACCAATGTGTCGTAATAACAGGTCAGCTAGTGAATGTTGCCATGTGTGTCAATTGTATGTATACTGCTCCATAGACTGAAACGCGACAAGAAAAAAAAGTGAAACGCGGAGGCCTGTCGTTTTGATTCCGTGAGCGCCTTGTGGGTGGTAGCGTTTCGCAATGGCGCGCCATACTTTTCGCTTTTTCTCTTATTTGAAGAGCACGATTGCAGCGCACAACGGTTCCACGGCATGCTGGCACGTAATGCGATGGAGATCGTAGCTTCGAATAATCACATTCGCGCTCATGACTCCACGACAGCCCACCCGAAGCGGCACAACGAAAACGTAAGATTCACACGAACGCGCGGCACAAACCAAGCAAAACAAAACAAGCGACGCCGTTGCCAGGCAGCCTGGCGTCGCCGCCAGGCGGTACCACAAGTAGGCACCACGATGAAAACATTAAACTTGTCGACGTCAGCGTTGCTCGCGCATCGTCACTCAGCGTCTGAGGCGTGGCCTAGACGCTAGCTGAACACGTCAAAATAGTGTCGATGTTGCATGGCACGAACGCGCAGTTGAGCCTTTGCCCGCTCTTTGCGCTCGATTTGAAATTTGGTGTCACTGCTCCTTTAACTACCGGATGCTGCTAGAGGCGGTGGTGGTTGCTTAGGTTATATTGTGGTTTATGCGGCGAATAACACCGATCACCGACTCCCATCTTTCTCTCTCGCCCTGCTGACACAGTCACTGCATTCGTTCTCCCTGTCATCGAATGTCGGTAAGCAGCCATAACTCCAAGTGGCCATCTACCTGGCCTGCATCACTTGGACATGGTGTCACTTCTGTCAGGGCCGCCGTCGGGCCATACTTGCGAAATTTTCAGACGCGCAGGCATGGATTGCCGATAGAAACGATGCCGTGGAAGTTTCTGGGTGCCGCTACGTGACAATTTTAAATTTCCAAGCATGAAAAAATGTCCTCGGCTTTACGAAATTTCCTACTTAAATAATGTCAGCGTCCCAATCCCTTGGTTAAATCAAGTTTCAACTGTATATGGTGGAGCAGGAGAAGCAAGCAAGAAAGTAGACATCCTTGCGTCCTTTCAGCTGAATGATTGGCTGACACATGATAATTGAGCTTAACTGTTGACCTTTAGCAGATAAGAAGCCGTTACATGTGGCGGAAGTGCACGGCTTCGAAATTATTGTCATCATCTTGGGATTTACGTCCCAGAACCATGAGTATGAGAGACGCCTTAAATGAGGGCTCGGGAAATTTTGGCAATCGGGTGTTCTTTACGGGCACTGACATCGCACAGTACATGGCCGCGACCATTTCGCCTTCATCGAAATGCGATCGCTGTGGCCGGGATCGAACCCGCGACCTTCGGGTCAGCAGCCGAGCACCATAACCACTGTTCCACTGAGGCGGACATGCTTCAAGCTTATATTGCATTTTGTGGGTTCACAATAAAAAGATCAAAAGCTAAGTTTTTAATTGTAAGTTGTGACTGGTTACTTTTGAATAGGAATTTATTGATCAACATATTCTGGCATTTTGACTGCGGCAATAATTTATTTCTTACACCAAAAGATTGCTCACAAATTAGGCGCACTGAGTAATGCTGGTAATAGCCTATCGGCGATCGCAAATTTTTTGGCAATATCGCCGCCCTGCAACAGCATAATTATTTACAGAACTATTGATTGTACTATCGGCAGCAATACTCTTGATATTACTATAGATTGCACTGTCAGTAATACTGTCGATTGTTTCTCGATATTAGTACTATCGATAGTTTCTTTACACTGTCGATAGTTCAAAAAAAATATTGATACTATCGATGGTCCATTTACCGATAGTCCTGCATCACTGCCTAGAAGACTGTGTGCATAAATGCTCTTGAGTATATACAATGAATATAGTACGTGAATTTTGTAAACATGATGCATTCTGAATAATTTTTCAAAATATCTTTTCTTGCATACTTGCTTTGTCCATGCGGGCATAACAGCCGGGCAGTTACATAAAAAAATAGGCGAAACACAGTTCGTCACTTACGTGAAACATGGTAAGGACTATTATTATTTACAATATTAACACTGTTTACTGAGCGTGGTCCGCCAAGGTGGCATAGCGGTTAGGGTTCTCGGCTGCTGACCCGAAGGTCGCGGGTTCGATCCCGGCCGCGGCGGTCGCATTTCGATGGAGGCGAAACGGTAGAGGCCCGTGTATACTGTGCGTTGTCAGTGCACGTTAAAGAAGACCAGATGGTCGAAATTTCCGGAGCCCTCCACTTCGGCGTCTCTCATAATCATATCTTGGTTTTGAGACGATAGACCCCACATATTATTATAATTAATGAGCGTTCTGTTCTGTGACATGAATTTCTGTTATAAAGCACTTCATCACCCACCGCACTTAAGCAAATACTCATTAAATCTGCATACTTTTTTTGATTTTACTGTTAAATACGCTTCTCAACTTTGACGTATCGAAGATGACGGAACCCCTTGACGGCCTGTTCAGCGCAGTTTTCACTTTTTTGTCAGAAACATCCAATGGGCGCGCATCATCCTAATGAAGCAAAGGGAAGTTCACGACACGGACATGGGTAGCTCGGCTCATAGGAGCATGTAGGAAATGAGCACTGAGCCAATGTGTAAGCAGTAGGCATTTTCAGGATATATATCTGTTCAAAACCATGAGGCTGGATTACATGAATTGACCACTGTTAACTTTTCTGTGTTTGCTTTGCTTATAAGTCTACAGCCATTCACCGCTAGGAAATGGAAATAACTCTGAACTGCAGAATAATTATTATTGTTTCTGATCAAACTAAAGCATTAGCTGCCCCTTTCCTTTCACAGAATTTTGTTTAATATGCACGTAACAACAGCTGCACAGATTTTCCTAGGGCTGCAAGTTAACATTCATGCTGCTAAGAAGACTAATTGGGCTGGCCATCACGGAAGCGCTGTGTCAGTCACTTTGCCACCTCGCTTTAGGCAACATTATTCCAGTCGTCGGGTCACCACTGACTGCACGGAGCTAGAAACTGAAGTACCACGACGAGTGGAAAATGAAAATGTGTGGTATTCACACTACAAATGTAGAAACACTGAAATACCTCAGTGGCATTGCACCAAATGGTCTTTTAACATTTCTGTCGAAATGGTTCGGAGGTAGAACAAGTGATGGAACAATAACTGTAGATTCGGGTTTCTTATCTCTGATTGAACATGTAGATCTCGCGTTAACAGACAAAGGGTTTCCGGGCATCAGAACTAGTGCAGGTGAAAGGAATGCAACCTTTTGCCACTAGCTGTCAGATTACAGAGGCGAATGTTGATGCTACGTACGAGACAGCTTCTGTTCGAATTCACGTAAAGCGTGTTATTCAAATGTTCAAAGTGTTTGACATACTCCCTCATGAAATACCGTACGAGCTCATGGGCTATGCTGACTAAATTCTACACGTGTTGTGAGTGATCACGAATTTGAAGTCACGTTTTTGCAAACAAAATGATTCAATAATTATGTATATTTTATTTTCCATGTTGAACTAGTATGCTCAAAGATGTCTTATTGCACAAAAAAAAATAAATCAAAATATGAACTAACATGAAGGAGACTATGGAAGCCAAAATAAATGCTGTTCGCTTCTATTCTTTTGTGTTCTAAGTGGCTTTTTGTTGAGAGGCGGAGGTTTAAATCCCCCCCAACTACTCTGTTTTAATGGTTCTAGGCTGCTGACCAGCAGGTCACGCGCGAACTCGTTCGCCCCGGCGAACGAGTTCGCGCCATTGCAACGTTGAGCTGCTCTGCCCGCATCGCCGCCTGCTTCAAGATCCGCCCGCCATGACACGCATGTTTGGGTACGACGGAGAGAACGACGTCACAGACGGCGCAGGGAATGGATAAATTTAGTGCTACGAGGACGAACGGATTTTCGTTTCGCCTAGCCATATACAGCTTTCGCAGTAAAAAAAACATGGTTGATCCATCCGTCATAGGAATCGATATAACACGAACGGGAACCGCGTCATCACAGAAGTTGTTTATTGTTAAAGCACAGGTGCGTACCCCTCGCTGGTCGGAAAATTTCGTCGCATAACCACACAACGCCAGCTTAAAGGGCCGCTTATCTAAAAAACACGCTTTCGTGCTCCTGTGCTAGCAGATGCGCACGCTCTTTGCGTTTGTACCTTGGACGATTAGGAAGGGAATTCGCAGTGGTGGATGTGGGGGTGGGGAAGGGAGTGGGTCGTGGGTGATTCTTTAAAGGAAAGAAGGAAAGCTAAGAAAATTGGGTGTGGAGTGCACGATAACTATCTCTCAAGACTCAAGCCAAGACACCTCAACCGGAACACTCGCGGGAGAATGGCATTTGAAGGGACAGTGACAGTGAAGAAAAGAAAGCAAGGTAAAAGTAAAAGGTATCAGAGGGGAAAAAGACACAGGAAAAAAAGATAATAATACGAGAGAAGGCAGCAACAGATTCAACGGTTAACCGAGATGAGTGGCTTATAAAAGTCGCTCGATCAGGCTCGCATCATCATGAAAGCCGAGTAGGGCCCCAGCGGGAGAGCGGTGATGGTCCTTTGAGCCGGTGCGATGGAGGATGTCTTTCAGGGTCAGGAAGGGTAGTCCAACGACACGAAACTTTATGACGAGCTGCTTCCGGGCATCACCAAGAGCAGGGCAGTCGCACAGGAGGTAGCACAGTATTTTCACCACGCCGCAAGTGGTGCAGTTCGTTGGAGCTGCGCCGCGGAGACGATGTTTGCGTTCTAGCGGACCACACGGAATCTGTTCTACAGGCGAGGAGGAATGTACCCTCGCGGCGGGTGAAACTGTTGTTACAAGGGCGTCCGGATGCTCGCGCGCAGACTCCCGGCGGAAGTTGTTGCGTTCCGAGTGTGACGAGCTTTCGTAATCCGTCATCGGGATCTCGGCGGAGTGTGCTCGTTTTTCGAGGTCGTCTGCAGCCTCGTTACCCGCGATGCCGACGGGTGAAGGCAGCTGTAATAAAAAAGATAGAACACCACAGGCCAGACGGCCAGAGGAAATAACAAGCAACGAAAAGCCGTCTGTCAGAAGCTGTGCCTGCGGACATGGAACCGTTGACATTCGACAGCCAGGCTCATCGTTGAGCGTGAACCCAGACAGCACTGAGAGTGCGCTCCCTTCTCCCCGAGGAAAGAAGTTGGTTGGGTGGAGCAGTCAGGTCAATGAGCTTGAGCAAAGAAGACGTGTAGTATTTTGTACGTGTGCGTGTAATGCAGTTTCTTCATTATATCCTTGCTTCCGAGTACATCTCAACTATTTCGAAGTAGTTGTTCAGTTAAAATAGATAACAGCAGCCACTGAAGGTCTACATCACAGCCGCGCTCCTGAACAGGGATGGGGAGGGGGGTAGTGGGGAAGTGGGTAATTTATAAGTGTTCTGTCACAGAACGGAGGCGTGGATGGCAGTGCTGCTAGGTCTGACGAGGCAGAGTAGCTTAAAGCCCGAGAAACCGTAGCCTAAATGTAGCGGAAGACAAAAACTGAACGCAGCTTACAGAACGCGCGAAAGAAAGCGTCTACTTGTAGGCAGGGGGGTCATACCGGCGAGATGCAAGGATTCCGCTCAGCCCCTGTCCTGTGTTGACACCAGAGTAATAGTGGTAACAATTTCATTTCATTGTATTTACTGTACCCTCAGGGCCAAACAAGGCATTACAGAGGGGAGTGGGTTACAGGTTACAATGAGAAGTTGTATAACATAAGTATAAGCAAATTTCTGTAGGAATATAATACAATGAGTGAGAAATCTTGAAACTATTACAAAGTGTTATGTCAAGGTAGGTTGTACGAGAAATACAAATATAAAATACAAAAAGAAACAATGATTGAAAAATCTAAAAACTATTAAAAAGTGTTAAGTCAAGGAAAAGTATACAAGAAATACAAATATAGAAAATGCAAGAAAAACAAGAAATACAGGATATACGGCTAAAATGAAAAGGCATTCTAGTTAGCAATGTTGTTTAGGGTATCACGAAACAAAGAGTTATCACTAATAGATACAATGTTTTAGGGAACGTGGTTCCACTCTAGTGATGTTCGATGAATGAATGATTGGAAAGATGTGTTGGTGTGGCTAGACGGAACGTGAACCTTATAAGAGTGATCGATGCGACACGATACATACTGCGGAGTATGAATAAACCTGTCATGCAATGTTGTGTGGTGAAATATTTTATGAAACAATGATAAACGGGAGATTTTACGACGGGCTGCAAGAGATGAAAGTGACAGGCTACTTTTCATGGCTGTTATGCTGGCGGATCTGTCATAATTGGAATTAATAAAGCGAACTGCGTTATTCTGAATTAATTCTAATGCGTTAATTAGGTTAACATTGTGAGGGTTCTCACACTGATGAACCATATTCTAGTTTCAGACGTATTAAAGTTTTATAAAGTAATAGTTTTAAAGAGCCGGGAGTATCAAAAATGTTTCGCCTGAGGTAGCCAAGGGTTCGGTTAGCATTGCCAATTACGTAGTTAATGTGGGCTGTCCAAGCAAGGTTGAATGTGATATGAATCCCTAAGTATTTGTTTGAGTTTACTTGATCTAAAGGAATGTTATTTAAGTAGTACACCTGAGAATAGTTAGGTGTCCTAGATACATACATAGCTTTACACTTGTTAACATTGAATTCCATTAGCCACAAACTGCACCAGTTAGATATTATATTTAGATCAGATTCTAGGCGGCTACAATCATCGTCTGAAGTAATTTCGGTAAAAATAACGCTGTCATCAGCTTAAAGGTGAATATTAGAAGTTACCTGTGAAGGAAGGTCATTAATATATATTAAAAACAACAAAGGACCGAGGACCGATCCCTGGGCCACTCGTGAGGCAACAGAGCACATTGGTGAATTGTAGCCGTTAGCGGTAACGTACTGTGAGCGGTTAGGTAAGAAAACACTCGATCCATTTTAATAGATTAGCATCTAGATTGAAGTTTTGTAGCTTGTGGATTAGTAGTTTATGACAGACTTTATCAAATGCTTTTGAGAAATCTAAAAAATGCAGTCAGCACGTGATGAACGATCAAGAATTCGATGCAAATGATCAGTGAAAGATATCAGTTGAGTCTCACATGAATACGATTTCCTAAAGCCATGCTGTGCAGATGAAAAAAAGATGTTATCTTCAAGAAAATCGGCGATGTTTTTGAATACGATGTGTTCTAGTAGTTTGCAGCACGTGCTGGTAAGAGAAACGGGGCGATAATTAGTTGCTAAGTTCTTGTTACCTGATTTGTGGAGTGGAAACACCTTCCCAACCTTCCATTGATAAGGTAAAGTACTTGTGTCGAGTGAATGTTGAAAAATTTTGGTTAGTATAATAGACTATAAGCAGAAGTGCTTTTCAAAAACTTAGTGTTAATTGAGTCGAAACCCGGTGAAGAATTGCAGTCAACTTTGTCAATAAGTTTAGCAACGCCAGGTGTACCAATTATTACTGGGAACATTATAGGGTAATCATAAGTACATAAGTCGGGAAGTTGTTTATTTGAAGCAAACGAGAAATTTGTAGCAAGTGTTTCGTTAAGATGAGTTGCAGCGCCATCTTTAGGGATGGGCTGTCTGTTAGAGCCATCTAATAAAATTAAGTTATCGGAAAAAGGCTTGATTACTTTCCAAAATTTCTTAATGCTAGTTTGTAAGATAGATGGAAGAGTGACAGTAAGAAAAGAATGTTTTGCATGTTTTAAAGCTTGAATATATTCTTTAGAAGCGGATTTGTATGCAGATCAACGAGAAGCATTTGAGGATAATTTAGCTATACGGTACATGTGCTTTTTACGATTAGAAAGTCTTTTAATATGAGCATCATACCAGGGAGCTTGTGGGTTACAAGTTATGCTACGGCTAGGAATATATTTGTACAATAGTTCATTAGCTTTATCAGTAAACATGTCCCAATTAGTTTGAACCGAACGGTCATCAAAGTTAGTCAGAAATGTGTCAAGAAACGCACATAATTCGCTGTTGATAGCCTCGACATTGGCTTTCCTGTAGTCGAGTATAGTCTTTTTTGAGATAATTTTTCGGGAGATTTGAACTAGTGTTAGAATGTATAGCAGCATGATAACTTAGGGGCGGAAGAAATTAGAGATTGGAATAATGAGATAAAAACTGGGGAGGGGCGAAGCATGCAGTGTTTTGAGAGATTTCTTTGATGAGGTACTAGTGGTGCCAAGGCGGAAGCGGGGCATGTAGCGAAGCGTGTTTGCTTCACTAACGTCGTCGGAAAACTGAGTCGGAATGCAGCTTACTACAAGGTGGTGCTTCTTCTTCTTCTTCCCTACAAGCCCGGTTTCAGTTCCCTACGGCATGTAAGGAAGGCTGTTTCAGCTCCACTAACGTCGTCGGCTATTTGTTCGGCTAACTGTTGCTTTATTAACTTTTAGTGGACCGGTGGCGAGTATTGGGATGTAACCAATGTTTGTGACGCATACCCGTTTTTATGATGGACCGTGACTACATGACACACCATGAAGACATGACGCGCCGACAAGCCTAGGCCCTAAGGCGCTTCGCACCTGAAAGAGCAAAACGATTCGTAGCCAACTATATTCATTCTGATTCGTAGTTTTATTTGGACATATTTCACATTCGACCACTGCAATCCCTATTTGTACAACCCGCCGTTAGTCTATAAAACGGCGTGCGTTCAAGAAGGTGAAAGTGACGATATTCAGGCGCTCCTTTAAGAAATCACTGATCATTAATTAAAAAATACCTATATACAGACAAATTCTGCAAGCTGCGTCCCATTGCTCCGCTGCTTTTGGAAAAGGGCCATCCAATACGATGTCTTCTATGGGACCAGTTATCTGCAACTCTGCAGTATTTTACGCATCAAGCAAAGCAGGGTCAAGGTTCATTTTTCGCGCTTTCCTAGACGAATCTTATGATCAGAGCCACCAGCTTTTGCCGCCTATCCTGTGAACATTCAGTTAATGCGTCGGATTTACCTTAGCGCCGCCAAATAAACAAAAAGCCCACTTTAACATGTATGATGTAATATTGTTGCCGCAGTAAAAGATAGAGCAGCGGCAGTGGTTGATAGCATAGGTTGGTGAACTCACTCATTAGTCGACTCCCTCGGACTCACTCAGACTCAGATTGAGCCGTGAGTCTGAGACTGAGTCCGTGTGAGTAACATTTTGGTGAGTTTGAGCCCGAGTGAGTCCGGTTGAAGAAAATTTTCGTGAGTGTGAGTCCGAGTGAGTTTGGCTGAGGAAAACTTTGAGTCTGAGTCTGAGTGAGTCCAAAGCACAAGATGTATTTCTTTAGTGAGTCTGAGTGCGTACCACTTTATTTTGCCGACATATGATCATATCTACTCATCTTCAACATTACCATCAGCCTTGCCTGGATTCACGTTTATACTCACGTCTACTCAGACGTATTCCAAAGCAGTGTCTTTCATACACCATTTCAATATTTATTAATCAGAGGAGCGAATTACGTAGGGGAGTGCCTTGACCTCAACCCGCCTTGCCAACTATTACCAAGGAAATTCTTGATAAATGTATCTTATGTTGTCATCTCTTTCAAGAAAAATGATCTTACTGGTTTACGAGCACTCATAACTCGTATTCGAAGGTACTATATCAAAAGGCGCCAGGAAGAGCACCGATTACGTGAGATATTGGTGTTATAGAGCATTGACACCATGTTCGAAAAAGATGTTTCTAGGCTAACGGACTCATGAGTCGACTCATTTGGACTCACTCAGACTCAGATCGAGCCGTGAGTTTGAGTCTGAGTTAGTCCCGTTGAAGAAAATTTTCGTGAGTGTGATTTCGAGTGAATCCGGCTCAGAAAAGTTTGGGCGAGTCTGAGTCCGAGTGAGCACTAAGCGCAAAATATATTTCATGAGTGAGTCTGAGTGAGCTCCACAACTTTCGCCGACCTATGGTTGATAGTAATAGTTTTTGAGGTTTTACGTCTGCAAACGACGAAATTATTACGAGAGACGTCGTAGAAGAGGACTCTGCAGATTACGACCCCCCGGGTTCATTAACACCCACCTAAACTAAGCACACTGCCCTCTATAGCATCTTGACTTCATGGAATTCTGACCACCGCGGCCGAGTTTGATCCCGCAAGCTTCTGGTCAGCGCTCGAGCACCCTAACCAATAGGCACCACGGCGAGTGAAGAGCTAGATAAACAGTAAAACTCATTTGGGCAAACTTGATCCAAGCAGCGCGGACGTCACGCAAAGCACGAGGGGGGGAGCAAAAACGTTGAAATCTGATATTTGGTAAAACACGTGATCTATTTATTCATGACCATAGCAGGATGCAAGACTCCTCAATCTTTGCAACCTAGTTGTTCGGGATGTGTAGGTTCTACAGCATACACCATTACCCGCGTTACACCTGCAAACTGATTAAGAACAAGATTAATCGCTATAGGGAATCAGAAATTCCAGAAGGTTCAGATGCACGAAGGTGCGCCTTGTACCTATGCAAATACACATTCAAGTCCCTGGCCGCCAGTCTGAAACATGGGCCCGACATCACGTTGTTCTTATGCTAGTTCAGCCAAAGTACGGCTTCCGGAGAGGCAAAAAGGCGTTCCGCTGTCACCGGGGAGAACAAAATCGGTGAGGGACCGATGGTTCTCGTAGCCCAACCTTCCGGCCACTTATGCGACGAAGTTTGCGGATTTGTCGTTAATTTTGCGGCTTTCGACCCTTTCAAGGCCAAATATGAATGCGCCTATAAAGATTTGTTTCTGTTCGATCAGACTCACACATTGAGCGTAGATGACAACAGTGCCACTTGTACCCCAAACAAAGCCAAGTCGCAGATTTTCAGTGGCCCAAATATGGCCACATACGCAAGTCGCCCAAGTAGGCGGCAATCATTGTTTTCTGTAGCTCAATTTGGCTATATTGGGGGCGAGCAGTTAAGGATTGCCCCTTTATCAGGCGCACCTATCTTGCGTTCTTGGTTGGATAATGATAACGACGGCGCGCTTTCCATGTGTTTAGCTGTCGGCGCTCTACGAAAACACCACTCGGAAGTCCTCTTGCGCATGTGTGTGATTATTGTCGAACTGGGAAAGTTTTAAGAGAAAAAATAATGTTGAATAAAGAGAAACCACACTATTGTTTACCGACGGCAACTGTTTACAGAGTATGTACCGTGAGTGCACATCGCGCGGTCACCGCGAAGGCGTATCTCCAAACAAGCTCCTTGCGTGGAAGGCAAGCAATTCCTGAGCGTCAACTATGTGACATACGCTCTTACATCGGTCTGTCTGTATAAATAAACAGGGCATACCATAATGAAGCATCAGCTAAGGGACTACACAGCCGCAGCATATATGAACATTTTTAAGTGTATTCAGAAGTAACTGTTGTTGCGTGAACGTTATCAAAGACTTTCGAAAATTAGTTCTTAGAAACTTTAAGGATGTTGGCGCCTAAATTGAGCACGCCATCAGCAAGATTCGTTTTTTCTGTTTGTTGTAAGTTCTTGGACGTTTTATCATAATTATTACTCAAGTGGCGTCGCGCTGTACGTTTATCTTAGCTAGCAATTTCCCGCTGCTTTTTTTTTAGCTGGTACATTTATTGGTTGGGGCTAGACAAACATGAGCATATGCCGCGCCTTCTTTATTAACCTAATTCCTACCACTCCCTTTGCATTTTAGTGAACTTGCCAGTGTCTTTAGCATCAGAACGCGCATGTACCAAAGCTTAAAACCGTAGGCTTTACGACTGCAGTTAGAGGGAGAAGCAGTCTCCGAGGCGAAACATGTGACATCGTACAACGCGAAGGCGAACAAATATCCCTTAACAACGCCGGCTGTGCTAATTCTACAGACAACGGCAGTAGACAACGACCCGCACGAGCTAGGAATCGCAGAGAAAAAGAGACGTTACTCAAGCAAGCAGCTGCAAAGTGGAATAAAAACAATGTGTACTGACTGCAATATAAACTTTTCATGGGCAAAGTTCACAAGTTCTCCAGAAATTTTGGCGGCAAACTCGCGTCTATAGCGCAGTAGGCGCAGCGCCTTTCAGGCAAGAATACGTACGGTTCCACAGAAAACAAGTAAGGCCGGGACGAGCTAACTTGAACTTGGGAGCGAATTACCATGATTTTGTGGTCCATATCCAGCCAGCGTGCGCAGGCGAACGATTCAGTGAATGCTTTCTGTTTCTCACCGAGCGCCACAGCCCCAGGCCGAAAGAGAAATCTTCCTTGCGGAACTTGCTGGATGCACGCGCGTGTTGTAGCCGATGGCAGTTCACCACTTATGAATTTCACAATCCAAGCTTCACCGTGTATATTGCCATGACGACACTCGTGAAGGCTGACACCGGGCTGGCAACCAAATCTGGCAACACTCGTGGACGGAGTGAAGCATATAGTGGCTACAAAGGTTTACGTATCTTAAATTCCACTGGCAGATCTTCATCAAGTTCTTTTGCTCAGTGTGGAGAAATCACACTCCAATGGGAGACTGGCAGCATGAATTTTGCGTGACAGCCAGCTCACGGGACAGCCGCGAGCTGGCTGTCCCGTGTGTATTTTCCCATCGAGCGGCGGTGCCCATGCAAGCACACTTTTGCAAGCCACCGACACGCCACGAATGTCTCGCTTCAATGTGCCGAGTTACGAAGAACTGCGGAGAATAATTTCAACGGTAAGAAAAGTAAGCTGTTTCGATCGTCAGCGGTTGCTTCTGGAACTTCAACACCTAAAATTTCGAAGTGCTGCGAAGTAGGCTTCGCTACGTCGTCGGCATCAAGCTGGCCGGCGGCAGGTGTGAGAGCTGCGCCGGCGACGCACTCGCCCTGACAGCCGGCGACAGTTGCTTCTCGGAGTGTCACCGGTATTTCACCGGCTGCAGCTTCTAGGCGGTAAGAAGACTTCGCTACGTCTTTGGTATCAAGCCGGTGGCGTATCGAACTCACGCTGCCGCACCGGCCACCGTGGCGAGCTCTACAAGCTCGCACCGGCCACCGGCGAAGAAAAGAATGTGTTTCAAAGAAAATAAAGGCTGCTGGAATGAATAACAGTTTACGTTGTCTCTTCTGCGCCATGCGACCACAGCTGTCAAACGTATAACGCGAAGGCGAGCGCCGATACGAGGCAAAGGTACTGTGAACCAACCTATACGGCTGCCCATGCACTGAGCGCAGCAGGAACTCCGACTGCGAACCGTCTCGTTCAAGTCTATCGCTACGTAGCTTAAACTGCGTGGATAGCGGACACCCATTTTCTGTGTGTGAAAAATAACGACGACGAAAACTGTATAGCAGCAAGCATTTTGTGATCGCCAGCAGTCGTACTCCTGGAAGAGCCTAGCGAAGGCGTCGGCAAGAACGCGGTAGCAGCGGGGCGCCTCGGTTCTTCGCCGGTGTTGCTGAATGTGCGCCGCTGAAGCGTTCGCGCACGGCCACTCGTGGTTTTCAACGAATTTTACGGACTCGCACACAGTAATTCTAATGCAAATTCAGCCCATACGCATGGTCCGAAGCGTTGAATGTCAGGCGGGTTTATAATAAAAGACGTGTGTGTTTCAGGGGTATCTATTAGCCCACCGTAAATTTATACCCACGCCGTCAACGTTTATTGCTTAATTACTCCTAAAAAAGTGTCCAGCCAGGGCTACGTGGGAGGTCAAAAGACTCTGCCTATATATAACCGGCGACCGAAGTTTGGTTGGGCCGCGCAGCGATGCCAACTCTGAGGGATTTATCCCTAGATCTAGGGATTTGCAATCTCTTTCAGGGATTTGGCGTCTTTTTGTTGAACATAGGGAGCTTTGGTAGGCCCAAGAAATGTTATATTACAGGGCTTTATTACAGGCGCTACTGAGTAGTCACGATTTTTCAAATAGAAGGGCTATAAGAAACCATAATCAAGTCTATTTCCTGTTCTTTTTATTTCAAAGAGCTTTGGTGTTATGCTGGGCGGAGTGAAGGCTATAGCAGCTCTGTAACGCGAGACTGTTATGTGCTGAACACTGCGGCAATTGAAACTTTGTCGTCATAAGTGTTTAACGTGCACGCGCATGTCATCATGAGCGCCCTGAGTGGTGGATGCTTTGGGAGACAGATACATTTTTTCTTGTAGTTCACATAAACAAGTGCCAAGTTCGCGCTCACTGCGTGCCTTCGCCGTGCAATGTCTTCATGTTAAATAACTACTGAACCAGGAGGCTTAGAGAGAAACAAAGCGATAGTAGGACTGGAAATTGGGTGAGATCGTACGGATTCTTTATTATAAATACTGCGTGATGAAAAGAAACGAGAAGACTGTTCGGGTGTTTTCAGGCTTTCCGTCATGCGATTTTCATGAGAGTGAAAAAAGTGACGAAAATATTTGGCCCAATGGGAAGCTGATCGAAAGTACACAGCGAAGGTGTACCTATCAGCCAGTAAAAATGGGCCCATGTATATTTAATGTAAATCAAGGAACACTGATTGCAAATGTGGAAAACAAGAGATTGACCAACACCTCACAAGCTGCAAGTACAAGAAAGACGCTACAAACTTGCAGTTGATCCGATCGCATCTATGACATAATTGAGTGTGCAAAGTGAACTAGATAGACAAATCCGTCTCTGTAGCAACTGGCGCCACCTTGAAGCCCTTTATATGCAACTCCCCAGGACTTGTAACAAAAACAAGTCAAGTGCTTGTTAATATGGTGCTGTGTATCTTTATCAAGATCCAGAAGAATTGAGCCACAGATCTCATTATGTTCATAATGTGTTAAATGTGAATTAGCCTGAATAATGACATTAAAATGACAATCTAGGGATTTTCCCTGTTATCTAGGGAATTTTCGCCAGTCAATCTAGGGATAAAATGCTGTCTTAGGTTGGCGTCACTGGTGCAGCGCGAGCGGCGAGTGTTGAGCAGTGTGAGTGTTGTAATACCTAGCGAAGGTTGTGTGCATGATGGCGTAAGTGTGATCATTGTGTGCTTCGAAGCTAATTTAATTAAATATTCCCTTGCGCTTGCTGTGGCGTCGAAAGGTGGTAATCGTTATTTTAAATGCGAAGCATTTCTTAGCGAACTTCGGCGACTTTGAGCGTATCTATCTATCTATCTATCTATCTATCTATCTATCTATCTATCTATCTATCTATCTATCTATCTATCTATCTATCCGCCTACGCCTTTGTGCTCTCCTGGCCGTATCGTAAATGGGATCGATACCAAAATTGGTATAGCATAACACTACTGCATAACGAACATGAATTACTGGTCATATCATGAAAATCATGATTAACTTATCATGAAAATTATGATTTACACGCCTTAGCCGTAGTGCTCCTGAGGCCGTTTTCTTAACTTGATATATCCAAAAATTAGTACGATGAGACATTTCTGCATAACCAACATAAATGACAGGTGGTAATTTGCAAATCATGACGTGCATGTCATATAAAACATGATTTACATGCCACACTCATGGTGCGCTGACGGCCGTTTCGCTGGCTTGATATACACCAAATTTCGTATTGCATGACGTGACTGTATGCCGACCATAAATGCCAAGCGCTCATATAAAAATAATTACATGTCATGTGCAACATGACTTGCATGTCACGCTCATGGCAAGCTTGCGGCCGTTTCACTAGCTTGATATACACCAAATTTAGTATTGAGTGACGTGACTGTATGACAAGCATAAATGACAAATGGTAATATGGAAATCATGACATGTCATGGCAACATGACTTGCATGCCACGCTCATGGCACTCTCGTGGCCGTTTCACAAGCTTGATATACACCACATTGGTATTGCATGACGTGACTGTATGACGAACATATATGACAAGTGGTAATACGGAAATCATCACATGTCATCTGCGACATTACTTGCATGCCACGCTCATGGTGCGCTCGCGGCCGTTTCGTTAGCTTCATATACACCAAATTTGGTATTGCGTGACGTGACTGTATGACGAACATAAGTGGCAGGTGGTAACATCAAAATCTTGGCATGCATGTCATCTACAACGTCATTTACATGCCACGCGCATGGTGCGCTTGCGTCCAGGTCGCTAGCTTGATATACACCAAAATTGGTATTGCGCGACGTGACTGTTTGACGAACATAAATGACAGGTCCTAACATGTAAATCGTGACATGCATATTATGTACAGCACATAGGCATATCTACCGGGGGGGGCAAGGGGGGCACCAGCCCCCCCCCCCCCCCCCGAGAAAAGCTAGGGGGCGGAGCCCCCACTTTCAAGAGTGGTCACTGTCACCTGGGCCCAGGGAGACCAAGAACTGGGACGAATTTTTCCTTCAATACATCAGTCACGTAATTATACAGGGTGTCCCAGCTATCACGCAGCGCGATTTAAAAAAAGAGGAATGGCGTTACGCGAAGCAGACCTAATGCATATTGTTCCCAATATACTGTAGTAGCCGCTACTAATTTTTTCGTTAATGAGAAATAAAAAATTAGTCATAATTAAAATTGTAACTCCAAAAATACTCACCTAATTATCAGAGTCTCAATGAGGCAAATGTGGGCATGTTGAAATGACATCTATCTGTGCTACTTTCAACAACGTACTAATTGCGTGCTATTTTTTTCTTTCGGATTCGATTGTTGCTTCATGCATGGCCTCCGAGATTGTGGACCGGCACGCTACCTCGGAGGCCATGCACGAAGCAACAGTCGAATCCGAAAGAAAAAAATTAGCACGCAATTAGTACGTTGTTGAAAGTAGCACAGATAGATGTCATTTCAACATGCCCACATTTGCCTCATTGACACTTTGATAATTAGGTGAGTATTTTTGGAGTTACAATTTTAATTATGGCTAATTAATTAATTCTCATTAACGAAAAAATTAGTAGCGGCTACTACAGTATATTGAGAACAATATGCACTAGGTCTGCTTCGCGTAACGCCGTTCCTCTTTTTTAAATCGTGCTGCGTGATAGCTGGGACACCCTGTATAATAAAACTTGTCCTACGCTCCTGCTTTGAAGATAGTCCTCCGTGTCTTGCGACGACGCACTGTAGGGTCTCTGCGGTGGTTATGCGACGCTTTCGTGCCTTGCTTTCCAGCATTGCATAGGAGCCTCGCGCTGAGCAGGGGCTCAATAATGTTAGAGAGCTCTCTCATGCTTTTCATTTGCTCTTCCTAGCCTGAAATTTAAGTCGACGATGACGCAAATACAGGTGGGAGCCAGTAAACGTTTTATGGACCCATCAAATCTCTTCCTGTTCAAGCAAATTGCTTTTCTTTAGTCGAAAGCAACAGCATCAGTGCTGCTCCAAATTCAAGCTGCTTTGAGTCGATGAGTGTGAAGCAGTGTAAGGGCGAACTGGGAGAGCTAATAAAGATATCCGCTTTAGTCTCTCATGAACCTGCTTCGCCTTGCTTATGACGTTGCATTACTTATCAGCTTCCAGTGATTGCGGCGGCTTGCAACAAGGCGCCGAATAAGACAGGCAACTCGATCCCATAAGAAAGCCACAGCTTTCAAGCCTGCCCTGCCACTTCATATACCGTTTAGTAAGGATTCGATGGGGGCTAGTTGGTATGGCATCGCTCTTTTGCTGCGCTAAATCCGCCTTTTGCATGTCTGTGTGGCGCCCTCTCGCGGACACTTGAAGAAACAAACTGTGGGGCGTCGCGGCGCGCTTCTGCTGCCTCTGCCACCACCGCCACTGCTGCGTAGCACAAAGCTTGGCAGCGGCACATGCGCTGATGGCCCCGTCTGAGTGTTGTGTTGTGGCGTGGAGCCACATAGGAGTATTAACGCGATAGCGTTAAAGAGCTCGTTTCGCAGAAATTCCGGCGTAGGCGTCGGCGTCGTTGGTTGTGAGCGAAAAATCATCATCTTCTCCGTGACCGAAAAATCGAGAAAGATGCAAATAAAATAAATAATAAAGATTTTCGGGTCCGAGTGAGGATCGAACCCGGGTTGTCTGCGTGGCAAGCAGGTGTTCTACCACACAGCCATGTCTCTGCTTGGAAATACTGTGAAAATAACTTCCTCTGCTTGGAAATGCAGTGAAAATAACTTAGCATGCTTCGCAAACGCAAGCGTCCTTTATATAGGCGTCGCAATATAACATGGGATATCCCAGGAATATTGCGTGGTACAAGCGTACATTGCCATCGGGCGTCAGAATATGTCACTATCATAACGATTCCATAGTTTAAAGCCAGCCACCCATTACAAACGGCACACACCTTATACTGCGCGTATTCCCTTAACACCACGTAGTGGGTGCATACAAGTTCGAAAACATTTCCCAGATTTGCCGCGCATAATTTCTCCTGGTTTAAAGCATACTACCCATTACATAGTATGCACTAAGTGATTGAAGTACGCACTAGGGACGGGATATCGCTATCGCGTTCAACTCTTAAAGGCGAAGCTTAAGGGTCCCCCAATTTTTTACATACCCGGCGGCTTCTTTTCTGTGACCAACGGATGGAAGAAAAGGCCAGTATCAATGAAAATGCCGAGCAAGAAGCAGTTGAATGCCTTCATGGCGGCAAGTGGTTCGCGGTGCTCCCGGCAGACCACAAAAGGGCAGACATTCTACGATGAGGGGTACGTGTGCAACGTCATGTTTATGAGTTGACTGCCACGTCCACCTGCGGACTTGCGAGAAGCGTTTGCCTCCCGTCAATGAAGGGTACTACTACATTGAGCATGCAGTCGTGAGGAAGACCACAGGCGACGTAGTGACATGCCACTGCCTCTGCCCAGTCGAGTGAATATAATTTTTGTTTATTGTGGCATTCATACTAATCATATGAACTACTGGGCCTCTGCTTTGGCCGTTTAGTGTCGTAGTTGCACCAACGTTTTACTACGGGAACGCGGAGCAATGATTTTACTGAATGCCATGCTTCGAAGTGTATGGCGTGCATACCTCGCATCTAGGGGCCACAGTGTTTGCTGGCCTGCACATTGATAATGAGGGTGCGTGATCCCACGATACATGCGTTACATGATTTTAGCACACCAGAACAGCTGACGCCGATCGAATGCGGTACGCTGAGCTATGTACTTTCCAGTGTCGTAACATCGGAAATTTGGGCGCCTGGGTAAATTTGACGGCGAATCTGCAAAATCTGTGAACATCGATCGCACTACGGTGACCAGAAAAAAGCACGCATGTCGAAACTTCGCAAGATTTATGAATCGGTGCGCGGCAGTCACATCAACAGTCAACACACGCGAATTTTTTTTCTTTTTCACCGAATAGCGAATGTGCTTGAAACAGAAATGAACCGCTGAACATCGGTGAATGACC
Source organism: Rhipicephalus appendiculatus (assembly GCA_030522465.1). Lineage (NCBI taxonomy): Eukaryota > Metazoa > Arthropoda > Arachnida > Ixodida > Ixodidae > Rhipicephalus > Rhipicephalus appendiculatus. The sequence goes on along the minus strand of JALIZH010016470.1, from coordinate 2,807 downwards.
AAAGAAACGGCACCCTTTCGCATTCATTATGTTCTAGTGGACGATTTAAGGCGAATGTTTTCTTATATATACAAAACGCCAAAGTAAACAAAACAGCGTAGTTACGTCGAGACCGAAGTGAACCAAGGTGCAATTAACCATGCTTTGGTGTTGTCGTCATTCCAAAACAAATGCAGAAAACATATCGTACAAAGAAAAGCCGTAGCGCAAGCTTCGTCGCTACTGAACTACTGTGCGACGAGACAGACACAAAGCGCACACTTTTTCCGCGCCCTGCAGGCAACGTGACATGGTTCTTCGCGTATAACATTTAGTTAGCGCACACACACCTTTAACGAACTGCTTTTCGCACGGTCTTGCAGAATCCAAAGGCTGCCACGAACTGCCGTCTTCATTTTGGCGCCTCACAGCCTTGATACACGCTTCGCAGCGCCGATGGTCGCGTTTCACCGATGGGAAGTGGAAAAGAATTATTGTTACTGCTGGGGACGCCTCACGAAGTGCATCTATAAGCGGCACTAGTTGCCGGCATCGTGCTAACAGAACCAGATATATAGATAAATGTACTTGTTTGCCGCCCGCACGTGCCAACGCTACTCTCACCACCAATGCCGCAATGAGAAGAGAGGAGGCGTCTGCGACGGCGCCCCACAGATCGTTCCCAAGAGTCGCCGCCAGAGGGCTGCGCATGCGCTGTAGAGGCATGCAAAAGGCGGATTGAGACACAAGTACGCAACGAGAAGACAGATGTGCTGAAACTTGCAACACAAAGTTGCAAGTTTGCGCACATATGTCTTCTCGTTTCGTACTTGTGCCTCAATTAAACGCAGCAAAGGAACGTTAATATACCGGATAAGGCAGATGTTCAAGGTCCACGGTTTTCTGGTCTACAAAAAAACTGAATCGACAGCCGGGCTAGTTGGTCTTCATTCATCTTGAATTGACTTGTACGGTGCGAAATGCAACACGGACAGAAAAAGAAACACTCACGCTCAGCGCTGCTTATTTCTCTCTTGCCCACTCTCTCAACAAGGATGATTTCACATAATTGTATGCGCGCACAAACAGCTCAACATTGTCACACTACACTGTAGAAAATATTTCTTATGCTCATATGAATCCGTCTCGCCAGCTGCTATAAGTAGCCGCTGCCAATGTGATGGGCGGGCAGTCTTCTCGAATTACGTTCTGAAGGAGATATCGTCGACCGTTCAAAAATGTTGAGGGATTGTTCAGCATAGTAACGGGCTATTTAGTGTGCAGACGTCATTTTAACGCGATGAGATTTCACAGATTTGTGTTGTCGCGTAGTCGCGTAGCAAGCAGGCAATTTTATGGCACGCCGAAAAATTTTGACGAACGGCGAAGAACTAATGGCCAACAATACGCCGTAATGAAAGTAGTTTATTCTCTTATTTTTGCGCGATGGATTATTTTCGCGCCATTTGTTACAACGTGTTACAGGCAGACGCTGTGTGCATGATTCAGAAAATTTTGACCAATCATGAACAGCTAACCACCAATGCAGCAGGAAGCATTACGGGGTGGTTTAACGTTATAGTCGCCCACATTTTTGCCAAGAAAATTTGTGCTTACACCGTTTGCATAGGCGTATTTACATGAAGGGGCCGGAGAACCCTCCAAACAATGTTGCGAATACAAATACTCTGGAGTATAAAGCATGTAGCCTACTACGTCTCTAATACCACAAACTCTTACTTAAAAAAAACAAAAAAAACTGTCATGAACAATTTAAGAACAATAGTAATATAATAATAGTAATAATAATATTAACAAGCTAGAAATACTACTTTTACTAGTAGCAAAACATGGCAAAATATACGCAAACCTGAACATGGGAAAGAAACTGTAGTGCTAATTACGGAAAAGAAAAGGTAAGGTCATTGCTATCTACATTAAGAAGCTCAATTATTAGGGGGGGAGATTTTACACATAAAGGACATTTCCTTGAATGATACAAATCTGCACTATATATAGCTGGAATGCCGCCGTTGACATAATTTTACCTATGCATAAAGTTGTTAACGTATAAAAAGTGTTGCTTGTGACACTATTACATGCATAAATGAAATAAGCTAATGTTGAGGGCTTTTTTTGTTTGACATAACCTTATGAAAATCAGGAGATAGTGAAGCCAAGGAAGGTGTAAGGAACGTCAACTGCACTGTTTTTTTTTAAGTTTTTTGTAGTAATTGTGATACACCTATGAAAACATCCTATACCTTCAGGTATTATCTGAGGGTTCATTGGTCAGCTGTCCGTCCGCTCATTAAAGGATCACGTGCTACGTGGCGCCAGCTGGCAAAAAAAGGTGCTCCACACTCGTTGCCAGGCCTACGAGTGGCGCTGACTAATACTCACAGGTTTGCATCCACATAAATACCCGATAAAGCGGCCGACAGGACCACCACCCCCCGTCGTTCAATTTGTAGAAAATCGGAAGCGTTATCCGAAGGTTAAAGGTTAGGTCCCTGCCGGCGGCAAGTTGTCTTTTCATCCAGTTTACTTTCTTCACATCTATATGTTAATTACTACAATACACTTTAAAGAACAGTACAATTAACATTCTTTATTCCTCCTTTGGCTTCATTATCTGCTAGTTGTCATTACTATTGCATGTATAACATGCATATGTATGGTGGTTTCTGCGCATGCTATATGTGAAACAGTGTACTTTCTCAGCACTGTTATTTAGGAAAACAACATGAAATTGATTGCGAATGAAAATTTCTGGCTGCATATGTATATATATATATATATATATATATATATATACAGGGTGTCCC
>JALIZH010016469.1:0-16054 GCA_030522465.1 Rhipicephalus appendiculatus | reverse complement strand
GCGTTCGAAAAGTTCGAACGGCGTTGCAGGCTCAGTAGGCTTAGCTTCGTTGCAGAGGTTCGAACGGCGTTCTAGGCTTGGCTTTTACGAACGCGCTGAACGGTGCAAAGGCTTAGCAGGCGTTTCATGATGCTGTGAAATGGCTTGAAAGGCTTCGCTTACGCGCTAATGGCTTGGGCGGCTTCGGTTAGTCAAACATCTTCGGGCGAAGGCGGGCTTGACGAGACGCCAAGATGCAGATGGGCCGTTGCAGAGGCTCGTCGTCGACTGCGCCAGATGTGAGGCTCGTAGGCGAAGGACTAAGGCACACGGGCACTGTCTCTTGGTAATTACATATTTAATACTGACAATAACTGCAAATACTGCGGCGAAACAGGGCGACGCTCACACAAGCACAAAGAAATGTCACATCACACTCGCAACGCGGGCGACGCGAGCAGTCCTTGGCAGTTTCTGCTAGCGTCTGACTGGCGTCCTCTAGCGAGTCCAGTAGGAAATGCTAGCTGAAGCAGCTGCGGGTGCTGCCATCTGTCCTGGGACACGGGAGAATGGCAGTGCGGGATGGCTGGAGACCTCACAGTACTTTTCGACGGTAGCGACGGGGTTGATCGTCACCTTGAAATCCCCGCAGATTCTGACGCTACCGTCTCGCTTGGGGACTGGAACGATGGGGAGCGGCCCACTCAGCAGTCTTGACTGGTACCAGGATGCCTTCTCGCTGCAACCGTTGGAGCTCCTGGGTGACCCCGTCCTTCAGCGCGAACGGCAGTGGGCGAAGGCTTGAAAATCGAGGCCCGACTCCCTCGGGTACATGGATGCCAGCAGTCCTCCCGGCGAATAGGCCCACCCCTGGCTGGAACAGGGACTGGTATTCTGCTAGAAGGCTCGGGATGTCTTGTACGACATGCAGGGGCTGCTTCCTGGCCTTTTGGGAGCCGAACACCCAGTGCGCAAATCCAATTTCTGCCGAGCAGCGTCGGTGATGACCCCTTGGTCAAATAAAGTGGAAGAGTTGCTTCCCTGTTGCCAAAACGAACGCTGACCTGGGCCTGACCTTGGACCTGGGAAAGCTCTCCAGAGTAGCTACGCAGCATGACGCCTGAAGTCTCGATGGCCACTCCGGGGAAGGTCCTTTTGAAAAGTTTCCCAGCCATGATTGACACACTGGCCCCCGTGTCCAGTTCGATGGAAATGGGGCGCCCGCAAACTTCGACGGTCAGCATGTACGGCGGCACAGACGACGGGACAATTAAGGCCTGTGTGCCCCATGTCGAAAATCGGCGGGTCCTCGGACACGACGTTGAGCCTGGCCGCGGAGGAACCCGAGCCAGCTGTCGCGCGTCCCCGCCGCCACTTGCGACGCCTACCCTGACCGCGGGCTAGTGTGGAACCTGGGGCTTGATCCAGGCTGCTGCGGTCCGCTGTTCGGTTTCCCCGTTCGGCATACTCGTGCAAGGTGCCCAGTTTTTCCGCACGTGAAGCACTGCGAATGTGAGAACTGGCACTGTGAGGGGGAATGGGCGTCACCGCAGCGACTGCAGATACCACCCCTTGCCACCATCTTGCTGACCGCCGCTTCCGCTGACGCCGCACGCGCAATCTCGCCGGCGTCCTTTGTCGCCGCGTCCATCGCCAGCGCTGCTTTCACCACGTCGTCCAGCGAGGGGTCGGGAAATTCCAGGAGACGTGTCTGCATCGCGAGGTTGTTTATGCCGCAGACGAAACGGTCCCAGACGTCGCCAAACCTCGTAGCGCAGCGACGAACTGCCCGAGGCTCTCCCCTTCCCGGCGGCTCCGGTTGTTGAAGCGGAACCACTCCATTAGCGTGGACGACGCCGGACTGAAATGCGAGCGCAGTGTAGTGAGCAGCTCGCTCAGCGTCTTGGTGTGCGGTGTAGCCGGCTTTAGGAGGTCGAGCAGGAGCCTGAAGACTTGGGTTCCGCAACTAGCCAGGAAAATGTCCCGCTGTTTGTCCTCGGGCGTGTCGTTTGCGTGAACTTGCTCTTCGTAGATGGGCCAGGCGGACGCGTCTCCCTCGAACGGCTCGAGCCTTCCGTACAGCGGCATGGCGGCAGATGCGGGGGGCGTTGTTTCGCCGCTCTCGATGGCGTGGGTCGACTCGCTGACTATACTCGTCGCCAGTGTCACGATCTGCCCCGGGACCGTGGACGAGGGGGCGCCAAGGCACCCGCGCTCTAGTAAGTAAAATCCCCTAGATTATCGTTTTAATGTCACTATTTAGGCTAATTCACTTTCAACGAATTATAAACATACTGCGCTTTGTGGCCCAATTCTTCTGGATCTTGTTAAAAGTAAACCACATCATATTAACAGCCACTTAATTGACATCTTATTTACATGTTCTGCGGAGTTGCATAAAAAAGGGCTTCAAGGTGGCGCCAGTTGCTACAGAGACAGATTTGTCTGTCTAGTTCACTTTGCGCACTCAGTGAAGGCATAGATGCGATCGGGTCAACTGCAAGTCTGTAGCGCCTTTCTTGTACTTGCAGCTTGTAAGGTGGTGGTAAATGTTTAATTTTGCAAATTTGCGATCAGTTTTCCATGATTTACTGTAAATATACATGGGCCTATTTTTTACTGGCTGATAGGTGCGCCTTCCCTCTGTACTTTCGATCAGCTTCCCACTTGGCCAAATATTTTCGTCGTTTTCTTGCTCTTATGAAAACGGCACGACGGAAAAGACTAAAGACAACCAAACAGCCTTCTCGTCTTGTTTCATCACGCAGTATTTATAATCATGAATCCGTACAAGCTCACCCATATTTCATTCCCACTTTCAATCTGTTTCTCTCTAAGCCTCCTGGTTCAGTAATTTAACATGAAGACTTAGAACGGTGAAGGCACGCAGTGAGCGCGAACTTCGCACTTGTATATGTGAACTACAAGAAAAAAAAATTTATCTTTGTTTCGCAGAGCAGCCATCACTGAGGGCACTCATGATGATATGCGCATGCATGTTAAACACTTACGACGACAAAGTTTCAACCTCGCGTTACAGAAATGCTATCGCCTTCACTCGGCCCAGCATAACACCAAAGCTCTTTTAAATAAAAAAAATGCCCCCCACCTCCCCGAAGGGAATCGTGAGGAAATGCGAATGCATTTCGCGCGCGCTTCACTCCATTTATATATGGTGGTTGTGGTTCGAAGAAGGAAAAGGCGCCTAATTTCTGCAGCCCGGTCGGGAGCACGGCGCAGCGCCTGTTTTTTTTTTTTTATCGCGGTAGCTCCGCTGAGCTCCCGCGATGCGAGCGCCCTCACGCGCCAGAGCGCGCTCCTCCTCTCCACTTTGCTAGGGGCGAGGATAAGCGCGCGCGCCCGCAGCTTTTGCTATGGGAGAGAGTGAGAGCGGAGAGATAACACCTGCCGGCGCGCGGACACCTCCTCAACCTATCCTCCTCCCCGCGGACAACGCCGGCCAACGCCGGCCTGACATAGCCCGACTATGAAATGCATTCGCATTTAAAACTTCCCCCATCTGCCGCTAAAGGGAACCATGTGTGGATGCGAAGCAGCGGGGGAGATGGTTGTAGCTTGAGCGGCAGAAACGTCGCCGCCCTCGTTTCGCGGCAGCAGGCGCTCATCGCGGCGCGCTCCGTCATTTTTATACCGCGGAACTACCGTGGTGCCCCCAGTGGAGTATGCAGCTGTCACACCACCTGTCGCGCACCGCTCCGTAGAGGATTCCTAGAGGAGAGAACGGGGGGGAACCGTAGGAGAGGAGATAGAGAGGGGACGCGCATGCGCTGTTGGACGCGGGAGCCGCTCCGTAGAGTAGAGAAAGGGGGTGAGCTTAGGAGAGGAGAGAGAGGGGGGAGGGGACGCGCATGCGCTGTGGTGGTGTGGGACGCGGGAAGGAAGGACGGACTAAGCCCCCCTTCCCAAACACATGCAAGCAAGATCAAGGAATGCAGTCAACCTGGGCGACAGACACCACCTGCCTACCCATTGCTGAGCAGCCTCTCTGTGCTCTCGGCCATGACTCTGGTGACTGTAGTGGTGGTTGACGGCCTTATATTGTACTACAGTGTTCTGGTTCGCATAGTGGGTGCTTCCCTACTTCATGAAAGTGGCCGGACGCGGGACGCGAGACAGACGCGGGACGGACATAGCCCCGAGCATAAGATGCTTCGCATCTAAAAAGAAAACAGGAAATAGCCAATATTATCGTTTCTTACAGCCTTTCTAGTTGAAAAACCGGCAGATCCCACGCACTGTGGGAATCGATGTGATGCGAAGCAGCCAGCAAGGAGAAAATCATGCTGTACATAATATGCATGTCATTATTTACATGTTAGGACCTATCATTTGTGTTCGTCATACAGTCACGTCACGCAATACAAATTTTGGTGTATATCAAGCTAGCGAACTGGACGCAAGCGCACCATGAGCGTGGCATGTAAATGGCATTGTAGATGACATGCATGCCATGATTTTCATGTTACAACCTGCCACTTATGTTCGCTTAATTTTTTACCTCGAATCGCAACGAGACGCGAGATCACTCTGCCTCCGTTTCGCATGCGTTCGTATTCTCGCGCTCTGCGCATCGTGCAGACGCCATCCACGTTCCAGCGTTTACATTGACGGACACGCTGTCAATTCCAAAGTGTGTTCCTCGAACGCCTGCGCCCACTGAGACGGGGTCGGTCAGAATGGAACGTGATGCGCGCGTCTCCCTCCTTGCATGATTAGAGACGCTGGTCACAGCGACGCTACGCAAGCAAAGCGCGAGCGCTGTAAAGTCCAATGCGACCAGCGTCCGTTTGCGCGCCCCGGCGCCCAACTGGCACTTTGCCAGGGGCACGGCTGGAGGGACGGACGGACGGGCGGACGTCGGACGTGAACAGGAGACTTTAAAGGCTTTCACCTTAAAATTTGTATGTCAAGCTGGCGAAACGGCCACAAGGGTGTCATGAGCGTGGCACGCAAGTCATGTTGCACATGACATGTCATGATTTGCATATTGCCACTTGTCATTTATCCTCGTCATACAATCACGTCACTGAACAGCAAATTTGGTGTATATCAAGCTAGCGAAACGGCCACGGGAGTACCATGAGTGTGGCATGCAAGTCATGTTGCACATGACATATCATGGTTTCCATATTACCACTTGTCATTTATGCTCGTCATACAGCCACGTCCCTCAATACGAAGTTTGTTGTATATCATGCTAGCGAAACGGCCACGAGTGTGTCATGAACGAGGCATGCAAGTCATGTTGCATATGACATGTCATGACTTCCGTATTACCACTTGGCATTTATGTTCGTCATACAGTAACGTCACGCCATACCAAATTTGGTGTATATCAAGCTAGCGAAACGGCCGTCAGCGCGCCATGAGCGTGGCATGTAAATCATGTTGTACATGACATGCAGGTCATGATTTTCATATTACCACCTGTCATTTATGCTCGTCGTACAGTCACGTCCCTCAATACCAAACTTGGTGTATTTCAAGCTAGCGAAACGGCCACGAGAGTGCCATGAGCGTGGAATGCAAGTCATGTTGCACATGACATGTCATGATTTTCATATTACCACTTGGCATTTATGTTCGTCATACAGTCACGTCACGAAATACCAAATTTGGTGTATATCAAGCAAGCGAAACGGCCGTCAGCACGCCATGAGCGTGGCATGTAAATCATGTTGTACATGACATGCACGTCATTATCTGCATATTACCACCTGTCATTTATGTTCGTCATACAGTCACGTCACTCAATCCCAAATTTGGTGTATATCAAGCTAACGAAACGGCCGCGAGCCGGCCATGAGCGTGGCATGTAAATCATACTTTTCATGACAAGTTAGTCATGATTTTCATGATATGACCAGCCATTTATGTTCGTCATACAGTCATGTTATGGCATACCAAATTTGGTATAAATCCCATTAACGATACGGCCAGGAGAGCACAAAGTCGTAGGCGGCTAGATAGATAGATAGATAGATAGATACGCTCAAAGTCGCCGAAGTTCGCTAAGAAATGCTTCGCATTTAAAAGTGTGATTACTCAGTAGCGCGTGTAAACAATCCGCGTAATATAACATTTCTAGGGCCTTACGAAAATCCCTAGATTCAACAAAAAAGACGCCTAATCCCTGAAAAAGGTAGAAAATCTCTAGATCTAGGGATAAATCCCTAAGGTCGGCATCACTGACGACCAGGGTTGCCCGCCGAACCTGGCGAGGTAACGAAACTAAGCCTAGGCAGGGCGCCACACGCTCGTTATACACCCAACTTCCATTACAAAGGAAGCCCAACAAATGGCGTGCGCGTTCCCATAGTCGCACCACTGTCACGTGATACTTTGTGACCACTGTCACGTGATACTTTGTGATTATAAAAGGTGGTGGCTGTAGTATACGGCCTACCCACTCATCTTCAGTATTACTATCAGCCTTACCTGAATTCACGTTTATACTCACGTCTACTGACGCATATTGCAAAGCAGTGTCGTTCATACACCATTTAAATATTTATTCATCAGAGGCGCGAATTACGTAGGGGGGGGGTGCCTTGACTTCCTCCCCTCCACCAACTCTTGCAGAGAAGTTGTTGATAAATCTTATGTTGTCATATCTTTCAATAAAAATGACCTTACTGGTTTGCGAGCACTCATAACTCGTATTCCAACGTACTATATCAAAATGCGACAAGAAGAGCACCGATTACGTGAGATATTTGTGTTAAAGTGCATTGACACCATGGCCGAAAAAGCTAATCCTAGGCTAATGGACTCATGAATCGACTCACTCAGACTCAGATGGAGTCGTGAGTCTGAGTGAGTCCGTGTGAGTAATGTTCTGGTGAGTTTGAGTCTGAGTGAGTCCGGTTGAAGAAAATTTTCGTGAGTGTGAGTCCGAGTGAGCCGGGCTCAGGAAAATTTTGGCGAGTCTGAGTCCGATTGAGCCCTATAGGCGCAAAATATATTTCATGAGTGAGCTCCAAAAAGTTTTGCCGAAATATACCTCCTCAAAGCTTAAGAGTGTTTAATAAAAAACAGTGATACAACATATCTGAAAGACTTGCAAAACCTATAAATGCGTTAGCCTGACGAAGGAAACGCCACCAGCTTAATTCGCTGTTTCATCGGTGTCCGCGAAGCGGAGCTGGTTGATTTTTTTTTACTATCTGCGTCATTCCTACTATTTGCATATCTACATTTTATTTGTGTACTACTTAGTCAAATAGCGAAATTGAGCTTGCTTAGATTTTCCACATATTAGTTTTTCTTTGTAGGGCACTGGATTTTTTTTTCTTTACTGTTACAAATATTCAGGTAATCAGAGCTATTGGTGGCAATATTGTGAATTGCAGCGGCGTCTTGCGACGCTTCATTACGTCTGAGACGTTTCTGGCCGGCACAAGTTCTCTCGGAGAAGAAATGTTGAGAGATTTCACGTTAGGAAATATGTTGCTAGCGAATGCTTTATACACCAGCAGATAAGTGGAATATGAAAAGTCACGGGATTTTATTGTCGTCTATGTGTGCATGATGCGTAAAAAAATCTCTTTACTAGCGTTGTTGTCGCTTGACACCTGGTCGGTGATCCAGTTTTGCGTAAATAGTAGCGCGTTTACGGTCAAGGTAAAACTGCACAGCTGTATTTGCGTAATCGTGCGCAGAATTCTCATTAATTTATTTGTAAGTAGATGACAACCCACAAGCTGTTCGGCAAGTAGAGAAGTATCAACTACAAAAGTTTCAAGCAAGAACCGGTCACAGCTCAGCGTGTGAAGAGCTGTCATGTAAAGCAGCCAAAGAAATCTCAAGTTGTTTCGAGACAAGCTAGTATACCTTTAGCAAGAAAAGCATAATTTTTGGGATGCTAACAGATATATTTCAATAAAAATTTTGAAAAGTTGCTCGCAGTTAAATTTTCAAGCAAACGTTTTCGCACATGGAGGTTTCTTGCTTCGTTATATGGATCTGTAATAACAAATTTGTTAATGCATCTCAAGTATCTTAAAGGGGCCATGACACCCAGTTTTCGACCATAATCTGTGTTTTGTAGGTTGATCCTTGTACGTTCACAGACAAGCTGGCGAAATTTTAGAGGATTTGATTGTGCCGTTAATTTATAATTGAATATTTTTTATAAACGAGCAAGCGGCCTGAGAGTCGGGCAACACTGGCACGCTCGCTAGCCGTGACGTAACGAGTAGCTTGCTGTGCGAGCGTCTGAACGGTCTGCATTCCGTGTTCCATGTTCAGCTGCGCGTGCAAACGAGCTATTTCTGCTTTTCTCAACTTGCCTCTGGAACTAAATGACTTGCAGCGGTTGAAACAGCAACAGAGCAACACTCGCAGTGAACACGCTGACCGCGTGTGGAACGTAGCAGACGACGTCACTGCTCCTCGCAGTTAGTGACGTCACGCACGCCATGGCAAAATGGCGGTCGCCGGCGGTGGGCGGAGTTTACAGCCGACGACTTCGCCGGCTTTATTTGGACTGAAATAATCTTTTACAGTCCAGTTTTCACACGTGTACAAGCATATTTGACCCTCTACCTTCGTTTTTCGCCAAAAACCGCAAATTGTTGGGTGACCATGACATGGCCCCTTTAAGATACAAATGGGAAATATCGTATCGGATACAATAATTGCGGCAATATCTTGCATCTGTTTCTCACATACTTCATAGTATCTTGTATCGTATCGCGACACGATTTCAAGGTATCTTTTCCAGCCCTCTCCGATTTGACGTAACTCTACAAAACGCTGACCTAATTAGGGAATACGGCCGCTCCAAGAAGCGAAGCGGTTTTCGTGCTGTCTGTTGAAGGCACGGGCAATGTACGTATACAAAGGTATGAGCCGTGTACTGATCTTGGTCGAGATAGCGCGTGACCACACCCTTTTGATCAAACTATCGCAGTTTGTGGCAAAGCGACGCAGCCCCTCCCCCCCCCCCCCCCCCCACCCCCAGAACTTTTCATGCTCCTTCGCCCGACGGAGGCGGTGGGCGCGTTTCGTCTCTGCTTATTGAGCTGCACCCGCATGCAGTCTTGGCAATATTTTTCACTCGCGCAATGAACAAATGCGATCGATTTGAACTTGATATGGAACATGACGGTGACAGCGACAGTGAGCTTTGAGAGGCCACATAATTGCTATCGCAATAGTACAGAAGTCATTCGAAATGCCGTAATATAACTTTTACCAGACTAGATTTTTGAGCATCGATACGCATGCCTCCACCTACGAGCTTCGACGTCACTTTCCATTGCTATCGGAACGACACCCTCCGTAGTGGAACCCGCGTCCTTGTGGTCAGAGGTGCGCAATTCCGCGGTGTGGTGGCCTTGGCGTAACGGACGAAACTTGTGAAGAAGATATGTTTTGTACTAATGGAATTACCGTGATTCGGGGCACACCTGTGCAGACAGTTCCGATAACTCTACAGAGGCTTGCCGATGCATTTTTGATTGAGAGCTCGTGGTCGGTTTCATTTCCGTTGCGTTTAACAGTTCGTAGCAAGAGACATTTCCCTTGGTCCATTGATTTTTTTTTCTGAAACGGTTTATTGATTCGCCTCCATTTGACGACGCGTCGCGTCGAAGTAAAGAAAAAGATGGTTCTCAATTTTTTTTTTTTGCTTAGGAGTTTATTGACGCAACTTTGCATGGCAATGCCGTGCGCTTATACCATCCATGCTGCTGTTTAACTCTGAAGAAAGTCAGTGCACGTTAAAGATCACCAGATAGTCGAAATTTCCGGAGCCCTTCACTACGGCGTCCCCCTAATCATAACGTGGTTTTGGGACCTGAAACCCCAGATATTATTATTAAAACTGAAGAAAGCCGAGTGTGAGACATGAGACGACTGGCTGTGGCTAATTTAGGCCGGGGCGTAATATCGGAGGTCAAGCGCATGGTTTCGAAACCACGATTTCTCGTAGTGGGAGGCGTCCTCCGCTCAACCACAAAGTCGCGGCTGCCTAAGGCAAGCGTGGGAGAGCCAGAAAAAAAAATTCCCCATCTCCCGCTAAAGGGAACCATGTGTGGATGCGAAGCAGCGGGGAGATAATTAGCTTGAGCGGGAGGAACGTTGCCGCTCTCATTTCACGGCAGCGGTCCGGGCGCTCATCGCGGCGCTGCACAGGAGAGAGAATGAGGCGCGCTCCGTCATTTTCATACCGCGGAACTACCGTGGCGCCCCCCAGTGGAGTATGCAGCTGTCACACCGCCTCTCGTGCGCGCCGCTGTAGAGGATTCCTAGATGAGAGGACGGGGGGGACCGTAGGAGAGGAGAGAGAGGGATGTGCATGCGCTGTGGGGGGTGTGGGACGCGGGAGCCGCTCCGTAAAGTAGAGGATTCCTACAGGAGAGAGGGGGGAGAGGACGCGCATGCGCTGTGGGGATGTGGGACGCCGGAGCCGCTCCGTAGAGTAGAGGATTCCTAGAGGAGAGGACGGGCATGTCGGACGCGGGCGCCGCTCCGTAGAGTAGATGATTCCTAGAGTAGAGAAAGGGAGTAAGCGTAGGAGAGGATAGGGGAGGGGACGCGCATGCGCTGTGGGGGGTGTGGGACGCTCCGTAGAGTAGAGGATTCCTAGAGGAGAGAAAGGGGGTGAGCGTAGGAGGGAGAGGGGTAGGGGGACGCGCTGTGGTGGTGTGGGACGCGGGAAGGAGGGACGGACTAAGCCCTCTCAAAACACACGCAAGCAAGATCAAGGAATGGGTCAACCTGGGCGACAGACACCACCTGCCTAGCCATTGCTAAGCAGCCTCTCTGTGCCCTCGGCCATGACTCTGATGACTGTAGTAGTGGTTGACGGCCTTCATATTACTACAGTGTTCCGGTTCGCATAATGGGTGCCTCCCTACTTCATGAAAGTGGCCGGACGCGGGACGCGGGACGGGGGGACGCGGGAGGGACGGACAAAGCCCCGAGCATAAGATGCTTCGCATCTAAAAAATCACAGCATATCCGCGGAGTGAATGATGATGAGTGGGCGAAGCTCCGGAGGTACATTATCAAAGACGTGATGGTGGTTGGTTGCATGTGGTCAAACGATATGCATGTGAGACCATATCGCGATGCCATGTGTTGTATGGCATCGCGACCGTCATCGTCATCAGCGTCATCGTTATGACGCATAGTGGGTACATTCCATGTGGTGTGCCGTGATGGCAGCGTCATCGTCATCACACAGGGAGATACTGCTGGTTACGCAGGTGGCTACTACGTACTACAAACTACAAGGGACGCACGACCCACGGCAAAGACGTGATGGTGGTTGGTTGCATGTGTAGCGAGGTAGACAGAGACGAGAGACGTCGTCGTGAAGGCGGCCAACGTGGCCGTGCCGCTGTCTCGCCACTTTATTGAGCGAAGGCCAAACGGAGCGGCGGCAACTGCCGGCCTCCAGTTCCGCCAGGCGCGTGAACCCGTTCTTCTGTCTCGCGCCTCGAGCTCTGCATGAGCTGCACGAGAGGCGCGGCGCGGTGGCTGTTAAAATGATGACGATGATGAAGGTTGATGATGATAGCGCTACAGATACTCCCCCCCCTGCAGAAATGAACCCGGAATGTAAACTATGGCGGCGTATATACAGCAGTGTTTACAACGCAAATCGAAGGGGGTCCGTGGGCAGTCCAGTCGTCAACGGGGAAATGCGTACGGTTTTTATGATTGTTCTGGCGGGCGGCACTGGGAGAAGCGTAGAGGACGAGGGTCACGATGAAGATATGCTGTTTGGAGCAGCGAAGCGGACCAGCAACGTGAAAATCGGCACCAGTGGACCGAGCAATTACGCCGGTCAGCACAACGACACCTGAAAACACACCGGCTGCTGTCGTGCGGTTGGTTGCGTAGGCGTAGTACGGCCAGGCATGTAGCTTTGGACGTACATTCTCGTTGCTGGCGGTGTGACCGACGCCGGGGTGGGCGGGCGACACAGGTGGTGTGTCGACGGTGCCGGTAATGGTGGAGGCGGCGGTCGATCGCCGGCTGTGGCTGCTGCATCATCTGCCGTGTAGACGACCGACGAGCCGCCGGTCTTGCGCTGTAGATCGCGGCACTGGATACAGACGAGGTACGGTAAGGCGCGTCAAATTCAGTCACCGAAAAACCTTGGGTGGCCAGATCAGGGAGAGCATGTACGCGGCCCGGCAGGCTCGTTGTCTGCCGGCGTGGCTGGTTGGGCACACGTGGTCTGCTGTACCTGTGGCGAGCCAGATGAGCGGTCCTCGAGAGTTTCCGTCATCGTTGCAGCATCCCGCACGTTCGACCGTAGTTGGTTATGGGCTCGAACTTCGGCTGCGGTAGACGTCGAGGACGATGCTGGTCGCAGGTGGCAGGAGGTGCACAGTGTCGAAGTTGATGGGAAATCAGGTCCGAGGGACAACGTCGCCGGCGACGCCTCCGCGGCTGGTGGTCGAATAGCGTGCGGGACGGCGTCCGCGGCCGTGGCAGACTCCATGGCGTGCAGCGAGGCAGCCGGTGTAGAGTCTGTCGGCGTCGAAGTTTCACGGGCCGTCGAGGTTGGGAAAGACGGGCGAGTGGTAGGCATGCGTGACGGACCCTCGTACCTTCGGAGACCCTCGGGAAGGTCCTCGGGAAGGTCGGTCAACGCAGGGGCGTCTTCTACCTGGCCGTCGTGGTCGGACGCAGGAATGAGTGTTCCTGTGTCCGGACCCGAGGTAGAAGGAGTCGTAGCCGGGGAAGAAAAGTCGTAGTATAGGGAGAGCTGCGGGCTGGCTTTTAGGGCTCGAGTCGACGGAGGGGAAACCCGGAACTCGCGGCTCATCGGAAGCGGGCGGTAGGTTTCCCCGTAGGAGGCCAGCACCGCTGTGCAGAGGTCGTCGTATGGCTGCTGGCTGGATGTCGACGCGGCCGCGAGATGGCGGAGCTCAACCGGGAGGGCGTGTAGCAGGACGGCGTGCATCTCCGGTTGCGCGGTGACGCCATCCACCATGAGAATGGCATCAGACTGCAGTACGGCTACCTTGCCGCACGCCCTGGAGTCTGACACGGCCGCGGACGATCTCCCACCCGCTGTTCGCCTACCAATTGCGGAGGCGTCGCTGTCGACATTTACTAACGAACGCGAGCTTTCGTCGACCGCATCGCTCTGCGTCATTTGCCAGCAGCGACCAGCCTCGCCCTCGCAGTTTCCCACAGCCGAAGTTCCAGCCCCCCAACCAACTACGGCCGAACTTCAACGACGCGGCAACTATGACTGACGCGCCTGAGGACAACGTGCCTGGCCCTGCTATGGCAGAGCAGACTACTCATGCCCCATCTACCACAGAGCCAGCCATGGACCATGCTGATCTGTGCACCAGCCCTCGTGCGCCGACTACCGAAAGTCCTTCCACAAGCACAGGTGCGCCGACCAACCCCTCCTCTAGAGTGCACGCCTGCAGTGTTCCACGGCATCCATCCTCCGGAACCGCTGACGCAGCCCGGCAGCCACCAAACGGGTGTCTACAATGCAAACGCGCTCGTCACAACGGCAACGACGCCCAATTGGACCCCATCTCTATCGCACGTGGCTCTACGTCGACAAAACCACCGCACTCGGCGTCAATCAAGACGGTATGCACGTGGTGCGGTTGTTCGAGACCGATGTCGCCGCATCCGGGGACTTGGGTACCATTTCCAGCACACCGAACGCCCTAAAACGCCGAGGTTGGTGTTGCGCCAACACCGCAGTCCACACCAGCACCACCGACCCGCTGCCAACGTTAGCGACGAAACAGACACATCTACGGGCACATTTGTCAGTCGCCTCCGATGGTGCCGCCTGGTGCCCTCTCGAACAGTCACACCAGGTCATCGTGGCACCCACTTGTCTATAACCACAGCGCTCCGGTGCTTTCTCCGTCCGCTGCCTTTTTCCCAGTGCCGCCCGCCGGAACAACTGTAAAGACCCTGCGCCTCCACGTCGACGACTGGACTACCCACGGACCCTTTCGACTTGCGTTGTCAGCACTTGTATATACGCCACCATAGTTTTTCATTGCGGGTTCATTTCTGCAGGGGGGAGTATCTGTAGCGCTATCATCATCAACCTTCATCATCGTCATCATGTTACTAGCCACCGCGCCGCGCCTCTCGTGCAGCTCATGCAGAGCTCGAGGCGCGAGACAGAGAACGGGTTCACGCGCCTGGCGGAACTGGACGCCGGCAGTTGCCGCCGCTCCGTTTGGCTTCGCTCAATAAAGTGGCGAGACAGCGGCACGGCCACGTTGGCCGCCTTCACGACGACGTCTCTCGTCTCTGTCTACCTCGCTACACATGTAGTCAAATGATTTGCATGTGAGACCATATCGCGATGCCATGTGTTGTATGGCATCGCGATCGTCATCGTCATCACGGCACACCATATTCCATGTGGTGTGCCGTGATGGCAGCGTCATCGTCATCACGCAGGTGGCTACTACATACAAGGGACGCACGACCCACGGGATAAAGAGCTTCGCCCCTAAAAATAAATTGTGTTGAATCGGGAAGACCTGGGGAGTAGCCACGGAAAAGGCAAACGAGGACCGACGCCCCTCGGTCTCGTCCAGACTCCCCGAAACATTAGTCTGCCGGCGATTAACAAAGTTGCGTTTGTTTCTTTGTTCACAAACATGTGCATATGGGAAGAAGATCAAGAAAAAGTGTTCCTTTAACAGCTTGACAGAGCCTAACTCCACTTCATAGTGTCGCAGGCGACACCATTATGGAAAAACTTGGAGGACGCTTGAGAGTTGCCTTTAAGAATGCGATATCGTAATCGCGCCCCGTGCACATCGCATTCTCTAGCCTCGCAGCGGTTCTCAGTGGACGCCCCAACCATGCCGCAAGGAAACGAACGCCTGTGCGTGTAACATTGGCAGTTTCAAAATATCCTAAAATGCTTACTGCAAGACCAGTTGCGTGGTGCCCAGTACACCATAATTCATCTTTTTGTGAATCGGCGAAGTACCCAAGAACAAATACACGTCCGTAAGGCAACACGTGAGCCTACGCAGCTGCTCACTTTGCTGATGCTTTTGCTGATGACGATGATTAAGTATGTCTGAGCGCTTTGTAAAGGGTCGGCCTTTAAAACATCCCCTCGTTGCGCTATTCACATGTTTTGACGCCTTGCGCGATTCTACGCTTGTACCACGCAATATTACATACGTTAAGGAGACTCCTCCCACTACGTGACATTACTATATAGTGTTTTTTTTTTGTTTTTTTTAAATAGAATTTCAAGCAGTGACGTGGCTCTGTGGTGGAATACCTGCTTGCCACGCAGAAGGCCTGAGTTCGATTCTCGCTCGAACAGGAGTTTTATTATTAATTTTTTTTTGCGTCTTTCTCGATTTCCCGCTCACGGACAACACTGATTTCTCGCTCACAACTAAAGACGCCGACACCGGAATTTCTGCTAAACGTGCTCTTTAACGCTCTCGCGTTAATATACTGCACGACAGAATCCACACTATTATACATGGGGGATAGCGAATGAGACCTCCGTCTGGCTGCCGTAATAAAACTTGTAACAAACTTCGAAAGTACTGCAATATATAGGAAACACAAGAATGTCTATTTCTCCCTCACTGTTTCGGCTGGTGGACTGGGGCGTAGCCAAGAATTTTTTTTCGGGGGGGGGGGACGGGGGGACCTCCTTGATTTCGGAGGGGGCACCTCTTTGAAATGGTCATTTTTCGCTCTGTATGCCATGGCGAAAAAAAATTTCGGGGGGGGGGGGGCACGGGCCCGGTGTGCCACCCCGTGGCTACGCCACTGCTGGTGGACCAGCCTTTTGCAGTGGTAAGAGGATGTGGTCAACATCCCTGGTACATACTCTGAAGAAGTCCTTTTCACCAACCAAAACGGAATAAATAAATATTTCTTGCGTCCCATTGCAGTAAGTACTCTTGAAGGGCTAGGCAGGCAGGCAGGCAGGCAGGCAGGCAGGCAGATAGATAGCATCAGATGCCTCTTAACCAGCAGTTTCGCAAGTTCGTCAGTGGAACAGGTACATAACGTAACAGCCCATACAATAACGCATTCAGAAATGAATTAAGTG
>JALIZH010016468.1:0-60000 GCA_030522465.1 Rhipicephalus appendiculatus | reverse complement strand
ATGAGGTACAGGCTAAGGCGAGACTCTTACAGTAACTCAGATTCGCTAAGAATATGTGCAAACGCAGCGCTGGGGTGAAGAAAAAAAAAGAACCAAGAATCGCTGATCCACACCCCCGCAAGAGGGAAGTTACGCCACCGTTAATTCAGGCTTAAAGTTAAGTCCTCCGCTGCCTGGAATTAACTCTGGCACTTTATTCGCAGTTTTCGTTTCGTTTTTTTTTTTGTATTAATCGGTTTAGTTTTTGTTCAGAGCAAAACTTCCGGATCGCATAACCGCTCTCACCAAGGCGATTAGTTCTCCTTTTTGGGCTAAATAAAATGAAGTGCTCTCGACGCAAGTGAACTGGATGGCTCTTTTTTTTTTTATCGTCACGTCTTTCGCGTCGCTGCACACAAGATCCCCAGCGCTTGGGTAGACTGAGGACACAATTTTTAGTGCCTAAAACTAAGTGCACTTTGTATTAGGAAATAAACAAACATATATGGCTGATCCCTCCGTCATAGAAATCGGTATAACACGAAAGTGAAACGTGTCTTCACAGAAGTAGTGCTTATTGTGTACTGATATATGAGAGGTTGCACAATGTTTATTGGTATTTTGCAGCCATAGCACCGTTCCACGTGGATGCACCCACGTTCACGCCTAGTGGAACATCTCCATCGCGATTAATAACGCCTATGATCATGACTTAACCGTTGTGGCAGCTGAAGTTATTAACATATCGGGACACAGCGTATCGTGAATCTTGCGCAAAGATGTTATCAGCAAGAAGACACTGAACAATGGTACTCAATATGTATAGTTCTTCAAAACGTCGTAAATTAAGCAGAGAAACGGCACGGTGTGCGCTACTGAGTAACAGGGTAAACTACGCCTGCCCTCATGCATGCTCTACCACGCTGCGTTTCAGCAACGCGGGAGGCACAAGTTCGTAGCTTGAGCCGCGAACGCGCGCAGGCGTTCCATGTCCCTTTGGCCTCTGACCTCTGTCTCTGCCCTCCCACCCCGCCCCCCGCTTAGCCCGCCAACAGAGCGCACCGTCCGAAAGAGAATGTGTGAGAGCTATAAAGCGCGTTTGTAGACAGGTGTACCTGTGGCTCGGTAGCTTAGTCGGTAGAGCGCCGGGTGCTTACCATCGCGGAGTGAGAGGTCGTCAGTTCGATCCCCGGCGGTGGAACTTTTCGTTTAGGTTTTTTTCTTTCTTTCTCATACGTTAGCGTTCATTTTGTCAACGTCATATTTGTGACAGAAATACGTCACTGAAGTTTTGGTGGACCCCAGCATAAAACACTTTCGTGTTAAAAAGCGAACGCAAACCAGTGCAAGACTTTTCTCCAGTGGGTTGAGACGCATTCACTAGAACACAGGATCAAAGAAGGCGTTCGCGGATGAACAAGAAAGAATTGCGAGATATAACCCCGGCCCCGTCCCCTCCACACACACACACAGGTGTGTTGCGGATTCGTTGTGTTTCATCTGGGCTTTAATGCTGTCGTTAGCCATTCTCGACAAAGCGGAACACTTTATACAACTAGAAGTATGCCATGCTTATCTTGCCCAGAATTCCTTCGCAAGTTCACAGTAAAGGAAAAGGAAAACATCACTGAACTGCTCAGATGCCGTTGAGGATAGTGTGGCGTATCGTCGAATACGCGTTCGGTTCAGTACCGCGGGAGCCAGCGCATAAAACAGGACAGGAGAAGGGAACAAGCGCGATGCACTGGGTGTTATCTTCTCTTGCCCTGTCTCACAGCACATGTTAG
The DNA here is from genome assembly GCA_030522465.1 of Rhipicephalus appendiculatus. NCBI lineage: Eukaryota > Metazoa > Arthropoda > Arachnida > Ixodida > Ixodidae > Rhipicephalus > Rhipicephalus appendiculatus. The sequence continues at coordinate 58,234 of JALIZH010016468.1, read as the reverse complement.
CTTGACTACGAGCTAACTAGCCCGAAAATATATAACTGCACTTCTAGTCATGAGTCTCTTCTAGTCTCTTTGGCAAACAGTAATGGAGCTCCGAGAAGTCGTCGAACAGCGAATAACGCCAAGGGGTTGGTCGACCTCAGGGCCTCAACTGCCTTGTAGTAAGGTTCACGGCGGATTACTCTTTCGCAAAACTACCCCCCCCATTCGCGAATTTAGGCACGAGAAATTTGAATTACGCTGCCTTGGCTGAATGTTCTAAGTGTGTAGCCCTTCACGGGTCCGGCTTGTCGACGCCCAGATGTCTGTCGCATGATCAAGTTGCAATCAACTTGCAAAAATAGGCCTAAAGGAAGGCTAAGATTACTCAAACCCTGTTCAGGATAAGCTAACATGATTAAGAATAATTTAAAATACGGAAAGAGCCAAGAATTAATCGCAATGATTAACTGAAAATTAGGAAAACAAAATCGCGCCATATCCACGAAGTGAATGATGATGAGTGGGCGAAGCTCGATCGTTTTCATCCATGGCAGCAAGAGAATGTGTGGTCTGGAACGCGCTTATACTTCATGGTCATCAGCGTCATCGTCATCGTTATCAATGTAGTGGGTACATTCAACTATGCTGGAACGCGCTTATACTTCATCGTTATCACGTGTAGTGGGTACATTCCACTATACTGCGTCATCGTCATATTTATCACGTGGAGTGGGTATATTCCACTACACGTGGCTACCTACCTACCTACCTACTACTACTACAGAGGAGGGATAGACCCACACCCTAAGGAGCTTCGCCCCTAAAAAGGCCTCCGAAACCTCAAGCTGACACCCGCGCCGTGCAAGAGAGGGCGCCACCACTTCATTAAGCGCACGATTTCACGCCCACCGGCGCTTCTCCGGCATGCAATCATGCCATGCTACGCACCTTCCCAGGGTGTACGCTAGTCGTGATACAGGATTTAGAACGACATCAAGACCTATACCGAGAACTTCTTGAAATCCTATTTGCGAAAAGCGAGAGACACGTCAGTGGCAAGTGGAACGGCTTTTCGCGTTCACAGCACAAGCTACGAATTCTGCATCTTGCGTTCCTGAAGCGCTGGGTGGTATATGCACGAGCAAAAGTGCACTCTACTAAGAAACACGCGATGCCTTTGCGTCCATCCGTCCGTTGTCGGTCGGTTTGTCGGTCCATCCGTCAGTTAGTCCATTCGCATCTCTGCCAGTGTTTTGACATTATTTTGTCAGAGAAACTGATGAGAGTGTGACGTGGTTTATTGACTTGTAGACTTCAGAGAAGGTCGTGAGGCGTCACGAGTAGAGCGTCGAAGAGCGGGAGTCCAGCAGCTTGAATCCAGGCAAGCGCGAGCTCGTGTCCGCTGCTGCTCTCGACGCTGAGGCTGGCTTGCTTGCTCGTGTGTCGTCGTCGTTATCTCTTCACTACAAAAGGTTCTTCCCAGCGCAACTTTTCAAACGTCTGAATGATCAACGTGGACCACGTGAGATATTCACGGGTAGAAGAGCACCCTCAAAACTACTAGTTTTCCGTGAGTGTATTTTAACTAGCTGGCTGCGATATTGTCACCCTGGCCAGGTCATTGGTAGCACATTCCACTACCATTGTTGCTTACTGAAAAGCAGCAAAAAGGTAGGCTCGCTGTAGGAAACTTCATGGCGGTCAATGCTGGCAGTTTACTTTTGCATCTATGCGCTTTTATTATTCTCAATCGTTTCTGCTCGATCGTTTCGTGAAAATACTGCAACTAATGTACAACCTAAGGTTCTTTCCCGGCAAGCGGGCTTTGTGGCAAGCCTATAGTTTATGTGGAGAAGCACTCACTACGAGATTACACTGGCTTCGTATTTAGAACTTCAATTCCTGCATTCCCTCCCAATCCTTATAAATAAAATACTCAAAGTTCTGCATGCTTGCGTTTAGGTCAGTGCACATTTGAGTCATAACAAAGCAAAAAATTTGGCAGATCCCAAGTACCATGGGAATCGATGTTATGCGAGGCATGCGGAGGCAAGGTGACTGGGTTGTGATTTTTTTTAGTTTGAGAAAGGCTACGAAATGACGCTAAAGATATGTCCAAATGTTGTACGCACAGACATATGTTGAACAGTCGCATATGTTTCATATAACCAGTCTAATAGGGTGAACCTGTTGGCTAGTTGGTTTAACATTTTCAATGAGGAAACAGAGCGGTAAAAACACGAAGACGAAGCGAGCGACTACCGATTGAAAATGCGATGCCAACGGGGTCCGATTACGCTATCGCGTTCTACTCTTGAGGCGATGCTCAAGTGGCCTCCATCTCTTTAAAATATCTCTGCAGAAACACGAGAACCCACTTTTTATTCATTCTGAGAGAAAACAAAAAGCAGAGATTTTTACCGAGATACCAGGTTGTTTTGTATCGACAGAACAACGCAGGAACGAAAAGCAGAGGCTGATCGCGGCCAGGCGGGAACCGAGAGGCGACCTACTTTCCAACTATGTTATTCATTCTTTTGTGTGTGCCTGAGAGCTTTCCAGGAATCCAAAGCGTGCACGCCAGAGATTGCGCGTTCTCTGAATGCCTCGTGTGGTCAGAGACATAGCGCCAGATATCGACTGACGGAGTGATCTATACGCACAAACACGCAGACGCATATACACGAAGTACAAGAACGAACAAAGAAAGAACGCTGCTCTGGCTCCCAAGAAGCACGCGCGACCAAGGTTGCGGGATGAGGTGTTCGCGTGCCTAAAAAAGTTTGGGGCCACCGCATAACTGTATTTTTTGCACTCTATAATTTTTTTAAAGAATGCCACATGCAACTTTCCCCTCAGCCATCTCAGTTTCATGCTTGCTCTCAACACTAGATGAAACTAGGTGAGTTGTTGCTCTTGCTTAGAAATCTTTTAAATGGCACACAGATGCCTCGCTTGTGCAGACTTAACCTATATCGTTCTTATTGCATTTTATTTCTGTCTTGTCATCTTTATGCGGCGTCTTATTCTGTGAAACTTTTATATTTCTAATTGTGTGTGAAGCCTGTTCAATTTCAGGTCCTCGTAACGTTATTTTCATTTTTTTTTGTCTTTTTGCAGTTAGAGTTCATTTCTTTATATCGTGAAGTTGTTTATGCTGCATTTGACGATAATCCTACTGTAACTTCCTGCATGCAATCTTCATTACTTGATGTGATCCTTAGTGAAATTTTTGATGTTGTAATTATAGTCTGATAAGCGTACTCGTGCTGTGACCTTCGTATGCTGCCAATGTGAGGGTCTTCAGGCACCTAGTCAAGCTGTCTAGATCAGCTTTTAGCCCTGCAGGACATCCAGAATATTCCGGTAAAATAAACTTTTAATTGACTGATTGATTGACTCATTGATTCACTAAAAGTAGCACTTTGCCACATTGTACGAAACAAGAGAGAGAGATAGAAAAAAGCAAAGGAAAGGCAGGGAGGTTAACCAGGTTGCACACGGTTGGCTACCCTACACGTGGGAAGGGGGAAGAGGGAGGAAAAGAATAGATAAGGGAAGAAGGAAAGAGAGGGAAATAAATACGCTTGCACGCATAGCAGCGTGCACCGCGCATGCTTAGAAAGTCATAAAACTGCGAAATGTCACAAAGTACGGATCAACTTCGACTGTCTTAGATGAAGTACACTGCAATCCATGATGTTAATGAAGGCTTGCAAGGACTGGCTCAAAGGTATCCAGCACTTGCAGTGCGCTTCGAGCTGATAGGGTTGTCAATCCGATGAGGAGTGTGCGTGCGCATTGTGCTGATCAATGACCTCAACACAGCGATGACACGTATGTCTTCGTCGCGGAGATCCTTGGTAGAATCTTGTGTCGTCTCTCTGTGGACGCGCAGTGGTGGTAAGGACGGCCACACGACATCCGCCACCGCCTTCATCCCCTCTTCGTCTTCTTGGCCCTCCGAATGTAAGGCGTTGGTTGGTGGTCGTGGTGGTGGTGGCGGTGGTGGCGGGTCTGTGGTGGAGGCTGTCGGGAAAGAGAAGTCCTGTGGTCCGCTGAATTATGACATCGCGGTGACGGTCCAGATTGGACAGCAGTATTTCTAGACCTTAGTCGGTGACGGGAACGTTGTTCTTGCTTTCTGACAATATAAGCGGCTTCTTTGTGTGTTGAGCCATCCCTTACCATCTGTTTTATTACGCTCCATTCTTTCTTCACTGCCGGACAGTCTCTTGATGAAGCTTCATGCGATCCGTGGCAGTTGGGACATTTCAAGGTAGTTGTTCGGCAGAATTCTGCATTGTGGGGCTCGGCACATCGGGGGCACATAAGGATGGCGCTCACTAGGAACTGCATGAATTTATTGACGCGCGTTACTTTTTGCACATCGGTAAAGAGGCATAACAAACGTGGGATGGTAGCAAAAATACCGAAAGCAAGAGAGAGAGAGACAAACACAGCAAGAGAGAGAGTGAGGTAGAAAAAATTTAGCCACAAGGTCATTTGGTGGACCCCTAGCGGAAGTATAGTGTCAACCTTAGAATTCACGCTAGGCTGCAAGGTTTTCCGTTCTAGTGTGGTGGGGTCTGTGATGTCTTGGTTTGCGCCCATGAGCTGAAAAGATCGTGCGACATTTGTAACTTTTGTAAGCCTGTTCCAAACGAGTCTGTGATGAAATACCCTTATGTTGCCCATCGATGTACTTTCTGGAAACAAAATTTTCGTTGGCTCCGATCATTTCATAAGTACAGCCGCACGTTCTTTTGCGCATTTCACAGCTTTTATCCGGGCGCGTAGGTTAACAGCTGTGAGAAGAGGGCATGTTTTATTCACACCCTCTCCAATTAACAAGAAACTCAATTTCTCAATCTCTGATGTTAGGGTCTGCATCAATTTATATTTTGATGTCTCACAAAAAGTTTGTAATAACCCTCCTGTTATTTTATCTGGGAACGGAAGCAGTTCCTTAAGAGGAAAATATTGGTTTAATACTGCGCTGTCCACAATGCAAGGAAACTTCAAAGACAGCAAGGTTGGCCATATTGCTGTTCCTTGTTGTTCGATCGCTGGTACTTCTGCATGCCTGACCATCGTTAACGTAAATTATCCGTAATACGCACCGATCTTAAGAAAACCACGTGGAGGTAGTCTGTATCACTGGTTGGTTACTAATACCATGGAAGTTGGCGCACGAATACTGCACCGGCTGCTTCTTGGCTCTTGAAGTAGTGTCATCTTAGTTGATGTAGGGCAACGAATCTTTACGCTGGACTCCGCACCTAAACCGTTGCTCAGTTGTTTCAGCTACTCTTCCTCATTGTCGCCACTAGGGTGTGGCTTTGTTTGTGGACGTATTTTCAGTACTGCCACAACCCGTGGATACAATTCTGTGGAATATAACTGTAGACGGAGACATTGTTGTGGCTGCAGTGTTTTTTTTTTTTTTTAAGTTGGGATCAGATTAAGGAACCACCTGTCGTTGTCTCTTGTCACACTTAGGCGTCACGCAGGTCCCGTGTTTAGGGGAACAGCTTGAAGAGATGAACAATTCGTGAACATGAGGAGCCGACGTTATCCACGTCGACTCCACCGACACCCCACGCTCACGAATTTTTCATCAAGTATGCCTATCCCTTTTGACGCACGTAAGCCGATTAGGGTTGCGTTTGGAACGCCAACGCTTGCTTGCCCGTGAAGGCTTGCATCGCCGAAGGGCTAATTCATCTGTTCGAACCATTGAAGTGAGAGCGAAAGACCAGCGTCGCGAGCTAGACACAGATCTACGGAAGAGAGAAGTGTGGGCGGAACGCCAGCGCCAATAGTTAGCGGCAACGCGCTTGGAACTGCAAACAGCAGAAAAGCAGCAGGAAGGAGACCATAGAACAGAAAATAGATAATCGCAAAAGAAATCAGAAAATCACACGAAAAGAACAGAAAAGAGCAGATAAACACGAGATAAACACAACGGAAACACAGGCGAGTCGATGCTCCTCGGTTCTTAGAGCATTCACTTGAGGTGGAACCGGTTTTCTTTTCTTTAGCTAGATACTCGCTCTTCCATTCTTAATTTTTCTGACTACCGCTGTACTATTCGCCGTCACAGCAACGTGGCAATATTGGTAAACCACTGCGTTGCGTTTTCTCGTCTTCTAACAGGAAAGTATTTTATGCCGGGGTGCACCACGCGTACTTCCGTCACGAAAATATGTCAGTAAAATAATGATGACAAAGAATGCCAGTGGAAAGAGATTCATTGATAAGAATGGTGTGAGAGTCGAACCCACGACCACTCGGCCCACAATGATAGGTTCCAGGTGCTTAGGTAGCCTGCATGACCGGTTATGTAGGCTCCCTACAGGTGCTTAACCACCACTGCTCATGCATGAGGCTTTACAAACACGCCTCTCCCACCTTGTCCCTTTCAGTGTGACCTTGGTTGGTGGGGATGGGGGGTGCTGCCGTCTGCGAACGGTGAAGTGAAGTAATGCATCATGGCAGTGACGAGTGCCGACAGCGAGCACTTCGGTAGTTTCAGCTTTTGGTCAACAAGTTTCCGTGCAGAGAAAAAGATGCCAGCAAGCGGAACGCCTTCCAGCGTTCAAGGCTCAAGATATGAGCTCTGCTTGTCGCATACCCGAAGTGCTGTGTGGTACATGCATGAGCACAGGCGTAGGTTCCCCTATTACGGGAAAGTGCACACTTCTGTGTTTCTCTCGCCTAATGACGACGCTATGAAAGAGTGCATATCAAGAACCAGTGTTTATACAGTGCCTTGAATATTGGGTTTATTATGTACTTCTTGATGCCATCTTTACGCGCGACTCAGCATCTGCTGTCTCGAGGTGCATGTTACCTACTTCAGCTACCACAAGGACTAAATCGTGACTTTTGGCGCCAGTCGTCGGGATGGAGATATGCCAGTAGGCGTTACCGTGGGTGCATTTACTGTTAAACGGCATTATAGCTACAAACACCAGTAGACATCGTGCAAGCTCTGACACATCAATGTACGATGAACAGTCAACTAGACTCCTGCGAAGACATGGTCACTATCGTGTTACACCGATTCTTATGAACGAGGGCTCAACCATGTTTTTTACCCCCCTCACATAATTTAGGATGGCTGAGAAACTTGGGGCATTTTAATACGCTTACGACTTCACACCTCTTACAGGGACGATCTTAGGAGTTCAAGAAATAATAATAATTGTAGGGTTTTACGTCACACAACCACAATGTGAATACGAGGGACACTGCAGTGCAGGGCTCCGTAAAGTTTAACCATTTGATATTGTGTAACGCCCGCCTAAATCTAAATACACGGGCCTTTAGCATTTCGCCGCCATCGAAATGCGGCCGCCGAGGCCCGGATTCAATCCGGCGACTTCAGGTTCAGCAGCCGAGCTGCTTAAACACACCACCACCATGGCGGGGGTAAATCAAGAAATGAACAACTTGTTTCGCTGCAGCCTCAGCACGTAAACTGGACCCCGGCCGGACTGGAGGCGCGCTAGTTTTTTTTTTTTTTCAGCGAGCGCGGGCCTGCAGACCAGCCGTGACTGGGCTTAAGACGCAAAGCATACGGGCTGCGTATAAGCGAGAGTGCCTGCACGCCTTTTTCGTCGTCGAGGCTATCTGTTATCCGCACGTAGGCCAAGGCTTCGTGCAAAATTCAGCTGCCCTAACGCGAGATGGCTGAATAAGTAACCAGTGCTGACTACACTAACTTACTTGGCTCTACCATAAGAGGTTTCCCGGTGCGAGAACATTTCCAGCCAAGCTCGCTTAATCTAGCCGTAGTTTCTATCAAAGGCATCGTCGTAGTGCCACCTTCACGAAAGAGAAAACAATAATAAAAATAAAACAAAAAAGAAAAAAAGTAATACAACAACATCGTCACACGCAATAAAGACAGCGTTCAGATGCGTCCTGACAGCGAGTCAGAAATTCCGGTAAGTGCACTTTCACCAGTCGCGTCTGTAACTACAAATTCAATTTGTTGGCGCCCTATGCCGTGAGGCATTCGCTGTCACACCTATACACTCATTTATTTTGCTGCGAGTTTAGGTTTCCCGTTTTTTTTCCGAGGAAGTCTCACAAAGTCAGATCACTTACGAAAGTCTTGTGCGAATGACGTAAAACGCACGCACACACACACACACACACACACACACACACACACACACACACACACACACACACACACGCACACACACACACGCACACACACAAACACACACAAACACACACACACACACACACACACACAAACACACACAAACACACACACACACACGCACACACACGCACACACACACACACACACACACACACACACACACACACACACACACACACACACACACACACACACACACACACACACACACACAGAGACGTTTCTCTGTTGTGCTCTGTACAATGAGCAGTTCTGCGCCGAAGAGTTGTATGAACAGATGGGAAAAACAGAAAGGGTTGATTGCTCTAATAAAACCTCCAGAAAAGTTCTCGTTGTGTCGATTGCTGCTTTTCGTCAGCACTCGCTTTTAATGACTACAAAGATAAGTAATGTGCAGTCCTCTACGTAGCGACTGTCCGGCGAACTTTCAGTTTCAAACAAGTTAGACAAAATTGCATGAGTAATGATCATGGTTTTATAAAGGAACTTGGACCCTTAGTAATACTGAACGAAGCACAAAGATAAGCTAGCAGTTTGAACTAGTCACTACGGAGAATTGGGAGGTAATGGGAAAAGGACACTTCTTGACAACGTGCGGAAAGTCCAAACAAAAACAGAGCTTCTGCTTTTCTGGCCATTGTAATGTGTTTATTTATATACCACTTTGCAATATTAACACTCCATTCCACAGTCAGCATTGCAGGACCTGCGGTTGGGCTCCTTCACTTGATAACTGTATCGTCATCGGCACTAGCAACGTTAAAACAACTCGGGAGATTATTGAGGCAGTCGAAATCGCGGAAGCGGGAGCTTCATGTATGAGCACAGCCTCTATTGACTTATCAGAAAACGATTTTGTATTCTTAAACAAAACGCAGTGCCGTGGCTCTGCACGTGTCTATGTGTAGCATTTCACTCGCTATAATCAACGTGCTCCCGCCCTCTACTTATGGTTTCATTTGATTAGTGTCATCGGCCCAGTCGGGTCTCTTAGCGCCTGCGCGCACTGATGAACGTATATGTTGCACTTCCGTTTAACTAAAAAAGCTGCTTGAAGTAAGCGTGATGTCCTGTAGTCACTTGCTTTGTCCGTATTTTATTGCGATAGCAATTATATGGACACTTTCGGCTGGTTTTCGCCGTTGGCCGCCGCCTGTGTCCGCCGCCGTCATTTGCCGTATATGTATATGTATATATATAACCGGCCCCGCCCGTCGTTCGTGAGCGTGAAAAGACGCGAGGGGGGGGGGGTCCCTCGAGCGACCTTCGATTTTACGAGCGCGGGCGCGCGCGTTATCTCCCCTTCTCGGCGGCCGACAGCGGGGGGGCCGGTGTACCCTTCTACGTGCTGCGCTCTCAACGCGAAGAGAATTCTCTCTTAAACAAGCGTTTTCTAGAGTTGCGTGAGATCGGATCCAAAAAGAGTTAGCTGCCAGCCTCACTTCGTATAACATTACAATTTTTTGCTATCGCATTCATTGCTTCACCCTTGCGGTGAAACTGTGACTTTTTTTATTTATTTATTTATTTATTTATTTATTTTTGTGCGCTACAAGTTTCACCATTAGCAATCCCTGTCACCACCAGTACGTGCTATACTAATTGAGCTCTGACGGACGACACTTGAGCCGAGGTTCTGTACATCAGCCTGTAATCATCTTTAAATAGTCTTCAACGACCGAGAAAGATCGAAACACTTCTGCCATTCCAAAAACATGAGCATCATAGAAGATACGAGACGATAAAGGCCGTGGGTTCTAATCGAAATTGTTCAGTTTCGAAGGCCACGTGACTCGAATGCTGGATGCTAGCGAGGTCTATAAGAGTTGATTCCCGTTCGATAAAGGGCCCACGTAAGGGCTCTTTGCTCGTTCCTCGTCTCACACGCGTATTCATTACCCAAGGGCGTGCGTAACGGCCAACCAGATTGGCTCAAGGTAAGCTTCCCGTTAAAGAAGGCCGTTGGAGATATATGGGCGGGTGTGTGCAGGAAAGAGAGTGAATCGAAGCACATACGTTTGAATTGGCAAAACCAGAGGAAGCTAGAAAACAAATGGAGCGTGTATCTGCGATCTCGGAAGTGCAGAAAGCGAGAAGGCTGAATCAGCCATTGATTCTCCCGACGCACGTTGTCCTGAACGGGAGGCATTAAAAGCGGTGTCGCTTCTGTGCTAAGAATCGGCGTAGCCCTACTTCAGTGATTGCCCCGACTACGAACTCAATAGAATGCTTTGTTGGGCGCGTTGGTTCATTATGGAAAAGATTTGAGCGCAAAAAAGGACGGGACACAAGACAAGACACGCTCGTGTAGTCGTCGTCTTGTCTTGTGTCCCGTCCTTTTTTGCGCTCAAGAGTACGAACTCGCTTACTGCAGTGGCATGCAGGTTCTCTTAGCGGTGCAGCACGTTCTCAAGAACACATTTTCCGCTTGTAATGGCCTCCGCTGTTTCTTCTGAAGGGACCAACCGCGATGGATCAAAGAATGTCGCTGGATCCATGACATAGCCAAAAAGACATTCGTTTATTTCGGCGTATAGATATATACCCACAGATGAGTTATTACAGGGAAATATAGAGGTAAATACGGAGATTATTAAAGCTCATTTTGGAGCTAATATGCGGGGGCCACTATAGCATCGGGCATCGGGGTTAAGCTAGCAGTACGCGTAAATTATGGTTGGTTGATGGGCTTTCCTAAAGTTTGTCATGAGAGAATTTTTAGTCCTGTGGCATCTAAGTGGCGTGCGAGCCAAGCCTTTGGTGTTCTTTTGTACTCTCATTGGTAGCGGCTGCCGAATAGACGACATCGGGGCGAATACAGAATGATGCAAGAGCTTCGGAAGCCAACTTTTAGGAATCCCCTACACTAAAACACTCTATTACGATGATGAAGTGTACAGTTATAACACTGATACAGTAAAACAAATAGAAAAATCCCGCCCCCCACGAACATTTATCATGAGAGGCATGAACTGAAGACACTGTATTCTTACAGTCTGGGTTTCTTATTGACATCTCCTCGAGCAAAATTAACAGGTTGATGAAAAAGTGTTGTCGGTGAAACCGACAACTATCAACACGTCCTTAGCTAGAATTATTGACAAAATGTTTGCATGAGGCACATAACCTCTGGGCAATACGTGTCGGCGAATGGCGTACACAAGGCGGGTTACCCACGATGCTTATATAACCGTTGATGAAAAGCCATGTATGGACCACAACAATGCATTTCCAAATACACGGTTGCTTCTTAATTCATGTTTATAGCTGGCAATGAAACCGACGTGGAAGCGTCTTCGTCTCAAACCTGAAGGGCTCAACACGTGTCAAGATCAGGAACGAAAAATTTGTGTCAACATGACTGTTATACGCAACCACAAAGAAAACCCATACGCGTTGTGGGCGATGAAGAAGACGGTGACCGCTCTCCAACATTCATGGAAAACGTGCGCTGACAGCAGCTGATCACGGACGTACCAGCGTTTGCAAAGTAGCAGGGCGTACTACGAGTGAACAACGGTGAGCATGTGTTTGAAAAGATCCATGGCCCGTTAGGCCTAATGCTGCGCATCTTATGTGGTCGTCTTCATCTGAGCACTATTCCTAAATTCAACCGTGAGGTCACACACCAACACAGGTCCCATTTATTCTATTCAGAATTCTCTTATCGAGAGAATTATAAGGCTATATAGCGAACGGTGCACGTGATCGGCCCAAGATGCGACAGGGCTCTAACGTATAAGCCTCCCATAGTACCACACTCTGATTCACAGAAATGGGCCGATTATACTTGATAGCACGCAATGAGGGAGGGAGCTTTCTTTAGAAGGGCAGCCTGCTTCTTCGCGTAGCGTCGCCATCGTGTTGGAACAGAAGGTTGGGAGCAGGCGTGATCGATGGCGCTATATTTGAAGCCGAAATAAGCACGACCATGCGCCGCGCGGCTCTGAACTGAATAGTGAATTTTGAAACGGCGCCTGTATGCATTCGTAATGGAGTTTGCTTGAGGAGTACCGCTAGGGGTTTGTACTGCCAGTGTTGTGGATGTCGTAACTTGTGTTGTATCGGGTTCGAGGGGAGAACGAGACGGAGACACAGAGTAACATGACTCAGGTGCGTTGTGTCGCGCCCGATCCAAGCGCCCCACAACGTCTCTTTATTGAGGCTCCCAAACCCGTTAATCCCACATGTCTCTTTCCCCAAGCGGAAGAATCGGTCAGTTCCGGTACCTGACGGGTTTCACAATGCGTCGACCATATCTTGAGAAGACGCCCTTTTCTTCGCTCGAGTCGGGGTTAACACTTCCCTCTTCATCCCTTGATGTATCCACCGTTCCTGGTATTTCTTCCTCTGGTGGGGGGTTTGATTTTGATTCCATTTGTTCATTGTCTTCGATGTCTGCGTGATCTTCCCTAGTTGCCGGGACCGGGATCAAATGGTGTGTGTTCCGAACGAGTTGTCTTCGTGGAGTATCGACGACCCATGATCTTGGACTGTTGTTCTTCTTCACGAGCCGGCCTGTAGTGCCGGGCATTGTCACCCATACTGGACTTCCTGCGGTCATTTCGCCTCGATCGCTGGCTTTGTGCCTAATGTTGTAGCTTCGGGTTTGCTTCCGCTTCTCTTCTTTATCTTTCCGGCGGAATTCCTCATGGTTGGGCAACTTAGGGGTCAGCTGAGATGGCAGTGTAGGTAAAGTCGTCCTGAGCTGTCTTCCCATTAGGAGCTGAGCTGGAGTATATCCACTGCGTCCAGGAGTCGTCCTGTACATGAGGAGTCCTATATTGGGGTCATCAGCTTTTTTGAGGATGTCTTTGGCGACTTTCACCATCCTTTCTGCTTCACCGTTGCTTTTGGGATAGTGCGGACTGCTCGTGACATGCTTTATTTGGTATTCCTTTGTGAAGTTCGCAAACTTCCCTGAGGTGAACTGGGGTCCATTGTCTGACCTAAACGTCTCGGGTATTCCATGACGGGCAAACAACGACTTCAACAGCGCTATCACCGTATCCGTAGTCGTGTTCCGCAGATAACATACTTCTATATAACGGGAATAGTAGTCTACGACGACCAAATATTGCTTGCCATTCAGTTCAAACAGGTCAGCAGCAACTTTCTGCCATGGATAATCTGGTAGCTCTGACTTAATCATGGGCTCCACTCTTGGAGTCCGTTCTTGGATGCAGGTAGTGCAGTTTGCGACAATCTCTTGAATTTGAGCACTTAGCCCGGGCCACCACACTGACAGTTTCGCCCTTTCTCTACACTTGGACACCCCCCTGATGTCCAGCGTGCAGTTGGCAAAGCACTTTCTTCCATAGAGACTTTGGAATGACCAACCTGTTGTCCTTCACAAGTAAATTCTGTTGCACCATGAGGCTGTCTCTGTATTGGAAGTAGGAGACAATCTCAGGCGGAATTTTGTCCTTGCCTGGCCAGCCTCTAGTGCAATACTCTTTTACTTGTCGGCACACTGGGTCATCAGTCTGTGCAAGCTCTATTTCTTTTAGGTATTCTCTCGACGCTGGCAGCAAACTTGTCACTATCTGAACATATGCTTCGACCTCTTCTTCCATACTCTCTGCAGTTTCTACTGGGGCTCTTGAGAGTGCATCTGCAATCCACATCTCTTTACCCGGAACATGCTCGATGGAGTAGTCAAAACGCATGAGTCTCAGCTTGAATCTCTGAATCCTTGCTGGAATTCTGTCTAGCTCTCGATCGCCCAGCAGTGAGATCAGAGGTCTGTGGTCAGTCTGGACATGAAACTTCGTCCCTACAAGGAACTTTTCAAATCGTTCGCATGCCCATGTAATAGCGTAAGCCTCTTTCTCAATCTGAGCGTATCTTCTCTCCGTTTCACTCAGTCCTTTAGACGCAAATGCAACTGGCCTTTCACGACCGTCCTTGTCTCTCTGCAACAACACAGCCCCAAGACCGAAAGAGGATGCATCTGCAGAGACTATCAGCTGTTGTTTGGGGTCATACACAGTCAGTGTCGCTGCTTCTTGGATGTCTCTCTTCACCTGGTCGAATGCCTGCTGTTGTTGAGCATCCCACCTCCACTCCATGTCCTTTCTGAGGAGTTCCCTGAGGTGTCTCATCTTGTCGGACAGGTTCGGTATGAACCTTCCCACTTGGTTTGCCATGCCAATAAACTGACGCACCTCTGTTACTGTGCGTGGTACGGGAAAATCTACCATTGCTCTCACTCTTTCTGGATCAGGTTGAATGCCCTTCTCACTGAGGATGTGACCCAAGAATTTTACCGACGTTTTTGCAAACTCGCATTTGTCATTCAAAGTCACCCCTGCAGCTCTCAGCTTTGACAGAACTTCCTCCAGCCGCCTGTCATGTTCCGGAAGCGTTGCTCCGAAGACCAAGATGTCATCCATATGGCACAGAACTCCTGTCATGCCTTCAAGGATCTGAGTCATCCTCCTCTGGAAATGTTCAGGCGCTGAGGTTATTCCAAAAGGTAACCTTTGAAAGTAAAATCTTCCAAATGGTGTTATGAAAGTTGTGAGCAACTGCGAATCTTTCGAGAGCTTCACCTGCCAAAATCCGGCCTTTGCGTCCAGTTTTGTAAAGAACTTGGCTCCTGACAGTCTTCCTAGTGTTTCTTCCACTGAAGGAAGTACCAGCTTCTCCCTTTCAACGGCTTTGTTGAGGTTAGTCAGATCTACACAAATTCTGACTTCTCCATTCGACTTGGGTACAACTACCATTGCCGAACACCATGGAGTTGGCTCTTCCACTTTTCTGATGATGCCATTTCCCTCCATTTCCTTCAACTGGGCCTCCACCTTACCAAGCAGCGGCAAGGGAACTCTGCGGGAAGTAGTGACGGATACTGGTCTGGCCTCTGGCTTGAGCTTGATATGGTACTCTCCTTGCATTTCTCCTATCCCGGCGAACAATTCAGGGAACTTCGCCTGGTACTTTTCTCGGGAATCTTCCGTGACTGGCTGCAGAAGTTGCACCAGTTTCAAGCCTAAACTTGCTCGACGTCCAAGGAGAGCCTCTTCCAAGTCCTCTACAACGTAAAGCTCTTCACGGAAGGTATTTCCATTACACTTAAGTACCGCGTGTAGCTTGCCGATTACTTTGAGTGGCTGTCCCCCGGCGCCATATAGTTTTGTCGTGGTCGGAGTAACAGTTTTAACAGCAAGTACACTTCCTGCCGGCACCGCGCTTACATCTGCTCCAGTGTCTATCTTGAAGCTGACCTGTTTTCCACCGACATCAATGGTTTTTCTCCACGCCTCTGCCGTTTTGTTAATACGCAGGGCTCCCAAGGTCCACACCTGCTCTGTCGCAGCACCTTCTTTTACTTCTCTGAGCGTTTTTGATCGGCACATTTTTTTTCCAGTGGCCTTTCTTCCCACAAGAATGGCATTTCGCCTGAGAAGCCGGACAGCTGATGCGGTCATGTTTCTCATGTCCACCACATCTGCTACACCCATGGTGCACTTTTCTTTGTGTTGAAGGACGTTTCTGCTTGTGCAGCTCTGGAGGAACTCCTTTACCGGCCTTTCGCAGGGCATCAACAGACGCTTCTCCGGATAAAAGTTCCTGTCTTACCACGGCTTGCTGCTTTCGCACCGCTTCTGTCTGCCGGGCTTTTTGTACGGCCGTCTCCAACGTGAGATCTGGATAGCTCTGTAGCGTTTCCGACAGCCTTGCATCCTGTAAGCCCACAATTAGCCTGTCGCGCACCATTTCATCTTTCAGTGCTCCGTATCCACAGTGAGCTACTAATCTGTGCAAAGCAGTCACAAAAGCTTCCACTGTCTCTCCAGGCTCCTGCCGCCTCTGATTGAACCTTGCCCTTTCGTATATTACGTTTCTTTTTCCGATGAAATGATTTTCTAGCATGTCAATCACTTTCTCAAAGTTCTCCTGCTCTTCTTTGGTTAGCGTCGACGCCGCTAGAATATCCTCCGCGTCTCCCCCGAGACAATAAATCAAAGCGTCTACTTGAGCTGCTCCGTCTTGCTCTGCCAAACGCGACACTCGCCTGTAACGCATGAAGCGTTGCCGCCACGCTGTCCACTCTTCTGGCCTCTGGAAGTCCAACGGCGCCGGTGGTGCGAACCCGACGCTGAGCTGCGTCTGCTGGGGCCCACCTGTTGCCATCGTGATCTGTCCTTGACCGTTGTCGATGTGGTCACTTTCGGTGCGCTCGTTGCTCATGCTCACAGGAAAATCTTTGTCCGTTTGTTGCGGATGCACTCTAGACGCGTGGTTTTGTCCCGACGATTCCGGCTACACTGATGGCGCGGGACCGACGCACGTTTGGCTCGGCTGCTGCTTGGCCGCCATGTTGCTTCTTCTTCCGCGTCCACCGGTGTCTTTTGATTTCGCCGTGAGTCCGGTCAATGAAACCTCCTGCAGCAGGTCTCTCCTTCGACTGCTCTCGTTCCCGATCTCACCACTTGCCTCCCACTTCTGACACCATGTCGTAACTTGTGTTGTATCGGGTTCGAGGGGAGAACGAGACGGAGACACAGAGTAACATGACTCAGGTGCGTTGTGTCGCGCCCGATCCAAGCGCCCCACAACGTCTCTTTATTGAGGCTCCCAAACCCGTTAATCCCACAGTGGACGCCTAAATGAAGAGTCGACCTCGCGAGTTACCCCCTCCTTTGCTCGAACATTTTCCGGGAGTAAGCGATCGCCATGAATTTTAACGTCTCACCGGAATTCAAAAGGATGACCACTCCGGAGGAAATGAACTCGGCGAAGAGTATCTCTGGTCGGAACGCTCGCTGAATGATTCGTCCCGTACAATTTATTCCGATCCAATTTTCTGGAGAGCAACGCTTTATGTGACATTTTTTTTCTTTTTCAAATTTTTTTTTTGTGTTCTTCAAATCATGCGGTTGCGTACATTATTCACCGTGAGGCGATGTAAACTGCTGAAATAAGAAAAAACCAAACAGTGCGTTGGGCCCAACTAATGGAGAAGAATATATGCTAGAGTGATAGATTTTGCTCAAATTCGATCACATTCAAATTTAATGGAGAATAATGAAGAGTGGAAGTGGCGCTGAACTATATGCACATATTTTCTTCTTTTTTTTTCCCCCCGAGAGGTGAACCCCTTTTTCGGGAAGTCCATGGCAAAAGCGGTAAAATATACATTTCCGTCTGTGAAAACTGCAAGATTCATACTCACCGAATGATGAATATTGGACCTCAGCGACCAAGAACCGCAGTACGAATGACTGTGGGAAAAGTGAACAAAACAATAGTTTTACAGAAGCACATCTTATTAACCAAGGAATAAGCTTCTCGAAAATCACCAAAATAAGCTGTGAACGGCTCTCATCCCCATCGCCATCACCATCACCATCACCGTCGTCATCATCATCATCATAGTCTTTTTCTTCTTCTCCTTCTTCTATGTTCACGGCAAATCGAAGAGCTCTCCCAACAATCTCCAGTTTACCCCACCTTGTGCGATTTAATACCACTAATTCCTACGAATTTTTAGGTTTCATCAACCCTCTCTAGGTTGCATTTCTCATCTCTTGGTATGCATTCAGTGGGCTGCCCAGGTTATTTCGTTCGCCTAATGTCAACTAGAATGTCTGCTATCCCTGAGAACCCTTCCCCCGGCTACATCTAAAGGGGAGGCATGGCGAGGGGCAGAGTGCAGCTCAAAGTGAACAACACGAAATAATCTACGCAGCTGAACAGCGGTAGGTAATCCGTAAACAACAATAGGTTGACCGACAGGCAAAGAAGAAAAAGAAAAATCTAGAGAGCCCCTGCCTTAAACAACGAAATTCTGAGAAGCCGGTGCCTAACCCTCGTTGCCTTGCCTCCAATACTGCAAGTATTGGCTGCATCAAGACTGCTTTACAAGAGTCCGTTCCAATTCCTTCGAAGGCGTAACACGTCACAGGAACTTAGTGCTGTCGTAATGTGAGCATTTTTCGGGCCATCCATCAAAAGCTTACCGGACATGAACAATAGAATATTAGTACGAGAAGAATTTTATCTAGGTTGCTGCCATCATGCACACTGTGTAAACTTGAACGTGAGTAATATTCTGTGGCGTTCGCGGGGCGCGCAACATACTCCTTTGGGCACACGCTACTCCCGGCTGTCTCCTTCGTATTCCTTTAACGTCTTCACGTGAAGCGAGAAAACTTAAGAAAACTAAAAAAACAAAAGAAAAAAAAACATGGGCAGCTACGCAATAGTCATACGAAGGCTGTGGAAACAGCGAGGCTAGTGGCCGTCTTTTTTTTTTCCTTTCCCTCACCTCACCCACTCATCAGTCCCCCCTCATCCTCACTTACCTTTCTCACCGGCTTGGGAGAACAGAGAACTGGGCGAGTTGGTAACTACTGTGAAGGGCATTTGAGCAAAAAAAATAAAAATGCCCCCCACCTCCCCGAAGGGAATCGTGAGGAAATGCGAATGCATTTCTTGCGCCGACACCGACTTCTGCCATCGCCTTGAGAGGCGCCCAGCCAGCGAACGGTCGAGAGTGAGGCGCGAGCGGACGGGAGAGTGGGGCGCAGGGAGGAGAGAGAGCGAACGGCGAGAGAAGGAGCGGTGAAGCACTGCACCTACCCTCTCCTACACTCTCTCGCACCACATGCTCCGGTTGCTAGGGGCGAGGATAAGCGCGCGCGCCCGCAGCTGTTGCTATGGGAGAGGGAGTGAGAGCGGAGAGATAACACCTGCCCGCGCGCGGGCACCTCCTCAACCTATGCTCCTCTGCGGACGCCGCCGGACAACGCCGCCTGACATAGCCCGACTAAGAAATGCATTCGCATTAAAAAAAAAAAACCGCAGACAAGAAAGAAACAGAACACGAGACAAGCCCAAACTATCAACTAGTAATTTAACAGCAAAGCTGTTTAAGCCAACCGTCAGTCCATGCAGAGCGAAGAAAAGTATCATTGTCAAGAACCAGCACGTACTTTCTTCGTGCTCTTCTTCATCTTCTGCTTCACTTCCAAAACACGGGCGCCGGTTTGTCCATAGTGGGCCTCAATAACTCGGATGGGCGAGAGAACAGTTACAGAGAAAGCGAAAAAAGATAGAAAGAGAAAAAGATAGAAAGAGAAAGAGAGGAAGAAAGAGATAGACAGAAATTATTGGTGAGGTGGCAATCGAAATCGTATGCCAATCATCCAATATCGAGCGTCGTAACCGCTCAGACATCCAGCTCTACCTACGCAATATTTCCACCTACGCAACCGTACATGCTGTTAATGGTGTAAGGTTGATAATGAGGATGAATTGAGGTTGAGCCTTTCGTAATGGATTGGAAGCTTTAAATCCCCCCACTAGTTACGAAATTCAACGGGCGTGAAGCCTGCTGCAATTCTACGCTTCTGCCACGTAGTATTTGCATAGCTGCTGACGTGACTCTTCGCTAGACATTACACCTCTCTATGGTCGTTTTCCGAAGCAGTTTCAAGCACTGACGTGTCTGTGAGGTAGAATGCTCGACTATTACGGGGAGTGCTTCGGTTTCATTTCTGCTCCGACACCGTCTTTTTTTCTCTAATTATGTGCGATAGCTGTGACTGATGCGGGTGGAGGCGCGCGACATAGCCACCAAAATGGGCTATTGTTGTGGGCTTGCAGCAGTTTGCGCTGTGAAAAGGTGGACAAGCATGCCCAGCCACTGCAGGACACCGAGAACAATCTGGTCGAGTTTTGATAATTCCTCACATTAAGGGAATCTTTCGCGTTGGATGATTATTACATAGAGGCATTACTTCTTCCTG
This sequence comes from Rhipicephalus appendiculatus, assembly GCA_030522465.1. Lineage (NCBI taxonomy): Eukaryota > Metazoa > Arthropoda > Arachnida > Ixodida > Ixodidae > Rhipicephalus > Rhipicephalus appendiculatus. Next base: position 38,314 of record JALIZH010016468.1, on the reverse strand, counting down.
TCCTCATACTTGATTACTATGACTCTCTTCCAATTTTTCTTTTCTTCAATGCGCAATATAATGCCAGACAGTATTCTTCAAGCGACCAGGTGCAACTTTTCAGACACGTTGCTTACCTCTGTGTACCTCATGCCAGTTTATGTAGGTCGTAAGGACAACGATTACTAATGACGTCACAGGGCGCTGATTGCGATCCCCTCGCAAGTTTTTCGTCGCTGCACCAAGTGCCAAGTTGCCCGAAAGAGCTGCGCCAACGGCTACTTACAGAATCAAGCAACTCTGCTGAAGAAAACCTCATGTTTGTAAACCCTGCGCTACCACGAACTGAAAGCCATGTGTGGTCGGTTAAATGTGCGACAACACTGGTAAGGCGGTGCGGAGCGAAAAAACAAACAAACAGGAAACAATCCACAGGCTAATATTTCCTGACAGGGACGCGCCTGACGCTCAGACTGCGCGACGCGTTTGCGTTACCTCTTAGTCGATTTGTCTGCGCAAACGAGGCTCGGGCGAAAAGAGCGAAGCTGCCGGAGTGCGTCCAAATCAACTGCTGAGCAAAGACGCACTGGCGCGTGCTACAGACAAGAGGCACTTAGAGACCGAACGCGCCATAAACAGCACTCCGGGAGAGAGCGTAATCCGCAACACAGCGAGATTAGCGTGATGGGAGAATGCGACTAAGACGGCGACAACTTCTCCAGCTTCGTCTTTAGCACCCTGCTGCACGAAATGGGAATTGGCTGCGTGATGAACAGACGGTAAGGAGCGAAGAAGCACCCCCGCCACTAGGGCCGGGTAAGCCGCCGTAACTAGAAGCACGAGCCGGACCAATTGAACGGCAGCCCCTCGAATAGCTTAGCGCCTTCGTCGTCGCGGCGCCTTCGTCGTCGCGGGAGGTCCTAATACTCTCTCCTTGTACCAGAATAGTCCATTAGAACGCCCGCAGCACAATTGTCGTCGGCTTGCCGAAGTGGCGGTGGAACCGGTGCTATGGCGGTGGTGAGGACAAAAGACAAGACAGCCACCACCACAGTGGGAGGCCACGCTCTCGTCACGCTCCAAAAGAACACAGACATTCAGTCACAGAGACGCGTTCTGTTGTTGCCGTCGAAGAGGAGCGGGGGGTGATGTGAGGGTGGCGGGGAGCCTGGATTCTCGGTCCGTTGTCAGTTCGAAACGCAGTGGGTGGTGCCGCATGCCGCTTCCCTATCCGCGTGCTTCCACTGCGCAATTAGTAGCGGGACAAAGCGTGATCCAAGGAAGGCCCGATGGCCAAAATGGCGGTGAACGAAGGAAGGGAGATTCCAGGAATACAAAAAAAAAAGAAAAAAATGGAACAGATGATCTCAGTAAGGCAGAGGACCCTGCGTCCACACGCTTTCACCCGTCAACCCCAGTGGAAGACGCTCTGCAGGAGACACACTGAGTGCCTTTATTCCTCCGGCCGCGGCATCACCCCCGGACTTGCGTATTTGAAGCGCCGCCCTGACCATGGGATAACGAAGAAACGGGGACTAACAGTAATGGCAGCTTTCGAGAGATGAACACAGAGCGCCTGCCTTTCACCGCCGTTGAATGGTACGCCATCAAGTCCCCAGAGTTGGTGAAAAGGGCCGCAGACTATGGATCTCAGTAGCCTGTATAAAAGAAGAGTGGTACTTAAAGCGAATAATTCCAGTAGAAGGTGCCCGTAAGCAGGGAGAAGGCCGTCGAGTTTTGCCGTGTCACTCAGTGTTAGGAATCGCCTGAATGCGGACAACTGTCGTGAACTGTGACCAGCTTCACGCCTTACAACTTCACGGATAGCAGCTGGAATGACTGGTATGAAAACTGGTATGAAAGGCGAGGTATCAGAACTGAAGGGGGGGGGGGGGGGTAGAAAAACTTGCGTAGTCGCGAGTGAATACATAATGGGCCTTGTATTTAGGAGTCTGAATATAGAATTATTGGAACACAAAACGAGTCCGAAAGCGATACTAATTCACCTCCGGCTTGATCGACATTTTGCTGAACATATATGCAGATACTGTGTTTATTTTTCCTCGTACAGATCAGGCTACCAGAGAACTTACGGAGACCTATTACATTTAGAAAAAAGACACTGATTGTGTAAGCACGCTTTCTATAGCACTGCATGGCAGAGAGAGAGAGAGAAAGAGAAAAAAAACATTTATTTGATCCGCAAGGAAGAGTATGAGGTGTTTATACAATCATTGAGGGGCCTGCATGGCAGCGAAATTTCTTTTTTGAATGGTTGTCACCTGATCAAATTGTACGTGGTAAGTCTACCCCCTCTAATCTTTTGCAGTTATCCTCTGATGACGCCATCGGTGTGTGTTCCCATGGTTTTACTTTAAAATATGTGTTTTTTGCACTAATAAAGTTAGTCGTCCTCCCAAGTACTGACCGAGCCCAGTCAATTATTATTATTAATATTTACTGTGTAGCGTCATCATCATCGCCATTTATGATCATCGTCATTTTACCATTTAGAAGGACTGACAACTGGGCAAGTTGGTATGAATTCGTACTACTTAAACGGCGCCACAAGGGAAGACGAATGCACACGAAAAAAGAGGACACGAAACACAAGCGCCTTGTGTTTCATGTCCTCTTTTTTCGTGTGCATTCAGACGTCTTCCCTTGTGGCGACGTTTCAGTAGTATGAAGTCATTTTACCAGCCACCGCGCTGCGCCTCTCGCGCAGCTCATGCTAGAGCTCGAGGTGCGAGCCTGAAAAGAGCGGGCTCACGCTCCTGGCGGGCTGGACGCCGGCAGCCGCAGCCGCTCCGCTTAGCCTTGAAATAAAGTGGCCAGACTACGGCACGGCCACGTCGGCCGCCTTCCCGTCGTATCAAGTCTCCTCGCTACAACTGCATATTCCATCTGCTAAGCGAGAAGTAGCCAGTGCCACCGTAATGGTACCAACTCCTCCTATTCATTATTTAAATAAAAAAAAAGTTTGAATCGGTGCTGGTGTCTGTGTCCCTTCTTTACCTCTTCCCTCGATCGTTTCGCGCTGAAAGCACTCGACATGTTTAACCAAATCACATTCGCCCAACCGTCAGTTCTTTTGCGAAAAAAAAAATAAATAAACATTATCTAGACAACATTGTCATTTGATAATATTAGTTTTCTTTTTTCAGCAGCAACAAGAAAACCTTCAATCAGAATTAGAATGACAGCTATGAAATTCTAGCTGAGCAACGAACAGTTACACTGCCAGTTCATTAATTAGAGGATCTTCATCCTTCACGAAAGAAAAAAAAACGATTTTATTATAATTTTAGACGTTCGCAATTATATTGCAGGAATCCAAGGTGCTCTAATTATTTAAATCTACTAAGTTGATTTGCATAGAGAGGAAAAGAAATATCGAAAGGACGAGAGAGCCTGAATAAAACAGAAAAAAAAAAAGCGCTGCATCAGTAGACTTTTCGCGTCGTTTCCGTGTCATATCTTACTGATATACTGAACGTTTATCCCATATGTTGTGTAATATGTAGCGCTGTTACAATGCGGCATATCTGGAATATGTACTCGGTTTGCACTAACAAAAGACGACGTTCATTCTTTTGCGCAACTCAAGCGGAAAGCAATAGCCCACAATCCCCGCGGATATAACTCGCGCATTAGCGAGTGATTGTATCGGAGCCGAAGGAAGAAACGCAAGCGAGCAAGGCTGATTACAGACGAAGCTACAAGCACGACTGCGCAAACAAACTCTCAGAATGACTCGCTGTAGCAGCGATTCTTTTCCACAACAACATATAAGGCTGCTGCCCTAATCGCATTTCTCTCCAACGCGCAGTTCTCTTGGAAACACTAACCACTGCGCATCGATACTCCTTGGTGTTGTTGCAGAAGAGGAGGATGGATCGTCACTGGACCACTTTTTCGTGGTGGCATATATGGAAGCACGCCGCTCTTGTTGCCAGGCTCGCATCAACACGCGTCGATCGTGGTACGGGTGCCCATCGAACGCGGAAGCCCGGAGCGTACGCAGGCGTCTCTGGCCGAGATTTAATTACGGCCGTGTGTTTAATTGCCCTCTCCTCCACGTGGGCAACGAGAAACATGCCATTACGAGAGGCGGCGAGCATTTGCCTGGGCACATCTTGCGCAACGCTTGCTTGAGTGCTTGCGTATGTTTTCAGCTACGCCAGTGTATTGCTTCCAAGCCATAGGAGGAATTAGAGAGGACGGGAGGAGAGCGAGCGGATGTCAAATGATACAAGTATACGCAAGGCTCTTTTATTAGCCAGGCTATCGAATAAAGAGAAAGTGGGTCACGAAGGCATAAATAAATGAAAGTGATGCTCGCTGGCTCGTTCATAGCTTCGCTAAATTTACAGCATTCATAAGACAGAAGCCAGACCTCGCGGCCTGTAACTGGAGCGAAGAACTACTTGTGCTATGTGCCATGGAAGGGCGAGCGACATTGTGAAATCCACAGCTGGCCCGAAGTGATCAGAGGCCTAATGAGAAAAAGAGTCGATCCTCCAAATGCAGTTGATTGAAAATAATCGGAGGCACCGTGTTGTAAGCTTTTCGAAAGAGCCGAAGGTTTGTACTTGCGCTGTTTACGACTCATAGAAAAAAAGTCAAGAAGCAATAAACGGGTAAACGAATGCCGCGAAACTTGTTTGTCCGTTTGTTTCCCCTTTCGGTATTTCTGGGGTAAATGCATGTTCTCAGTGCATGCCTCAACCGTTCTGCAAGGAAACAAATGTCTGTGCGCGTAACATTGGCCGTTTAAAACTATCCTAGAATGCCTACTGCAAGTACCCCCGCCCTCAAAAGTTTTCGGAACACAAAATTTCTGAAAATTATATATTCCCGCTTTGTCTTTGAACATAGCCCCCCAAACAGATGTTCCAGCTTGTAGTAGTCCTTGCGACCTACGCAGCTACCTGCTAGGTTCGATGCGCCGTGCACTAACAGAGCAGAAATTCGCATTTTCAGTGGAGCCCGCGTTCCGTAAACTTTTGGGAGCGGGTGTACATTTGCGAATGGCCCCCCTACGTCGTCATTTTTCCTTTTGTCAATTGTCAAAGTACCCACCACGCTTACGTAAGGTAACACGCGCACCTGTGCATCTGGACACTTTGTTGATGCTGTTGCTGATGATGGTGGTTAATTATGCCTGAGCGCTTTGGTTAATCTCCATAGCTTTGTCACGGGCAGAACTTTAAAGCACTCACTCGTTATCTGTCTCGCCTTCTCTTCGTGTCTCGTCCCACTGCGCAGTTCAACCAGAATGAACTCGGACCAACTCGCCCAACTCTCCACGCCGTGTAGCCAGACTGATGATGATGATGATGATGATGATGATGATGACAAAATTTCATATTTTAGTCTGTAATGGGAATTCATAGCACGCTAAATCTTCCCTCCCGAAAGTGATAGCTTTTATTCGCCGATGATGGCAAACTTTTTTTTTCGCCGACCTCCCTTTTTTTATTTAATTGCAACCTTCTTATACACCATCCGGAAGTTTCATCCGTCTTCTATTAGAAAGTTCACCATATGACATCGAGTGGACCAAGTATTTTTCTTCAAGCCATGTAACTTGTTATCTTCAGTGAAGTTCAGCCGGTACACATGGTTCATACCTATGTTATTTATTTATTAACCGCAGAGGAACCGAACTAAAATATTTCTCGGTTGTGACAGCCTGTGTGTGCGCTGTGAACGCTAATATGTGTGCGTGCGTATGACTTGTTCTCTCCTTCCTTTTTTTCTTTCTCTCTTCTTTTTTCTCCCCTTCCCCCTCCCCCCCCGTGTAGGGTAGCAAACCGGGTACAACCTGGTTAACCTCCCTGCCTTTCCTTTGCCTTTCTCTCTCTCTCTCTCTCTCTCACGTTACCTCACTAATGAATTTAATGAAGGCATATGCATTCACCGGTTGATGTGCGAGTCAATTTTCCACGACTTCATAGTTTTCAAGTTGTTTTTGCGTTCTCCCCGTCTAAACAGGAAAAGACTCATGCTTCAGCACATGGCGCGCAATCTGTTCAAGGCATTACTCGTCCGAGTGAGGTCTTCAAAGCCGGAAGTTATCCGGAAACCTCGAAAGTCTGCAACTGAAGAAGCCGCACGCACACGTACTTTATCGTACAGACCACAGGCCTAGCACACTGTCAACAACATGCCTCAGTAAAGTGTACAAACGAGAACAAAAAAAATCAAGGAAGCTTCACACTAGCGGCGCCAAGCGTAATGAAAGTGTGGAGCTGGGCAGCCTCCTTTGTTTGTCTTCGGTTTTCCCTTTGTTTTCCTTGTCACTCTCTTTCTTTGAATTTTTTCCAATTTGTTGTGTTTGTTTTCTCTTTATTTCTACTTATTTATATTTTTCTTCCTACTTTCCGTTTCGTTCTATCTTTCTTCTCACTTGCTTCCTTTTTTTTCTATTTTCACACGCGGCTTTGCCTGTGTTACGCCAAGCGACGAAAGCATACGAAAGCCCGGCCCCTGAAGTTATCCGCACTTAGGTAATATCATCGTCAACACTCCCGAAGAACTGACTATAACACCGAGCAGCAATAAACAAAACTACATTTCAATGAGTCCAATGTCTCAAATAAAGTTGGCCGGTTACGCAGGACGGGATTACGGCGATTCTAATGACAAAGTTTTTTTCCCCCCTCTGAGCCCTGAAATCTCTCAGCGTGCGCTGCTCTCGTGCCTTTTAAACCACAGCTTTGCACAACGACAATCCGGCGTTTGTCACACTAAACATGATGCAATCTGTTTCTCAGGTTTTTTGTTCAGACACGTCGCGTCCTTTCTCCTTGCTCTCTACAAAGTATCGCGTTAAGCTTAAAAGCGGGCGTTCCACTCTCACTGCACGTGCCCTGACTTGCAATATCCGAGTCCTCATTGCGCTTTTGCAAACACAGCGGCACTTTCGAAAGCGAATTTTTCGTGCACGCTCTGTCTGAGCGCGAACAGCTCGCGATCGAAGTGACGGGTACGAACAAGCGTGAACAAACAGACGTGATCAAGCAGGCGGGTACAAACAGGACGCAGGAACAGGTGGGCACAGCATTACAGTATACTCTTGTTTTTTCGCGGTGTTGGTCTTTCCTGTATACTGACGTCCATTTCATTTATAGGATTGCCCGAAAACATTGAGCCCTCGGAGCTCGCGCACGAATCGAAACGAGAGGCATGGTTGCTGTTTCGAAAGCGCCATGTAGAATACGCGTAACGGGTACGTGGAAAATAAAACAGCCTTAAAGAAAGCAGCAGCGTTACAAACAATGCTGGTTGGGAGTGGCGAATGATGGGGCCTCACAATGAAAGTTAGGATTGAACGCGATGGCTTAAAAGGGATTGAAAGCGGCAACGTCAATGTGACAACCAGGTCCGCATTCGCAATGAAGTCGTCGTGAAACGCGCCATTAGCCCCCATTTCGGGAAACCGCGTAATTTATTCGTCATTTTTTTTCCCGCACCTTCGCCTCACCACTCTTCGCGTCAGGGGTGAAACAATGTTGCCTTTTCCCGTCCGGGTAACACCATAGTGCGGAGTGTGGCTAACGTCACGAATACAGATCGAATGAAATTCGTTCTGTAAGCGAAAATGCAAGTCGTCATCGACGCGTGCATATGCGTGAGCAGCCGCTTGGTGAATACTAATTTCACGCATCCAAGTTGAAAACGCGTCTGAATTCTGTTTCAGAAACAAAAAGAAACTGCTATTGGAAACGTTGCCTTATGAGGCTGCCTGCTTTTACAGCAGTTGCGGATTACGTGAACCTCTCTCATTCCACACCCTGCGGGCTGGTTTCGCATCTGCCATTCAAAGTTCAGCGTGAAAAAGAAGAAAACTGTTATTGAATTACGCCTTCAAAGCGTACCTGACATCTTTTGCAGCCGCCTCCTCTCGACCTTTATCTCGCTGTCACAAATCGTATGCAAATTGTGCAGCCTTGGTTGTTATCACGCGCGCGTGCGCGAGCCTTGTTATGCGGCTTCGTGGTTTCGCTTTTGTCGTAGCGTTTGAAAACAAGGCGGATCATTTGTTTCATGGAGCGCTGTGGAAAGGTCAAAAACTCTATCGAGAAGAAATCAAAAGAGGCTATCGAGACAAAACTAAAACTTCAGCGCTGCCATTTTGCCACCAAAACCCGCTGTTTCTCACCTGAAGTGTTTTGTTGGCACGGATGAATTACTTCGTTTTATTTTGTCTAGGCGCATTAGATACCTTGCCCGCCTGCCATGGTTTTCTTGATTTTGTTAGAGACTGGGGGAATTGTATAAATAGCAAATATGGTATAGACAGGAGCAGTGAATGTAGATTGTTTAAGGAGTATAAAAACGGTAAATGTGATATTGAAGGCAAGATATTTGCATTCAAAGTTCCATCGAATGGGTGGATGGATGGTCAAACGAAGATGGATGGATGGATGGATAGTCAAACGATGGTCATCGAATGAATGGATTGATGGATGGAGGGATGGTCAAAGACGCGACTATCATTTTAATAATCTTCAGAAAGCTTTCGAACAGGGGTGGGGAAGGATCCTTCCCGCCCCCGCCCGAAAGCTTTCTGCACCCAACGTGGTTTTACAGTGCCTCCGAGAACGGAGACAGTGCAAGCGTCCTGGCCCCACCCGCTTCTGCACAGCCTCCGTGATCGGCCCACCTTTCAACAAGTCACAATATCATGTCATAACGTTACCTTGTGAGGTCACGATTAGTGACGTCATGATGGCGTCATGATGACTCCATAAATGTTGGCTTTCTCTGACGTCATCGCGTGCTGATTTCCTACATAAGTCGTGGTAATACGCTGATGGTCAATTTTCACGTTGGATGAGGCATCTAAGGCTTTCGCGTTAATATTAACGCGATAGCGTTGAAGAGCTTGTTTCGCAGAAATTCCGGCGTCGGCGTCGGCGTCGGCGGTTGTGAGCGAAAAATCATCATCTTGTCCGTGACCGAAAAATCGAGAAAGATGCAAATAAAATAAATAATAAAAATTTTCTGGTCCGAGTGAAGATCGAACCCGGGTCGTCTGCGTGGCAAGCAGGTGTTCTACCACATAGTCATGCCTCTGCTTGGATATAGTGTGAAAATAACTTCCTGTGCTTGGAAATGCAGTGAAAATAACTTCCATGCTTCGCAAACGCAAGCGTCCTTTATATAGGCGTCGCAATATAACATGTAATATCCCAGGAATATTGCGTGGTACAAGCGTAAATTGCCATCGGGCGTCAAAATATGTGACTATCATAACGATTCCATAGTTTAAAGCCAGCCACCCATTACAAACGGCACGCACCTTACTGCGCGTATTCCCTTAACACCACGTAGTGGGTGCATAGCAAGTTCGAAAACATTTCCCACATTTGCCGCGCATAATTTCTCCTGGTTTAAACCATACTACCCATTACATAGTATGCACTAAGTGATTGAAGTACGCAGTAGGGACGGGATATCGCTATCGCGTTCAACTCTTAAAGGAGAAGCTTAAGGGTCCCCCCAATTTTTAAAAACAGCTACATAGACTCGACTCTTTCTCTGCGACCACCCACCGAAGGCAACGAGTGAGGATGACAGAAACAATGCGATGGACAGGATTTACTGCAGCCCGCCCAAGTATTTCAGATAACCGTAGCGCGTCGCTGAGTCGCGGGAAGTGCGCTTGATAAGCAGCTGCGTTTTATGAGTCATGTAGATTGAACATGAAGCGGGCAATGCAGACAAAAAAACGCACTTCTGACAAAGGTAAGCTTCTGAGAAACCCGAAGAAATGTTTTGCTGGGTGCGTCAGCTACAGGGGGCAGTTCTCATGAAGGGAATACCGATCATAAAGACAGCAAAGAAAATAAAGATCACAATTAGAATATGAATGCTAGAGTGAACTGTTGTTATCAACTAGTCTGTTTGTAAGCAAGTGAGAGTCGACTCGGACTTCTCTAATAAATTTAAGGATCAAAGCAAAAGTGTACTCTTGGGACACCGCCTTATAAATTTTTATGTGCTACCAAAATTCACTAATAATAATAATAATAATAATAATAATAATAATAATAATAATAATAATAATAATAATAATAATAATAATAATAATAATAATAATAATAATAATAATAATAATAATAATAACTACAATTGACGTTAACCCGACGTGACGCCTGTATGATTGGAGTACATATGTAATGTTTATAAAGTAGATGGGCAGCACTGCAGCGACAATTGACGTTTCACCAACATTACTCCTGCATAGAGTGTTTTTCCAAAGCAATTCCGAGACCTTGCGTGGCTCTGTGGTAGAATACTTGATTGACACGCAGAATGATTTGGTTCGACTACTGCTGGGCCATAACATTTATTCCTTGCATTCATCGGGTCAGCGCTGCCGATGTCGGTTTTTCTTAACGCTCTCGCATTTAAATTACCAACGTCTGTTGTAGCCGTTCTTCGGTAGACATAAACCGCCAAATATCTGTGGCGCATACCCGCAAACCGCGGCCCGTGGTATACGGGTATGTGCCACACGTGTCTGGAGGAGAGGGTTTGACGTCGTACGCAACGGGATTTTCCCATTATTCATGTCACGACCTGACAGTCATACTCCTCAAACCCTCTTGCCCTCCCATACTAATTTTGGTCTACCCCAAATTAAGGAGGTGATCACGAGAGGATCCAGACGTAGGCGGCTAGATAGATTTCGATCCCAGAAAGATGGGCATACTGCGGTAACCAAGAGGATAAATCGAAATAGACCCATTATTGACAACTCCCAGGGTCCCTTGCGTATTCGCCTAAGATCACTGGAAGGCAAAATCCACCTTTTTTATTCTTAGTCGACGGATTGATCCTTTTGCCCCCCCCCCCCCCTTCCACCCCTTTCCGAAAGCTTAGTGCACCTAACGTGATTTTGCAGTGCCTCCATGATCGAAGACATTGCAAGATTTCTGCACCTGACCTAATTTTGCACTGCCTCCGTGATCGACCCATCTTTGACAAAACAACAATGTTATGTGATGACGCCATCATGTGACGTCACGTTATGTGAGGTTTTTATGACGTCGATGGTGACGTCATTTCGTGATAATGATTTCTTGCGTCACTCTTATTAACGCCGCCGACGCGAAACGGGGATGGTCAACTTTTACGTTTCATGAGGCATCTAAGGCTCTCGCTTCAATAAACCTCCTATTAACACCGGTAACATGCCCAAATAAAGAACATTTGGTGCCAGGTGCAAACACAATGACAATCCATAATCTTGGAACAAATGGAACTTTACCTTCCCCTTGGATTTCCCGTGCGTACCGCCTTGTTTTAGAGCGTGCAATTTGGAGGCTGCTGATGTCTCGCCGCAAATGTGCATATTTCCGGGCTAATTTGCATAATTTGTCTTTCACGCATGTTTCGCTACGGCAACTTAGCTCCACCGGACGACGTCGGCGCAATTAACGCAACGCTGCGGTAACTTCGCGAGGTGATTGCTGTTGCTAATGGTTGTGGTGATTAGGCAAAATGTTCGCCGTGGAATGCGAGCCAGAATTCCGTCCTGTTCTCTGAATTAACAACAAAAAAATACAAAAGATCCATGCCTTGGAATGTCACTTCACTTTCATTCACGAGAACGCAATTGAGCAAAAAAAAAAAAAAAAAAAACCGGCAAGCTTGAACCGAGCCGCACGGTTTGAAAACAACAGCGCATTACCATAAGTGCCCTTCATTTCTCAAAGCATTTGAAAATGGAACAAGAGCCACCCTACTTAATTTTACACTACGTTTATTATTCATTCAGTATACTGCAATCAAGTACAATGAAATAAAAAAAAGAAGCTTAAAAAAATATCCAGAAACGTGCACGGTTTATGAGCCCCTTCGGAATGGCCCGAATAGGATCAGAAGCTCATATTACTGCGATCTAATGTTCTTGCAAATATGCCGTCGCCGCACACTTGCCATGATATAAACTGATAATTTACGTGTGCTTTCATTACACCATCGCTTGTTTTGGACCCTTCAGGTGGGAACACACCCGAATTTCCCAATTAAGATCGAACAGCGACATTTATAGAAGATCCAGGAATTTTAAAAAAAGATTCACAGAGCCCCTCAGTGAAAGCCGTCTAAACAATGAAGCTGATGCCCCCCCCCCCCCCCCCCCCTTTGCCTCTACCCCACCTCAGCTTTTGCCTTGGTATTGCCTACGTCGAGAGGCTTCTTCCTCAGGAGTACGAGTAGTCTTGGCCATATTTGGCCATTCAAACTCCACAGAAGAAACGGCACCCTCCTTTGTACTCCACCTGGCCTTTCCCTGTCCTACTTTTCGCTAACAGCTGGGTTGTGAAGCACTTTCCGCCAAGCCTTACCTTCGCCCTTCTTGGTGCTCCTCTGATTGTTTCGACCTCTCCCCCCGAGCCCCACTCTCACCTTTCTTGGCGCGCCTCTCACTGGTTCCCCCCTTTCCACCATGCCTCGTTCCTGCTAATGGTCTGAGTACGACAGCAGTCACTAACTTCTCGTAATAATTTCTCGCAATAATACCTGATTATTATATTTCACATTTTATCTGAGGTGAGTATGTGGCTGCACTTTCAAAATGACCGATAATTTTATTCAGTGAAGCTAAGAGACGCATCAGACCAGAACAATGCAGAGTCAAGTTTTAATATCAGTTCGCAGTCTCCTCCTGACCTCATTGAAGTAACGAAAGAAACATGAAGGCAGAGTGCAACTGCGATAAGAACACACACCAGACACGACTGCTGTGTGCAGATGTATGTTCTTTGTCCCTTGTCTCAGTCACGCTGTGCCTTCCTACTGCCACGAGCCAACTCCCCCCAAATCAAATTCTTACTTGGACGAAAGAACCCCCTTTTGTTTCCTTTCACATGAATTCAGCGAGAGGGAACTTATTTTTAGTTTCGGGTTTCGACATATCTCTTTGTTCATTCACGGGTGTCTACATTTATTTGTGAGTTAAAAACACCTCGTACATACCACATAATCTTCATGAGCACAGCAAAATGTGCACGTGAATTTGATTGATTTGTCGCATCATAAGTGTCCCTGCTGGCATCAAATTCTGGGAAATCAACTGCGCACTCCACATTTATGCGCTTGAATGCGAGCTGGCTTTCTTTGGATTAAGATCGTTTCCCATGCTCACAGGAAAAATAAAGTACAACTTGTCGCTAACATCCAACGTAAGGATGCCTCTATCGATATGCTCATTCTTTGCATTAGCGACGAATTTTTCACCTTAAGGCGCGTAACAGGTCTGATGAATAAACGCTTCCGCTTTGCTAAAATGGATGATTATCTTTATTTCGCTGAGAAAACGAAGATGAAAATTATTCACACGTAAATAAAAGTATCATTAATATAAAGCAATTTAGTGAGAAAGTTTCTTGCCGTTCTTACAGAAAACTTGCAGGGTCCCCAATGCATCCGTCTAAAACGACTCGAAGGCGAGAACCATCTGGTGCGGTTATTTTATCGTGCAAATGATCTCACGCGAAAGTCGCCTTTATTTTTGTATTGCGATAGGCAATCTCTAAACAGTGTATATTTTAAGTTTAATGCTACTATAGGTTGGATACGTCTTAGTTGGGCTCACATCACAAAAATACACGCGCATGAATCATAAAGCAGTGTGGCCGTGTTAGGATGCCAACACACCACGCAAAGATGACGTCAAATGTTCGAAGGAAATGACAGTTCTAAACATTCGTCGCTCGATCGATGCTTCAGCTATCCGGTGAACCTTCACACTCGCAGTTTTGCACGTCGCACCATTGACGCAGAAAAGTCTTGACACTTGGAAATGACGAGGCAGCGTTGAAATGCTCCTCTACGTCATAAATACAATACAGTTGTTTCCGAAAAGAACAATAAAGTTGTTTCCATCCATACGTCATAGATAAAAAGAAGCTTGACGTCTTGGTGAAAGTGGTCGTCAAATCGACGCATGATGCTGAACAAAAAAACACGCGCATGAATCATAAAGCAGTGTGGCCGTGTTAGGTGTTGGAAGGAAAAAATGCCCCCACCTCCCCGAAGAAAATCGTGAGGAAATGCGAATGCATTTCTTGCGCCGACATCGACTTCTGCCATCGCCTTGAGAGGCGCCCAGCCAGCGAACGGTCGAGAGTGAGGCACGAGCGGACGGGAGAGTGGGGCGCAGGGAGGAGAGAGAGCGAACGGCGAGAGAAGGAGCGGCGAAGCACTGCACCTACCCTCTCCTACACTCTCTCGCACCACATGCTCCGGTTGCTAGGGGCGAGGATAAGTGCGCGCACCCGCAGCTGTTGCTATGGGAGAGGGAGTGAGAGCGGAGAGATAACACCTGCCGGCGCGCGGACACCTCCTCAACCTATCCTCCTCCTCCGCGGACGCCGCCGGATGCACCTGACATAGCCCGACTAAGAAATACATTCGCATTTAAAAGGAAATGAAGAAACGAAGCGACGGTTGTGAAACAATGCGTAAACACAGCAGAATACTCATGATAGGAATGCGTTCGGCCTCATACGAAAATGAAAAATGTCAGATCAACCTTACACACCCGCTTGGGTTCTAACTTTTATACATTTCATCCAAACAACGTCGCTAATGCTCCCACGGGTGCGTGGGTTCGTTTTGTTCCCCGCCTGTAGGGCATTCATTACGCTTATTGAGTGCACAGACCTGCCATCACCGTGGCATACGCGCCACTAGCGGGGCCAAACGTGAATAGCGGTTATTAGAAACGGTGCTGGCAGCCAAAATTGGGCTCCGGGGAACCGAACGTCAGTCCCAATAACACCGTTATCGCGTATCTCCGGGTTTGTTGCTCGCGAGTTGGAAAAGTGACAACGAGACAGCTCTTTGTCATGAAGGCCAGGATTGGGAGGAACGTGAGCGCATCGGAAGGGACGCTGTGACATGCTGTACGCGCGTACCAAAAGCAAACGGAATGTTGTCTAAGGTTAGAGATGAGTGATGACACCATGTAGCAGCTAGACATGTCGCTGAACAAATAGTGACATAAATACATTCAGGAGAAACAACACGAATGCAATTATAATCAAGTGAGAGGTGGGGGGATACGGCGGTGCTTTCGAAACTGTCATGAGGAAAGCACTTTCCATTTGGCGTAATGACGGGTGTAGTGCGTGAATGCATGCACGTCTATGTTAGCAAGGAACGCTTTGGGAGGACTTCAGAACACGCTCAAAATCCAGCTCATTTAAAATGTCGAAGTCTTCTTGTGTTTGTCTTCTCTACTCTCGTTCGGTTTTAATCTTCATGACGGTGTGAGTATAGTCACTGTGTTACACGCACAAGGAAAAATAATACGACTTTGTGATTATTGAGTTATGTTGCTGAAGTTCTTGTTTTTATATCATCTCTTGATGACTACAATGAAATAGTTTCAAATGAGTTTTATAGTCATAATATACAAATCAGTACATCTAATGTGCTTAGATCTATGAAGGACAAAGAAAAGGTATACGCGTGGGCAACGCCACAAGATCTACCTAAAGTCGATTTTAATAGCATAGGTGCGTCCTCATTCGTTTAACTTATGCTTGTACGCGTACCACTGCAGAGGTGGAGATGGTTTACGATTTCTTGTTCCACTGCGGATGACGAGACGTGAACGAGACAGGGACTATAGGACAGGTGGTGCACAAACTTACAACTAGTTGTGAGTTTGTGCACCACCTACAGTCCCTGTTTCGTCCACGTCTCGTCGTCCACAACGCAACAGGAAATCGTGAACCACCACCAACTAGCCCAATTAATCGCTCTGCTAGAGGTGGAGAGTAAGTTTAGATCGTTAATCACTATCGATCATGTCATCCAAATGACTAGCCTTGTATAGCCCTTGAGCGTTATCATTAGCAAAAGCAGTACGGCCTTAACAATATGTTTCGTCGTTGGAGTCGCGATGATGTTCACTTAGTTTGACCAGAGAGATGCGCGAGTCGGTTCATGGTGACGATAGTTTTCGGATTCAGCAGACACCTCACGCCCGCCTTAAACAGCTAGTCTGTTAAAATTTAGCGGTCTTTATACTTTTTTTATGCCTGCACGCTAGGCCTTTCAGTCCCAACGTGGGACTCTCGCATTTAAATTACCAATGCCTGTCTCGCCGTTCCTGGGTAGATATAAATTGTCAAAGTCCTGCGGTGCATACCCGCATTCCGCGGCCCGTGGTATGCGGGTGTGAGCCACACGTGTCTGGAGAAATGAGTTTGACGACGTGCGCGACGGGATTTTCACGTTATTCATGTCATGACCAGCCAGACATATTCGTCAATACCTCTTACCCTGCTATACAAATTTTGGTCTACCCCAAGTTAAGGAGGCCATCACGAGAGCACCCAGACGTAGGCGGATAGATAGATAGATAGATAGATAGATAGATAGATAGATAGATAGATAGATAGATAGATAGATAGATAGATAGATAGATAGATAGATAGATAGATAGATAGATAGATAGATAGATAGATAGATAGATAGATAGATAGATAGATAGATAGATAGATAGATAGATAGATAGATAGATAGATAGATAGATAGATAGATAGATAGATAGATAGATAGATAGATAGATAGATAGATAGATAGATAGATAGATAGATAGATAGATAGATAGATAGATAGATAGATAGATAGATAGATAGATAGATAGATAGATAGATAGATAGATAGATAGATAGATAGATAGATAGATAGATAGATAGATAGATAGATAGAAACGCAAAAGTGCTTACAGTACGCAAAGAAATGCTTCGCATTTAAAAAGCCAGGACCAGATCAGACACCAACGACCGATAAAATGCTGTGGGCCCATCATAAGCTAATGACTTCTTTCCAGTAAAGAAAGCAGGCACGTGCTCGCCATCGTAAGTTGTACATAGCAACAATATCATTAGCAAACGGTACATCGATATCGATACATAATTCCCCAAGAAGTAAAAGAAAAAAAAAACAGAGAAAGACTACTTAAAGAGATGCAGTCGGTTATATCGCATGTTTCGTGGGATTACCTCAATAACAGCACCTTGATGGGGCAAACTAATGATATGATCTGCAGCTTGTTCGCAGAAGCGATAAGCGCCTCACACAGATGTTCGATGAGGCCATTGTTTTTACGGCGCCTGTGGTTCTTGCCACACGCCACTGATTCTTCACGGACCCCACGCTCGTCGTATCGACCATGCTTTCCAAGCGTACGCCGAGCGAAACGCGGAATATATTGATTTGTCATTACACGTAGCGAAACAAAGCGAGGTTCCAGGCGGAATGTATGCGTATAATTTATTCACGTATACTAGGTTGCTGTTTTCTGTGTAGTATATTATTGCAAGAAGGATAGGCATATTTTGCTGCTTGATAAAGTTGATAGTCGAATTAAACCTCGCAAAAAAAATTAGCGAACGATCGCGCAAGGGGCTCACTTCACCCCGGGGATTTAGGTAGCAAGTACACAACATTTGTGCAAAGCCAACGCGAGCTGATTACTGGAAATGTATCAGTAGTGCGGGCTTTAGCAACACTCGCCTAGCTTAAAATAGCCTCGAATAAGTCATGAACACAGCACAAAATGTTCGAAATGGAAAAACAACAATGCTTATCGCGGCACAGGTGCCCGAAAATTTTTTTCAGAAATGAGTAGCGCGTGCCCCACTGTGGTGAGCCATTCAGTTAGAAAACAACTCGTTTCCTTGTTCATTATAAAAATGGAAGGCTTCACGAAGGGATAATCACCCCGTTTAAGGATATCACGCAATTGAATTATAAGCTTTCTTTTAACACGAAAGTGTTTTATGCCGGGGTCCACCAAGTACACCCATTAGGGATATGACGTTTTTCTATGCATAATGTGTATTTCAACAATAAATGTAGAGAGATACAACGATTGAGCCAGATGGTTGTTCTAAACGTGCGATTGCGTGCTTTATTCACCTCGCAATCGCTGAATAAACTTGCGTTCGAAAATTGCTCTATGTTGCATGAAGCTTACGATGATGCACACGGTTCTAGAAATACCAACTGCCTAGCAAGAAATATCATGCACTTCATGAAAAGCCTAACATGTTGCGAAGAAAAGGAGTGGAAATTTTAAAAGCTCGTTTTTCGTTGTCACACACAATATTTATGAGAACTAACAGACAATAATGCCAAGGAAAGTATAGGGGATGTTATTAATAGTAAATGTAATGTAAATGTGAAGAAAGAAAAGCGGACGAAAAGATAACTTGCCGAGGGCAGGGACCGAACCTGCGACCTTCGAATAACGTGTCCGATGCTCAAGCACGCTCTAACATGATGCGAGTTAGAGTACAAGTCCACGAAAGGCCTGCTTGATATACGAGCGCGTAACGTAGACAGGGACTAAGAAAGGGACTAAGTCCCTGTCTACGTTACGCGCTTCTATATCAAGTAACTCGACCATTCAGCCATTTCGGAAAGGCCTGCGTCATGGTAAACGCACCTCGTTCTTAGATCTACTCCTCGTAATGGTGTAACGCTAAGTCCTCCGGCGCTAAAAATATTCGTTGTAATCTCCGACGGACATAAATAAAGTTTTTCCATACCATACCATCTCCGAGAAATTCATCATGACTTTAAAGCAGTTTCAATTATCGAACCAGAATTACATCTTCATTAATAGTTGCAAGATCTGAGAGTGGGTAGATCTTAAGAAAGTACTTTGCAATCTTAAGCTTTTTCTTTTAAGTGCGGATCACTTTAGGGGCCGAGTTGTTGCATTACGTCATCTTCGTATGCTGTCATAGCTTGGCGTAAGGCAGACAAAGCCACATAAGGCATAGCCATTTGAGCGCGCGCTCGCTCCACAGAGAAGTCTTCTTCCTCTTGTTCTTCGAGCGCCTTGATGATGATGGAAATAAAAGGAAATAAATAGAAGGAACAACAAAACCGGAAAAGAGAAAAAGAAAGAGATGAGAAACGAAAGAGAAAATCGAAAATAAACAAAGAAGGATGCCTAGCTCCGCACTTCCTTCAGGCTTGGCACCACTAGTGCAAACTTTCTTCGTTTTTTTCAGAGTATATCTAGCACGCACTCGTAATTAGGTCGCAGTACACTTGCCTAAGGCAAACAAAAAAGGGTACAAAAGCAAGCTTTGTTGAAGATTACAAAATAATACAAGCATGTCTGAAGACTTTAAACAATGCCCCGCAATTATCAGTAGCTGAGAAATCCGTAAAGTGCCTGTAACAGAAACTAATCTCGCATGAGCATAAGCTTTTTTTCCACGGAGCACTGCGAGGTAGTTTATCATTAAACTCTACAGCGTAGAACGTAATGGTAGGCAAATGTGATTGTGCATTACTTGCGTGTTCATCTTTTTTCACCTGTGCTTTCACCGCTATACACTTGAGAACAAGGCTTTGGGAAATGTAGCGTCTAACGGCGAATAAAACGTAGTCATTGTCTACTGCAACACTGAGACCTTACCTAACTTCATTCTGTAGGGAGATGTAGTTGGCACAACTGCCGACGAAAATAGCACGCTGCTTCTCTGCTATCTGCACTGCCTCATAACTGAACTAAGAAACGCAATTAAGCCAGATATATTCAGTGCCTGCGCTAGACAGTCTTCGAGAAGAGCACTGTTAGGAAACAATAGTGGACCACTTGTCATATATTACCCGGCGCTCAAAACGCCGAGGCTCAAGATGCAAAGAAGCAACTGCCGTTCTCATTACTGGTTCATTCAGCACCTCTTTATGAATTATTCCAATTCCCGCATAGATTGCCGTGAAGGGGGGAACCACTCCTAAAATTAACGCATATGCTCGTTAACGATGTTTTCCTTTCTCTCTCTCTCCAGCAGCATATTTTCGCATAGGCACTAATATGTAGTAATCGCGGTACGCATTATTCCCCAAGTTTATCACGTTATTGTGGTTTGGCGCGTAAATATTTTAGGGGCGGAGCTCCTAAGGGTGTGGGTCTGTCCCTCCTCTGTAGTTGTAGTAGTAGTAGTAGTAGCAGTAGTAGTAGTAGTAGTAGTAGTAGTAGTAGTAGTAGTAGTAGTAGTAGTAGTAGTAGTAGTAGTAGTAGGTAGGTAGGTAGATAGCCACGTATAGTGGAATGTACCCACTCCACGTGATGAAGATGACGATGACGCAGTATAGTGGAATGTACCCACTCCACGTGATAAAGATGATGATGACGCAGTATAGTGGAATGTACCCACTACACGTGATAACGATGAAGTATAAGCGCGTTCCAGTATAGTGGAATGTACCCGCCACTACACGTGATAACGATGAGGTATAAGCGCGTTCCAGTATAGTGGAATGTACCCACTACACGTGATAACGATGAAGTATAAGCGCGTTCCAGTATAGTGGAATGTACCCCCTACACGTAATAACGATGACGATGACGCTGATGACCATGAAGTATAAGCGCGTTCCAGACGACGCATTCTCTTTCTGCCATGGATGAAAACGATCGAGCTTCGCCCACTCATCATCATTCACTTCGTGGATATGGCGTGATTTTTTTTTTTAATTTCTGGAAGTAACAGGCCATTTTCGACGGTCCCAAGCTGCGAAATATCTGCAGTACACACGTTCACATTACCGCTACCTTACCGTAGTCTTATACTACATATGCTAAGTCACGAAAAGAGGAACGCAAAGCGATCTGGCAAAGCGAGTTATACTTCGTCGAATGCATTCGTTACGCCTGGACACTGCGGCGCATTCTAGGGTATCACAGGCAGCTACTAATTGGATTAAGGAAGTGCACTGCATGCAGTTCAATACACTTGAGAAGAATATGTTGTACATGTTACTAATTAAGACACAGACGAAGTGGCGAAAAGCAATGCAGTCTTTCAGGGCAGAGAACAGGTAAAAATAAAATACTTGCAGAACAACTTCAAACGTTTTTATATTTCTCCTTCGTCTTTCTCCTTCTCTTTCAGCTTATATTATGAAGAAATGTATTCAATTGTAACCTACATATTGATTGCCCTATTTGTGAGGTGAAATTGTTAATCGCACCCCTTATGTATAACCCCCCCCCCCCCCCCCCTTGGTGGTCTTTAAGGAAAATAAACTGAATGACTGATAGACTAATCTGAAGGGGGGTGTGGGTCCTGCGTTGGGATAACCCACTTTATTTTCTGTAAATCACCGCACCACTTCATTACGACATTACCGCTCTCCCTGAGGTAAAGAAACTAACTAGAACAAGATGAGCAGCAGCGTGTACGTAAACTGAGTGTTTACCTCTTCCTTGATAATTATAGTACGCATAAGGTGAGTAACGATTCAGGGTCACGCGCATGCGCATCATGTGGGAGTACCCACGAAATATAAGTAACAGAGGTGAGCTTCATGAAAGGGAAGGATATTGAATGCTTTGTTCAGACTTAGAAGGCTTTATTCCGTGACGGCCAAAGAAAACCGCCAGGCCTGCGCGGAACGCGCAGCACAGTCACAGCGAAAGCTGGGAAAGCGGCCTTTCTGAACTTTTTTTAAACACTCTTGGGGCAACTACTACAAGCCCACTTGCATGGTACCCACTACGCCATAAATCATCATAATTTTTGTGTAGTGGGGAAGCGTCTACTATGACATTATTCGTCATTCTGCGGAAAAGCGCGGTACCCGCTACACTCTTATGACGCATTATGTGCACTTTCTTGATGCTGTGGCTGACGACGATGAAGAATTATGCCCTAGGCTTTTGTAATGGGTTAGAGCATTGAACAACCCACTCGTTACGCAATTCGCATTGCGTGACGCCTGGTTCTTACTTTACTGCTCTAAAACGCTTTACAACGCACATTAACGCGATTCCTTACGCGACATGAAGCTTGCATAGGGTCAGTTTGCACCGCAGTTGCAAGCAGCGGGGTAGCTCAGTGGTAAAGTGCTGGGCTGCCACGCAGAGGACCCGGGTTAGATTCCCGTTCTGTCATGGGTGCTTTTATTTGTTTAGTTTTTTTCTTATTTCGTGCGATATTGGTTACGGACACCGGCGGCGGCGGCGGCGGCGGCGGACAACTACGGCGCAGAAACGACCCTTGTTGTGATCTCATAACAGCTTTCGCTGTAAAAAATACTTGGACCATATCCCCGAAGGGAACCCTGATGGGATGCGAAGCAGCAGCGGTGCGCACGGCGTTGACCCGGTTGAAACGGGCGACATCGCAGATAAACGAGCCGAAAGAGTGTTTCGGCTCGTTTATCATTTCTAAGGAGCTTCGCTCATCGGTTGTATTCGTACACGGAACAACTGCTAGTTTTGTGGTGCACACCACTGAAAACGACGAGGGAATGAATTTTCGTCAACACATTGCACGGTTCCTTAGAGAAGCGACGCCGCTCGCAATGACAAGGACGGCCGCAAGTTTAATTACGGGACGAGGAAAAGTGTGTTCATGCGCGACAAAACTGGCTCCTTTTGGAGACACCGTTCGCATTGTGCTCTTCCCTTTTCTTGTATGAAGGTGGGTATAATCAAAGCGAAGGAACCAATGAAAGAAAATTCATATTTCAACTGGGGAAGTATATGTCACTTTCTTCCGGTTGACATGCGCGGAAAATTAATGGCCTGGCTGAAAAATGGGACGAGAGTGATTTCGCGGGTAATTACATTACACTCCGTGGGTGCACCTGTGCTCGGCTTTTGTGTTCATTCTTTGATGACGCGGCTGATGGTTCCACCCATTGTGCCGTCTAATGAGAAAGCCTGTGCTCGTCTTCACCCAATGGTGTTAAACTGTTGATGACATGCGTCGGCAACGTTTATGCCAGTGCACAAAACATGATTACTTTAATATAGACGAACAAAAGAAAACGTTACAAGTGTGTAGGAACGAGCGGGGATATACGAAGGTGGATCATACAAGAAACTTTATTAATAATAGTAAGTAGAAGTCGTAGTAGTAGTAGTAGTAGTAGTAGTAGTAGTAGTAGTAGTAGTAGTAGTAGTAGTAGTAGTAGTAGTAGTAGTAACAGTAAAAAAACTCACAGTTTCACCGCAAGGCCGAATCAATGAATGTGATAAGAAGAAATTGGAATGTGACACGAAGATCGACGAGCAGCTCGATACTTGCAGTTTCCCTCGGAAGCACAAAGTAGGACGCTCGAAGAGGACGTGCAGGTATACACAGGGCGAGCGTGAACTAACAAATATCACAGTTGTTACGCATTTGTGTTTCACCAACGCGCTGCGAGTGTCGACCACGCTGAACCCGACGCTCGTAGATATATCCTCTTCTTTTAAAGTGCGGCGCACGGAATACATATACATATCCGGGGCATGACGGCGACGGCGACGGCAAAAATTGGCCGACAGTGTCCATATAATTGATATCGTAATAATAGGCTTTTATTTCAGCCAGAAACTAAAGGCCGAACGTTTCGACCGCCTGCGCGACCAGTCGACGTTGTTCTTTGCCTTCGGCAGCGATCCAGTCGAGCCAGGCGGTGATGGAAAGGGAAGGTGGAGGGTAAAAACTGGATTGCTGAGCAGTTGGGCAGTAGAAAAGGCAGTGTGACAGGTCGGCATATGCAGAGGGGAAATCGGGACAGCAGAGCTCGTATCTATATTTATAGAGAAAAAAGGCGAGAGAGGGTGATCTGGCAATTATAGCAATCGTTTGTGTTTTATGCCTCAAAACCATGATACGATTATGAGAGATGCCGTAGTGGGGGGCTCCGAAAATTTGACCTCCTGGGCTTCTTGAACGTGCACCTAAATCTAAGCACACCGCCCTCTAGCGCGTCGCCTCCATCGATATGCAACCGCCTCGGCCGGGATTCGATCCCTGGACCTTTGGGTCAGTAGTCAAGCACCACAACCACTAGACCGCCCGGGCGGTTAAGAACATTTAACAAAAACCTTCGTCTCGTGGCACAGGAATGGACTGCTTTCTTTTTTAAGATTGGCAAAACCAGCACAGAGAAGGGGATTATGTTACATAGATTACTTTTTTTTTCATCCAGGCGTGTCTGTCCATCTTATAGAATAGTGACCAAACAACTCAATGCACTAAACGTCAAATAGCATAACTAACATTATGCAAAGCTGCTGTAAGGGACGTTATTTCAGACCCTCATCCGAATAACCAATGAGGTAGAGGTGAATACGCAGAACATCGAAACAAAAGACATCGTTGAAACTTCATGTTCCCTCGCATCGGCAGCTGTGAGCTGACCGCTTCGCACGCTGTAAACACAGGCCGTTCGTGCATGCCGGAAGCTTTGTTTTCGGGCTCCCTGAAATGTGCGAGCCGTATTTCACTTTCAGTTTGCGTAAGTGAACATAGGCTCTGTTCTTCCCTTGGTAGTACGCACAGCATTGTTGTATACACTCTATATTGATTCTTTTCTGTCATTTATTGCTTAGGCAGAATGGGAACTGCAACCTTTTTTTTTCTGTTTTTCTTCAGACTCTTTCGATTTCTCCGGTTCCCGCTGGCATTTGCCGAAAATGGCCAGACAGCGGGGCGAGGAAAAACGAATACTGGGAACGCGTGCCTATAAATATTCCACTTCGCGTTTTACTGACATTCGAAAATACGCCTTCCGCTTTCGCTTTGAAAATGCAGCGTAGTAAACACGGAGAGCAGAATAAAATTCACAATTTACCGATATAACGTTCGTATTTCGATTTTTACTTACTGAAACGACTTGAACCTTATTTCTCCGGAGCCCCGATGTAGTATGGCGAAACAAAAAAGAAAAAAAAAAGCCGTTCATATTTAAAAAAAAAAATAAATTTGAGCGAAGCCTCGCACGAAACGTGCTTTTGAGCTGATAAATGTGGCTCACATGAAAGAAAAAAGACCCATCTGTTTCAGTTTTGAAGTGGCACATCGTTTAGGAACTCTACCGTTCATATTTATTATGCCAAAGCCAGCCGAAATGGCTGCAATATAGAAACAACAATGTTGTGTAAAATTGCATGAAGGTCTGACCAAAGGTTAGCAAGAAAAGAAGGTGTCGGCAGGGGAGGGATGTGGGATGAAAGCTAACTAAGAGTGCGGGTCGTTTAAACGTAAATTGTAACAATAGTGGAAGTCTGGATAAGACTTGGCTTTGTCGATTTTCTAGCCAAAAGCGATGCCTGTTGTCCATGGCATGAAAGCCTGTCTAGCGACTTGGTGAATGCCTATCAGGCCACCCTGCGCAAGCCCAGCATGTGCCGCAGCTACCATGAGAGCACGACCACGAAAACGGCGCGGCATAAACATGCCTTGAGTCGTCTTATAATTGCTGTCCTAAAAACTCAGTGTCTGTTGTGAATTCGTCTGCGCCGACCCGAAGGCGAAAGACATACGGTGTGACACATTCTAGCACGCAAGCGCTGCTTTTGTGTATTATTGCGATACCAATTATATAGACACTCTCGGCAAATTTTTGCCGTTGCCGTCTTGTCTCGGATATGTACATGTATGTATATATAAATAAAACCAGAAAACAATTTGTCCTTGCAAGCACTCACTCTTTTGTGTCATCTCCCGTTAGGTCAGGTGTTCCTCAGGGGTCGCTACGCAGCTCTCTACTCTCTTTAATCTATATCAACGACCTACCTTCTAATATTTCATCTCAAATCAGATTATTCACTGACGACTGCGTAATCTATCGGCCACTTCAAAACCATAACGACGTCCTAGCGCTCCAATCTGACCTAAATCACGTTAAAGATTGGTGCAAAAAGTGGCTTATGCCAGTAAACGTCAATAGGACATCTCTCTTTTGACCGCAGGAAAGACTATCATACACCACAATTCCTTCTTTGTAACTCCCCAATTTCATCTGTTGCATCGTATACATACCTTGGCATAGAACTCACTACTGATCTTTCTTGGACCATGACAAACATAACCAACAAAGCTAATCGCGTACTTGACTACCTTCGCGAGAACCTACGCCTAGCTCCATCTTCCCTAAAACTATTAGCCTATAACAATCTATATACGTCGACCAATGTTAGAATATGCATGTGCCACATGGGATCCTCCTAACCAACATAACCTAATAAAAGCACTAGAATATGTCCGAAGTCGTGCGACCAGGTTTATTCTCTCTGACTACTCATACAACAGGCAGTATTACAAAGCTAAAATCTCATATTAATCTTCCCAACCTTACTCTTCGTCCCAAAGTCACTCGACTATGTCTTTTTTGTAAATTTTATCTCGCTAGCCCTCGTATATTTGTGATCACTCTAGCTCATCGCTATTCTAGCAAACTCAACCACACCAAAGCCGTTCACCCGCCCCATGCTCGGACCGAAGCTCACTCATCTTCCGTTTTCGTGCGCACGCCAAAAACTGGAACGCTCTCCCTGCCAGCACCATGCTCAACTCCAGCTCGATACTCTTCAAAAAAGATGTAAAACATTTTATATGTTAAATTGTTGCCCACGCCTCATGTAAAACCGTTAAACAGGGGCCTTTGAAGTATTAGAAATAAAAAAGTCAGAAAGAAAAATAAGTCAGAACGAAAAATTTTCGAAGCGCGCAAACGGAATTTGAACCTGTGACCCCTCGCTCTGCAGCCTGTCGAGTTCGACAGTTCTGCCACGTGCCACTCGTCCATTGGTATGCTAACGGTGAGCATTTACCGCTGGTGGTACGCAGATCTCGGAGGCACTTCGGTATGTTCAGTACCACCCGCGAGGTGGTGCGATGGGCATTCTTTAAAGCACCACTCCTAGATTTCGTTTCAACTGCTCTTGTGACGCGCACCAAAAAGCGGCCCATTTCTGTACCCATTCGTGATGTGGAATGCCGGGCAATCAATGCTTCGAATGCCACACGCCGCAGGAGGCGTTGAAGGGTAACTCCGCGCGCCTCAGTGTTCAACAAGAAGGCACTGGAATAGTCGACACTTGCAGTGCGCTGATCGAACACGTAGAAGTAACAACTGTGACAGTTGTCAGCGTTTCAGCCGCTTTTGCAGCACGAAATGACTACTTTGTTTCCTTCCTTGCAGCACAGCAGCAACAAGGCCTGCTAAAGCTAACTGCACATTTCACGTTATGCTAAAGGTTTTAGTTGACCTAGCAAAAACTTCCAAACGTTGCTTGCTCTTGCAGTCAGTAATCTCAATAAATCAAAGTAATGGAATTGTTCAAACATTACCAAACGGCTCGTTATGAGCGCGCTAGTGCTTTCGTAGGCTAAACGGCGAACTTCCTCCCAACTTTCGGGAATCCGCGTTGACGGCATGAAGGCACCGAGTCTCTTGAAGCAATACTGAAACTAGGACGAAGTACAGAGCCGGGTAACTGTCAGGACTTGACAATATACAGCAGGGAGCAGACCGAAAGCCGTGACGCGGAAGGATCAGCTTTTTCGTAGAAGACGCGATAAGCTTCAGCGAGGACCCATTTTCCCATGGGCTTCTCTAGAGTGGCAGATTCGAGCTGGTGGCCGTAATTAAGCTAGCGAAACAGCGTACAGCGCATCGCAGCCAGCACAGACGGGAGGGGGTTGAGTGCGCCGCTGTCAGATAAGGGGCACGTAATGGCTGTGCCTGAATTACCGGCTTAACGAGATGTTACGCCTATGTGCGCCCTGCTTGAGCTAGGAAATCTACCGGAAGCAATTCTGAGACATTTTCGAAACATTTATCGGAAAAAGCTGGTGGCTATGGTTGGGTTATAGGTGATGGCACGGCTGCTGCATCTTGACCACGGCATACTTTCTTGGCCTTAGTTTAGCCATGCTCATGTGCGGGAGTAGAATAGTGCAATGAGGATTGTTGGTTATTTTAATGAGTGATTCGACCATGTATTCAGCAGTTAACTGAATGACCGATAATATATATATATATATATATATATATATATATATATATATATATATATATATATATATATATATATATATATATATATATATATATATATATATATATATATATATCAGGCAAGTGTTTTCGGTTGATCAAGTGTTTAATAAAATTGGCTTGAGCGGACGAACGTACGAAAACTTTTATTAGTTCCAACGTTTCGGCCGGGGGGCCGGCCTTCCCTGACGAAGGCTGGACCCCGGCCGAAACGTTGGAACTAATAAAAGTTTTTGTGCGTTCGTCCGCTCAAGCCAATATATATATATATATATATATATATATATATATATATATATATATATATATATATATATATATATATATATATATATATATTCGAACATGAAACATCCGCACTGTTCGTTAGAAAAACCAAGCACAGTCGAGGAATGGACGTGGCATGTGGCCTAATTATATCAGAAAAAACATGCAAGAATAAGGAAAACGCAGCATATCGATCTTTAATGTTCTTATCTTTCCGTGCAGCTGTTGTGAACGTGTCTATTTCGAAAGATGCTTGAAATACAACTACTTTATTTTCACAACAGCTTACAAAGCAATATGGGACGGGTAGGATGTAATGGCAGTGCGAAGCAGAAATTCCAGAACATTTGAACATAATTGGAATAACAGTACTTCCCTAAGAAATAATTCTGTGCCAGTTTAACGAATAAAACACGCTGCTCTACAATTTTCTTAACGGTAGTGATGGATGGTACTCAGAGTGGGCGCTGTGAAAACGGCAGGTTGCATTGATTGGGACAAAGTTTGAGAAGAAAATTCGCCCTCAGTATGGGACCAAATTGTGAGGCACTGAAGGAAATAACGGCAGCCTATATGGAATGATTGATGGGTGCAGCGACGCAGCAGATCAAAAGAGAAAGTTAATGCTTTAATGTTATCGCCGAAAGAAATTAGCTCCCGTAACTCATTTTCATGCCCTTTCAGAGAAAACGGCTTCAAGAATATCTTTGTTACCGAAGGTTGTGCACAAAAACATTTCTTGGCGTGTAGTTGGCAAAGGCTCCGGTTTGGCTTCAAGACAAAGTGTAGGTAACAGCGTTTCGTGCAATTAATGCAAAACGCGATAAAAGTTCATTGTGATTCTGATTACAAGCGTGTTGTACGTGTTAGTGTAAAAAGGCGGAAGTGATAGCCCAAGTTTACGTTAAGGATATCAGTATGAACAGAAATCTGAAAGGAGTTCGTTGAATGAATTCTCGTGGTGCTTGCTTCTTCTTGTGCAGTAAAGTAAGAAAAGTTTTTCTTAGAAGCGAAGATAAGCGAGACTGCGTGCACGTCACGCGCGCGTGGATACCAGTGGTTCTCGGCATATTGCAAGGAAATAGCGTAAATTATCCGACAGCGGAGAAAGGATATGTCAAATGCACTCTATAAGTATGTATAGATAATATGTCTTGCCCTCGTGCGTGGTCCTAGTGTTTGTGCACATGTGCACATACATGACTTTCTCGGACATTGTGATATACAAGTTATATTATCAAGAAAAACTCACAGGGTACCTCTATACCATCACCTAAGACGACTCGAAGGCGAAAGTAATGTTTTAGATGCGAAGCAGCTCTTTGACTAGCCTGTGTAACGCTGTCCCTCCGTGCGTCCGTACGAACGCGCCGCAACGCGCTCCCCTCGCCGCAAGTGTTGGAGCGGTGCCAAGTAGGTCACGCCGCAGCTGCGCGTTGATGTCACGCTCCCCTCGCAGTGCGCGCTGACGTCACTCTCTCCCTCGCCTGCCGCGCGCTCGCCGCAGCACCCGCAGCTGCCGCCTGTCGCGCAACGACAAGACCTACGCCAGCCATTGCTTCAAACGAATCTTCCAGCGCTCACCGCAGCACCAGCGTTAGCGCCGTTCAACCCGTGACGCCACCCGTGCGCAATGCTGCTGCTTCGCATCCCATCAGGGTTCCCTTTGGGAAGATGGTGTAAATTTTTTCTTCTTAATCGATGAATTGATCCTCCCCCGCCACCCTCCGAAACCTTTCTGTACTTAACGTGGTTATTAACTGCCTCCGTCATCGGCCCACCGTT
Organism: Rhipicephalus appendiculatus; assembly: GCA_030522465.1. Classification (NCBI taxonomy): domain Eukaryota; kingdom Metazoa; phylum Arthropoda; class Arachnida; order Ixodida; family Ixodidae; genus Rhipicephalus; species Rhipicephalus appendiculatus. The sequence goes on along the minus strand of JALIZH010016468.1, from coordinate 8,434 downwards.
ACCCAAGCGTCGATGTTATGCGATGACGTCATTCTGTGACGTCACGTCAGGTGACCTCATGACAACTCCACAAATGTTGGCATCTGCGACGTCTTTATGACGTCACGTTTTGACGGTGATTTGGATCACTCGCGTTGTCACCGACACTAAATGTTTGCGTTTGATGAGGCATCTGAGGCTTTTGCCTTAATAAGTGCCTCAGGCAGGCTGGCCGTCGTTTCCATAGGTGGTCCTATCTTCGCCACAGGCTCCTGCTCATCACGACAACGACATTGCCCTTTCAAGGCCAAGGGTCATGAGGCGCCTTTGACGACAACAGGTCCACCCATCCAATCGTCCGCCAGCTTGCCTGCGGCCCTCATTTCTGTTCAGACAAACAGCATATCGCTGCGTGTTACCATCCGTCGCTATCCACCTTCATTTTGCATGTTTTCAGGCCTGTGGTTCTGCAAGTGAAGGTCTGCGTGCGTTTGCGCGGGCTTGTGACCGAGCTTGTGGGTCAGCTCGGCTTCATCGAAGAAGCTAGCCTATGCAGTTTCATATGGGTCATCTGCATTCCGGCATACACTGAAAAACGAGGGCGTATTTAGGGCGTCTTTCTCCAGCCGCACAAAAATCTGTCTCGCACGCTTTCCTTGCGTTATTGCCACGCACCATTGGCGTAGCCGGGGAGAGGGGTAAGATTTGAGGGATTCAAGCCCACCAGAAATTCAAACATTTCTTGTATATACACGTGCACATACAAATGCACGCATGAATTGTATATTACGGTGTGTCGGTCAGTGCTGTAGGCTAATAATGTTATAGCTTTCAGTTAACATACCAACTCTGCAGTGTGGGTATCAGTGTTGCCTAAATTGGGTCTTGTCGAGAAAGCGGTACAAAAAAATACTGAACTGATATCTGCACGTCACGTTCTCTCTTCAGCTCAGACAGTGGGCAGTTTCACCGGTCGTTCCCAGAGGGCGCTGCAACGTTTCACCTGTCGTTGACTTTCAGAAGTTTGCAAAGAAACTCAGTGAAGACAGACAAGCCTATCTTTGTGAATAAAGCCGTTGTCAGTGCAATTTGAGAACAAAAGGACTGTTGCAAAGAGAAGTCGCAACAGAAGCCTCTGTTGAAAGAAGAGCTGCTTTAGAGCCTGGTATTCAGAAACAGTAACAAAACACTAACACCTTGCAGCTTCGTGACAAATATAGAAACTTGAGGGCAAGTGAATACGAAACCATGGCAGGGGGTTTGTTCACAGAATCATTTCAACACGTTCAAGAGTGTTTCTAATGAACCATGATTGTTTACGCTATCGAAGTTGAATCGGCATGTCATTAGCTTCATTTGCCACACGAATAAACACTACGCTGATGTCCTCTGCGATACGGTGAGGTTATTTTCCACTCATGGCCACATCTCAGTTCACTCTCATCACAATGTTTCTTCACTATATTATTGCAGCCTTGATACGCACCAAAACTTCTACAGCTAGTGGCGCACGGAGACAGTTCGATTTATTTGACAAACCTACCCAGCCAACCTTCTTTACATCAGTTATTTACACCAATATTACGCACATTTTCTGCCCTTCATTGTTAAAAAGCAGCGCAAAAAGACGAAACACAAGATGAAGGAGGACACTGGATAAGCGCTGACTTGTGTTCTGAGAGCTGAGAGGGACCTTATAAACTACACTTGTACGGCAATCAGTGTATTTGATGGTGTGTTTTACAAAACAAATATCTGTCCGCTTTTTCTCGGTTACTCTCTCGTTCTTTCTCTGCACAGCGGCACAAATCTTACCGGGCAGCGTAAAAACAAGATTAACGCCGTATCTACTTTGTACTTTCTTTAGCCTGTGAAATACGCGATGAATGCACGGTATACCTGCAACACGTTTCTTCCTATCACTTTCTGCAGCCATGCTCGGGCTAAAAGGACTTTTTTTTAAATGTTCAGGCGACAGAGGCCACTGCAACACGAGAGTAACCTATGTCTAAAAGACGCACAACATGCGCGTTAAAGCTATCACTCATTTTGTGCTCACACGACTTGTTGAGGGCAGACCTAAGGCAAGATATGGCTCTGCTGTTTTTTTACAACCTTCCAGTGCTTCGACAAAAAATTTAACAGCGGTTTTGAAGATCTAAAAGAATACTACAAGCATACTTGTCTAGAAATTGTATTCATTCATTCATTCTCTTTATTAGCAGAATAAGACAAAAAGTATTACAATCTGGATGGTCTCCTGGGCTAAACGCTGCAACAAAACAGCTTTACTGGGGCCCAGGAGACCAACTACATGGCAACAAGTGACAGCTGAAAAGAACTTCAACAATGTATAAGTAATGTCACACATGGTAAAAAAAATACGAACAAGCATGTGACAATACCCTTGCATGTGTAACAGGCAATCGTTTTTGTATAAACATCGTTCAACAACAAACAATACTAACAAAATCCTGAAATTTTTTTTACAGAAAAGAAATGGTAACACTATAGGTATAAGAAAAAAAGCAGCAATAGAATAAAGTACACCCGCTATTCTGTCAGTAAACTACACGAAACAACAATATTATAAAAGAAAAGCAAGGTAGCTTATCATACACAGCAATATACAGAGAAAATAGAGTAAAAGGTAATGACATTATTGAAATGTATGAATACATCAGTAATTCAGAAACATTTCACGTAATGTATTTAGCGCATGTTTATGTAAATGTTTATGCTTATTTAGAATAGATGGGAGGTTATATTTCAAAGACTGCAGTTTATCGTCAGCGTGAAAACGCGGTATAAGCCAGTCTCCTATATTACGAGTGTTCATAGTGTGACTCTTGCGTTGCGGAACAGTAGTTAACTGAATAAATTGCTTATATGCAGAACAACATCAGTTGAATGATCGCAGGATACGGCACTTATTACATATATTGGATTTTAATTATACTGGGTATGCGAATATGCGTCGAAAATGTAATTTTTTAGTAAAGTCCCGCCCTCCTCCATTTATTTCAAATTTTTCACTGACTGATGCTACCATGGTTTCAAAGTCCTCACCACCACAAAAAATAAGGTAATCGTCCACACAACGAAAAACCTTAAATATAGTTACTTAACGCGTCTTCCTAAAATTACTCGTCGTTTATGGTGTCGCGACTTCTTTCTTGTGTCCGTGTTGGCACGCCGCGTCTTTTTGGAACAATATGCGGGGTTTTACATCCAAAGAGCACGATATGATTATGTGACACACCGTAGTGTATGATGATGAAAACATTTTTTTTTTATTTAAAAATAAAGAAAACGGGGAGCGTCCCTATTCCGGGACACCTATGACAACCTCTGCGACAGCCCGGGCCCGCTGAACAAGCGCCCGACAGACCTCTGGAGCGCCGTCGCGAAGGGTGCCTTCCCACTGCTCTGAGGTACGGGTTGACCGAAGGATTGGTGGGAGGGGAGGGAAGTAGGCAGCGGTGCACTCGACGGTGACGTGGATGGTTGTGGGGCTAGCGCCACATCCTGGACAGGTGTCGGTGTAGCGAGTAGGGTATATGTTATGCATGGAGTGCAGATTTGGGAAACCCACCGCCAAGTCCCAAACTAAACAGGAGGCAGGCCGTCGCCTGGAGGCAGCTCCAGACGAACACCTTTCCTAACCCGTTCCACCTAAAACGTATATACCCGGACAAACATCAGGACGACACGTGCAAATTGTGCCAGGAAGGACCAGCAACACTCAAACACATGTTGTGGGAGTGTAGTGTAATTATCCGAATGATGGCCGTTACTCCGGAGACCCTGTCGTCGAGGTGGGCCACCGCTCTGCGCAGCTCAGACCTCGGCATGCAAACGTGGGCAGTCCAGCAAGCCCGTGAGGCGGCGTTGAGGCAAGGCCTTGACGTTCCCCCGTGGGAGACCTAAGCCCGGGTCGTGTTAAAACTTGCCGGACGTTTAATAAAGTTGTATCCACCACCACCACCGCAGCCGGCGAAGTGCGACAGCCTCCTCTCGTGTGAAGGACTCTGGTGGGAGTTGGTATTGCTGTCGTTGGCGTTTGTAATGCTGTGTGACGTCATGATATGTGAGAAGTGGGGAACCTAGCTCTGTGTTGGCCGCCTCACTGCACGGGGCTGCTCGGAGGGTGAGTTCTCAAGCGGCCGCATGAGCGCGTTCATTACCCGACAGTGAGGCATGACCAAGAGTCCAGAGCAGGTGCATGATGTGGCTGTTGTGTGAAGCAACTTTGGATGGGCGTAAAAGCATAGAGGATTCCGGAAATTTCGACCGTCTGGTGTTCTTTAACATGCACTGACATCGAACAGTTCACGGGCCTCTGGCATTTCGCCTCCACCAGAGCCCACACGGACCTAAGTCAGCTGTCCCTTCCACCCTCCTGTCCCCATCTTTCCACCTTTCTCTGAAGCGGTTTCTTCCCCACAGACGCTGGACCCTCCTCTGTTCATAGGCTGCACAAGTAGAGTCTTTCCCTTTCCTGATTCGCTACCCTGCACTCTCTCGTAGCTTTGCCCTTATACCTAACATCATGCTGGGCTTTCCTTAACTCACCACGCTGACACAGATGCACGCGGCCTTCAGCCAACTCAGAGGGACGTCAGCCAACAGCTTTATCCAGTCACGTACGATTCGCGTCCATCATGCGTTTCGGCGCCCTTGGAGGCTTGCGCCGCAAAAATGCACGGATCCAGTAAACGACGTCAGCAGCTTGGCTCCCAACATCTACGAGAAGGCAATAACAGCGGCGCAGCGTGATACCATAAGGGTCTCCGCGGGAGATTTCACTTATGTGCTCATGCGGAAGCGAGTTTCTATGTAGCCAACTGCGTATCGGTAGCACGTAGGCGGGCGGCCGCTATGGTCCACTCTTGATTGAAACCCGAACGAATGGTCACGACGGGCTAAGCGCTTTTCATGTTGGACGCCGGGAGTCCGGTCGAGACCTAGTCGTCAATCCTTATTGCTAAGCTTTCCTGGCATCGGCTCTGAGTATGCTTACAAGACGAAGGACGCCGCGTTGGAACGCCTGTAGAGCGCGGTTAAGTTGTGACAATGGCCTTGACTGCATTTGGCCGAGTCATTCTATGTGAAGTGTTAAAGGAACACCGAGGGAGGAATATTGCATAAATTGTCCGGTCAGTGTCCATGGGTTCTAGCTATGTCACATTGAGCTGTTTACGCATGGATCCATGAATCATACGACGCCAATTTTCAGGACGTTCTGAGTTGTCAAACGGAACTGTGTGTTTTATGCGTCCAAGAGTTAGCATCGTAAACCACAAGGCGTTCAAAACAGCTAGCGCCAGGATTTATACGTAAAGTTATAACGCAAAGTGCAAAGTTATAACACACGGCATCTTGACTAAAGTTAGGAAGTATTTATGGAAGCACCATTTATTTGTAAGTGCGAAATCTGTGTTCTTTTCTTTTCATTTTTTGTATGTGATACCAAGTAGTTCATAGCAACATTTCCCGCCAGTGACAATGTTCTCAAGATATATAGATAAATAAAAGAACCAGGAAGGAAGGAACAGGAGAGAAAGGAAAGGTAGGAATGTTAAGCGCTCTAGAAGGACTGGTATGCTACCCTACACTGAGGAAATGTATGAGGGAGTTTTATAGATGGAGAAAGAGAGAGAGAGGAGAGCACGCACACACAAGGTGACACACCTCACAGTCATTATAACTTCATTAGTCTATTAGTGCGCGTGCGAGTCTGAAGACTTCAAGAAGTGGAGCACCGCTTTCTTCGCCTTTACCCGCGATGACCTCTTAAAACGACATTCCAGAATGGTTTCCGCCGTCATCGATCTGCGATCTATGCGAGCTAGAGCATCTGCGAGTAATTTTCTCTGCTCATTGTAACAAAATACAGTCGCGAAAGACCTGTTGGCCTAGAACACGGGAGCGCTTCTCCTACGATAGTTGAAATATTATGTTGTATACGTTTATAAGCTACATATATCTATAGGTAAAATCCATGAAGCGATGCTGGAAGTTACACAGCAATACGGTAATACAAACGCGCATACAATAACATAGACAATGAAAAATATTTCAATAACGACATATTAACAGTAGTTCAAGCGGTGTTCCAGTAAGAACGATAAGCGTGTCTATGACCAAGACAAAGAAAGTGCTCATGAAGAAGGAGAACTTGTAATAGACAAAATCGCTGCCTGCTCCATCGAGCATATGGCACGTAATTACTATCGTCAGAGTGCTTATCAAAGTCATCAAGTGATTAGTGCCGTAAATTACAGGTAGATCCGCCATAATTGGTCTGCCGAAAAAAAAAAAGAGAAAGGTGTTACAAACCTCGCAACTTACTTCGTTCATTAGCAGCGTAATTTTTTTTTTTGTTTATACAACCAAATACCGTACATTTTTTTTCTTAACAATGCTTCATCCTGTAAAGATGCATATGAACGTCGGCGCAGAAAACCCAATTCAGAATCTTTTTACAACACACGAACTTATCAAATTGGAAGGTATATCCATGTTCTTGCAAAAAAAAAAAAAAAACCCGACAGGCCTGCACTGAACGCGCAGCACAGTCACAACGAAAGCTTGGAAGAGCGGCTTTTCTAAAGCCTTTTTTAAACACTCCTGGGGCAACTACTACAAGTACACTTGCATGGTACCCACTACGCCATAAATCATAATTTTTGTGTAGTGGGGAAGCGTCCACTATGCCATTATTCGTCATTTTTTTTTAAAGCGCGGTACCAGCTACATACTTGAAACGCATTATGTGCACTTTGTTGATGCTGTCGCTGACGACGATGAACAATTATGCCTGAGAATTTTGTAATGAGTTGGAGCACTGAACGACCCACTCGTTACGCAATCCGCATTGTGTGACGCCTGCTTGTTACTTTACTGTTCTAAAACGCTTTATTACACATGTTAACGCGATTCCTTACCCAACATCAAGCCTGCATAGGGTCAGTTTGCAACGCAGTTTCAAGCACCGGCGTAGCTCAGTGTTAGAGTGCTGGGCTGCCACGCAGAGGGCCCGGGTTCGATTCCCATGCCGGTATTTTTTATTTAGTTAGTTTTTTTCTTATTTCGCGCGATAGTGGTTACGGGCACCGGCGGCGGACAAATACGGCGCAAAAACGGCCCTTGTTGTGATCTCATAGCACACACACACACACACACACACACACACACACACACACACACACACACACACACACACACACACACACACACACACACACACACACACACACACACACACACACACACACACACACACACACACACACACACACACACACACACACACACACACACACACACACACACACACACACACACACACACACACGCACGCACGCACGCACGCACACGCACACGCGCACACACACGCACACACACACACACACACACACAGAGAGAGAGAGAGAGAGAGAGAGAGAGAAAATCATGGATGAGAAGCAAGAAATAACACCGCAGGTGTATTATAGCTGCGTAAGAGCAATATTATTGCTTAGTACCACGGTGTTTCGAGAGCGATAACAAGGTATGCTGTCAAATGCTGTTTCTAGAGCCCCATTATCACCAATAAAGGCTAAGTTGGCGTAGCGCAACGTTTAGTGCAAAGTGTCGGCCCAGTTCCTGCCGTAACAATGAAATCCGCGCGCTACCCGACAATGCAGCCAGCGCGCGCCGTCGTAGAAGACGACGCGGTTCAACACTACGCCCCTCAAGTGTCTGCGCACGCGCGAGCTGCTGCCAGCGCGCGACTGCAGCGCTGGACGCACCGCGATGCCATGCGCTCCGAGATTTCCCCTAAGTGTGAAACAGACTGTACATATATTTATAGGTTCATTCTGTTGCGGATATCGCTTTCATTCGCTGTGCTTCAGCATTGCAATCTGGCGTCAGCTATGTGCTATATATAGCCACGCGTTTTCTTACATGCACGCGTCAATCTCTCTTTGCGGTTGCGCCGCGCATTGGGTGCCTCGATGCGCACTAGCCTGCGGGTGTGGGAAAGACATGTGCGCGCATAGGCCGAAACGGCAGAACACTTAGCAAACGATGGTTCTTTAGGCTTCATTGCTATCTTATCTGCAGAAAATAAGAAAAATGGACAGTTAGCGCTCCAAAATAGAACCAAGGGAGCCAGCCAGATTTCTCGAGAAATATTAGTTCCCGCGTTATGGTAACGCGCGCCCCATGACACGTTCGTCAGAGGCCCTAAGCCTTCCTTATAAAGGAACCACGCCAGTGCCGAAAATTGAACTGTCATATTTGAAAACGGCTTGAATAGCTTAGATAGTGAAAAATTAAAGTTGGCATACAGCGAATTTTTGTTTCCCCTTGAAATACGCGGAGTTCAATGTATGTGAAAGACGATGTATATTGCGACGTGCATTTATTGTCTCATTTTTGTGTATTCGAGTTACACCCGCAAAAG
>JALIZH010016467.1:0-85834 GCA_030522465.1 Rhipicephalus appendiculatus | reverse complement strand
TACCGTGTGTTACAACCTCACCCTATCCCTTTGCCCCTTTCCTTTCAAATAGAAAAATGAAGCTTTTACCTACCTGCCTTGACACTGTTCAATGCCCCAAGCGTGAGCTTCGAGGCATGCCGTGCCCGCGGTCGCATCTGAACCGTGACTGTTCCGATCTCTTTAACCAGAGCGCAAAGTTCGAAGCAGCGCAATTCTCACAAATGCGGCTACCGAGACCGATTGTATAACTGATAAAGCTGTTTGCCAATGTCTGTATTCACCGATGGTGCATAGCACGTCTAACAGACCTGTAGATGGGAATTCTGGAAATTTCCGGGGAGGGATATAGGTGGTAACTGGACGAACCACTAAAAAGGATCACTTTGTGCGAACGAACAACCTGATAAACCAAAACAATATGTCTTACTTAGACGTTTCTGCAGTGGCATACTCAACGTTGCAGTATCGGATGACGATGTGGGAGCAAGTTGTCGTTCGTCTTTCAGTCGTCTTCCAGAGTCGCGTCGCCCGGGTCCGACCACGACGGCATCGACGCGACTTCGACGATGTCAGTCCACACGAGGAAGAGAGGTCGCGACGACACTGGAGGAGGTGGCAACGTTGGCGGGCGCGAGAAGCGGCGCGGCCACCACAAGGGCCATCGAGAGCACCGCTCCCGCCACCGCAAGCACAGCCTGAAGACTTACGACGCGGCCCAAGGCTCGGACCACCATCAGCGACCGCGAACAAGGCACGGCTCGTGCGGCCACCTCCAGAGAGCGACAGTCTCCCGCTCCTCCTTCCGGCTCGAACGACACCCCGGCTCGATTCACCACACCGACGACCTCCATGTCACCGGAACCCGCGGCTACAACGGCTTCCGCTAAAGGTGCGGCAATTTCGCAGTGAATTCGTCGATTGAGAGAGTAGTGATTCAAAAAATTCAACTTGGGAATCGCTGTGAAATGTTACCAAGCTGCTGTTAAAACGGCTGTTCACCTACTTTCACACTACTAGCAGGCATGAAAGCATCTCCCATAATCGGTTTGAAGGGCCATCCGGTCAGTACTGCCACCAGGCGCTGGTGATGGAACAGCGTTGAAAAAAAGAATCTTTGCGGTATTGGCCTTCAAGGCAAGGACTAATTGTCTCAGTTTCCAGCGCTGCAAATTGAGTTCCCCCCTTTCCGGCAAAGTTCGCCAGGAGGTGCTGACCCCCCTCCTCGCCCCTTAAAACTTGTGTGAGCAGCTATCGTGTGGCTCTTGATAACTCATGAGATCCTCTTTCCAAGCCCTTACAATACCTTTGCTTTTAGTTGAAAAGAGAAATTAGTGACTGCCAAAGAAACAAAACGGAAACTTGGGCCAGTTGGTTGTACTTCATATTTACCGGCAGCGCAACCACACACACGGACAGAGAAAAGAAGTGAAACGGAAACACAGCGCTGACTCACAACTAAACTTTTTATTACAGACACAACACTTATATGATCAACCCCCCCCTACGTTCCCCGCATGCGCAAACCGAAAGAACGCGTAAAGCTTGCGTACGAACAAAGGCAAAAAAAAGCGAAGCGAGCCCAACAACAAGATATACTTCAAAGTTACACGTGCTGGTCTAAAAATTCAAACTCACAGTCATATAACGTCACCGATGGTTCACTGATACATGATCCACCTTGTTTCCTAATGTAATATGCCTCATTTAACTCTCTAACAAACTGGTTCTTATGTTTCTTTAAAATAATGACATCACTGAAAATCGATTCACACCCGCACCTGTCCACATGAGAAGCCAAATGAGCATACCTTCTTCTCTTCAATGAATTCTCGTGTTCTTTTAACCTAATGTTAACACAGCTGCCCGTTTGTCCGATGTAACACGCCCCCGCAAGTGAAAGGAATTGAATAAACCACACCCATATTGCATGGCACATGTTGCTTTCTGTGCTTGACTTTACAACCGTTGTCATCCCCTTTTCCGCATATTTTATCTTGAATTTTCTTGCAAACGCTAACGAGCTTGTTGGGGGGCGGACAAGGCAACATTTACGCCGTATCTTGCTCCTACCTTCTTCACGCCATGAGAAAAACAATGAACATAAGGAATTGTGACCGTTTTTCTTTCCTTATTACGGCCGTCTAGATCCCCTAATGGCTTCCCGCCCTTGACCCATTGTATCAACTTCATGACGCGGCTCCTTAACAGTGGATTATCATAACCAGCAGACCTGAGCCTTTCAGTCTGTTGGTTGAAACTTTCATTTATTACATGGGGGCAAGACCTAGAGATGGCTAACTTTAAACATGACGTGATGATACCGTTTTTCACTATCTTAGAGTCACCTGAACGAGAATCCAGAAGCGGTTTTGAGGATCTTGGCGAATACATCCAACAAACATGCTGGCTCATAAGCCTCAACTTGATATCCAAAAAATGAAGTTCACCTTTTTTCGGCTCCTCGCAAGTGAATCGTAATCCAGAACCACATTCCCGGAACAGTTTCAAGACATCAGTCATTTGACGGCACAAATCACCACTTTTCATAATAATCAAAAAATCATCAACATATCTAAATAATTTTGTAATCCCCAAGGAATCCATGCTGAGATGCAAGTGACGGTCTAGTTTCGCAAGAAAAATGCTGCTTAGTATAGGCGCCACTCTGGAAAGAAATAAGGAAAGAAAAACGGTCACAATTCCTTATGTTCATTGTTTTTCTCATGGCGTGAAGAAGGTAGGAGCAAGATACGGCTTAAATGTTGCCTTGTCCGCCCCCAACAAGCTCGTTAGCGTTTGCAAGAAAATTCAAGATAAAATATGCGGAAAAGAGGATGACAATGGTTGTAAAGTCAAGCACAGAAAGCAACATGTGCCATGCAATATGGGTGTGGTTTATTCAATTCCTTTCACTTGCGGGGCGTGTTACATCGGACAAACGGGCAGATGTGTTAACATTAGGTTAAAAGAAGACGAGAATTCATTGAAGACAAGAGGGTATGCTCATTTGGCTTCTCATGTGGACAGGTGCGGGTGTGAACCGATTTTCAGTGATGTCATTATTTTAAAGAAACATAAGAACCAGTTTGTTAGAGAGTTAAATGAGGCATATTACATTAGGAAACAAGGTGGATCATGTATCAGTGAACCATCGGTGACGTTATATGACTGTGAGTTTGAATTTTTAGACCAGCACGTGTAACTTTGAAGTATATCTTGTTGTTGGGCTCGCTTCGCTTTTTTTTGCCTTTGTTCGTACGCAAGCTTTACGCGTTCTTTCGGTTTGCGCATGCGGGGAACGTAGGGGGGTTGATCATATAAGTGTTGTTTCTGTAATAAAAGGTTTAGTTGTGAGTCAGCGCTGTGTTTCCGTTTCACTTCTTTTCTCTGTCCGTGTGTGTGGTTGCGCTGCCGGTAAATATGAAATGCCAAAGAAGTCCTGCTAGCGCGTAAATAACTCACCGTAAGGATAGCAGGCCGTTTATCTTTTGTTTTTTTCATGACTTTGGTTTTGGGGATGCTAAAAAACTGCAGGAGTTCTACAGGAGAGCGATGTACAACTTCCGGGGCATTAAAACAAAACAGTAGAGAGGAGCGGGCGCAAGGCGCACACGGCGGCGTGCACATGGCGCACCATCTCTTCTACCTATAGCAGACAATTATTTTCCTTTACTCCGTGGCCAGTTGAATGCTACCCTTCATGCATGCCGCGTGCTTGTGTGGAGCCTATAGAACGTATTATTCGCAGACTTGGTAGACCTGCGAAACATGTTTAAAGTTAGCGAAGTGTGTCCGCTTTGAATGTTTCGCGAACGCCTCCAGTTTGATATACTCCTTATTTAAGTGCTTCTTACCTAAAAAAGAATTTATGGCGTCACAGAGATGCGCTAATATTAATCTGAAAATGTCCGTGTAGCCATCATCCATCACATTTTCAATGTCGGACCTTGCTCTTGAAAAATAAAAAAAATAAAACCTGGATACTGAACTGGCTCAGATTTGTTCATTAATGGTTCACTTTTCTCATTACTACTCAATAAAATGAAGAATTAGCTAAATGATACCCCTGCAACAAATGCACATCTTCGAGTCCGTCATTCCACAAAAAGCCCTCAAGAAAAGAATACGACTACGCATTTGCGTAAACGATACATAATTTTCGATGGTATCAGGAGCTTTTCTTCCCTAAGGCGAAGATTTCTGTAACATTTTCCATCTCGCCGCCGGACCAGCTTGCAATCCCAATTTCGCTTGTCTCTTTGGCCCTGCTTCGTCCCTACTCCTCTGCTTTCCTCCGCTGATCACATTAGCAGACCAAGGGGTGTCCTTTAACGCAATAGTACTGAGCGCAAGAAAATTCACGCCACAAAGGGGCGCTTGTCCCGCGAGTAGCCTTTTGTACTTGCCTATTCTTGCGCTCAATGACATTATCAATATGCACCAACAATGCTCTCAAAAAGTCACATGAACCCTTTGAATCCCAGCGTCCACATATGTGGGCAAAACATATCAGTGAAGTGGTATCAGGCTAGTCAAAGAATCGCCTTAAAAACCGATTTGAAACGTTGGCATTACTTCAGCATTTCATAAAAACATCCATGTGTCAACTTCTGTGAACAAACAGCGGTAAGTGCGCGCGAAACAATGGCGTTCTTCTCAAGTTGCCTGTAGAGGTGTATGCCTACATATTTTTTTTATCAGTTCATCCTTTAATTCGTCAGAGTTTTTATATTATTCGGCTTTATTTGGGGAAAGGAGGGTTTATCTTGTTTTTGTGTGTTTTGTCGCACTCTGAGCGACCAAAATTTTGTACGAGTTGTCGCTGCGGCGTCCACGCTTGTGGACTCCAGGCACGGCGACTTCGTGTAAGAAGCTGATAAAACGCCGCATCGTAGTATCACCCGCTTCGTTACTGTGCGGCTCTGCGCAAGAAATTATCTGTAATATAGCTAAATACGCCTTTCGGAAGTCATGTTTAGAATTTATTGCCTCTTTCCGGCACCTGGATTAAGTGATGAAGACATACATGCGAGCTGACTACATTTCATACATACATTTCCGAGCTGACTCGCGGAAAGCGAATGTTCCGATTTGGAGAGCACCGGATCACCAGCACGTTGAAGCAGAGCCATCAACAAGCAAAGGCCTCTTGAACAATGCTGAGAACCATAGGTCGGCAAAACTTGTGGAGCTCACTCAGACTCACTCATGAAAGATATTTTGCACTTTGGGACTCACTCGGAACTCAGACTCGCCAAAATTTCGCGGAGCCGGACTCACTCAGACTCGCACTCACCAAAAGTTTCTTCAGCTGGACTCACTCGGACTCAAATTCCACCAAAACATTACTCACCGGGACTCGCTCAGACTCAGACTCATGGATCGATCCAAGTCTGAGTGAGTCGACTAATTAGTCCGTTAGCCTGGAATTAGTTATTTCGACCTCGGGGTCAATGCTCTTTAACACCAATATCTCACGTAATAGGTGCTCTTCTTGGCGCCTTTTCATTTAGTACCTTCGAATACGAGTTATGAGTGCTCGCAAACCAGTAGCGTCCTTTTTCTTGTAAGGGATCACAACATAACATGTATTTATCAAGAACTTCCCTGGAAGAGTTGGCGGAGGGGGAGGTCAAGGCACCCACGCCTTCATAATTAGCGCCTCTGATCCATAAATATTGAAATCGTGTATGAAAGACACTGCTTTGGAATACGTGTGAAGAGACGTAAATGTAAACATGAATCCAGGTAAGGCTGATAGTAATGCTGAAGATGAGTAGATAGGACCATAGGTCGGCAAGAAAAGTGGAACTCACGCTCACTCAATAAATATTTTTCGTGCTTCAGACTCACTGGGACTCAGACTCACCAAAATTTTCCCGAGCCGAACTCACTTGGACTCACACTCACGAAAATTTTCTTCAACTGGACTCACTCGGACTCAAACTCACCAAAATATTACCCACCCGGACTCACTCAGACTCAGACTCACGGCTCGATCTGAGTCTGAGTGAGTCCGAGTGAGTCGACTCATGAGTGAGTTCGCCGACCTATGCTGAGAACTGCTAATGCTGAAAGCATTCAGTTTGAACGTAACCAGGAACGCATTGGTAATTATGATGAACGAGGATACAGATGATGACGAGCCCGTTGAAATGGAGCTGTGGGCAAGCAAACGGGCCTTTAATGGTGATGATGAAAGCGTTGAACATGAGGACCAACGCGCTGATGATGGAGATAATGAACAATGATGATGAAAGTGTTGAATCAGGGCCGTTAGCAAGCGGCCATGTGAGCGTTTACGATGTTGTTGTTGTTGATGATGATGATATTAATTATAAACGCGTTTAAATGTTGATGAAGACGTTGATTATGGTAAGTGGTAATTATGATAATGATTAATGCGTTGAAACAGCCGTCGGCAAGCAAAGTTCCATCTGCGATGAGCAAGGATGATGGACCTAGTGTAACTGGCGTTCCCAACGTCCGCATATGTGGGGACTTGCTTTCTTCTAAGCTGAACTTTCCGAGTTTTTGGTTTATTCCAAATTTCGCATGTATTGTAATATTGCATATATGCAAAAAAAATTTACTTCCGCAACTAGACTGGCCGTGGGATACAAAGGGTCAAGCCCTTTAATGCTCCATGCTAACTTACAACACCTCCTCTGTCTTTCTCCGAAGTTTTCACAGCAACCGAGCTGCCATGCTACAATTTCCGCTTGTTCGCAGACGAGGGGCAAACGGCGGCGGATCTCCCCCGCGCCGCCGCCGAAAGGGCGCGTCTAAAGCCAGCCTCGCCGCCTGTTGCCCAAAATCTCCCTCAAGTCGCACCAGGCGCCGGCCACGTCAAGTCCCAGCCTCAGACAAACGAGCACATCTACTACGGCAGCCTCACCGACTCAGACTCGGATCAGTACTTCGACAAACCAGCTCGAACGGACGCCGCCGAGCCGGCAGCTGCCTCGCCAGCGGATAAGCTGCCGTTCGTCGAGATGGCGCAGGCGGAGTCCACCGAAGGCAACGACGCCGCGCTGCCCGGCATCGACGATCTCGACAGCGACACGTCCAAGGGAAGCCCGGCGAATCGCTCTTCCCAGATAGGGCCGCACGCGCTGCCGGTCCGAGCCCGGGATGCGACCGACAAATGTGCGCCAGGCAGAGACGTCGTCGCGTCTTCCCAGCATCTGGAGTGCGAGCTGTGCAGCTCCGCCGGGCAGATGGAATCAACGAGGCTACGTCGTTGGCGAGCGGCGGCACTCGGGACGGCCAGAATGGTGGTCGTCCTGCCCAATCGCTGCAGGCGGACACAGCAGCGGCAGGATACTGATCCACACTGTGAGGTAAGAGAACCCGCCAACCGCATTGGCTCTGCGCGGCCGCCGTGGGGCGCCACCAGAACTACAGTCAACAGCGCACTGTGCGGTGGTGAGCTCATCCATGGCGTGAAACGCATGCAGATGCCTGTCCCTGTTGAAATGCTTGGAGTGTAGTGCGGTAGCGGCGTGTACCGCAGTGCAGTTCCAGCTTTCATTACCGCTTGTTCAGTTTTAAGTCAAGTGTGGCGTGGTTTATTGACGCGTAGCCTTCAGCGAAAGTCGAGAGACGTCAAGAGTAGGGCGTCGAAGAGCGACGGGCGTCAAGCAGCCAAAATCCGGGCAAGCGCAAGCTTGTGTCTCCTGCTGCTATTGGCACTGAGGCTTGCTTGCTTCATCGTGTGTTTCGTCGCCGTCCTCTCTTCGATGCAGAAGCATTTTAATACGGAGCATCCTCTGCCCAGTTGTCGTAGACAAATTTATGTTCATTCCTCGATGACGATCATGATGTTTATTAGCATAAACTTTAAAAATCTAGCTGGTAGATAGTAGTGACATAGCTTGTTCATTACAAACATGCATTACACCGTCTAATGCAGTCAAGCACCGTGGCCATATCTTCCTTTTCCTTCTTCCTTTCCTCGTACAAACGTCCGTATTCCTAATAAAACGTCATCTACACACGTAACGACTCTGTTGTATCAATGTCCCCCCCCCCCCCCCCCGTTTTTTCGTAGTAAACATGCCTATGCACGTTTTAAGTGCGATAATATGAACCCGAATAGAAAACGGACGGACAAGGTACTTTTGCAAATGGAACAAATCTGTTATATGTACTACAGTCTGTTTTCGTAAAAGAGGGGGAGAAATACGCTATAAAACATTCCAGTCCGAGCTACAGAACCTTTCAGTCGCGGGCGCGATTCGATGGCACAGCGGGGCGAAACATTTCTTGTTTTTCGTACTGGCGCCACCAGAACAGGGTGGGAGAGTGAACCCTGTTCTAAAAGTTTTTTTAAGAGTTCTACAAGAATGAATACTTAGCAACTAGCTCAGCTCTCTCGTATTCTCTCATACATGTCAAATTGCAAAAAAAAATACACAAGAAACAATCGCAAAACAATAAGTTAAAGAGAAAACATTACAGCTCAACATGCACAAACGATACACATAACGGATTTGTAAACGAAACGGTGTGAGAGAGCGTTTGAGAGAATTTGTCACAACATGACGACTGCGCGCGAGATGCTCGTCTAATGCAGCGCTCTTGGGAAATTGTAGATGCGCAACCTTCGACCGCCTCACGCAGGTGCAGGACGTCAAGAAGGAGCGGCCGAAGTCAAGGACCAGGGTCATGATGGCGTGCGCGGCCGGCGTGTTGTTTCTTTGGCTGCTGGTATGGTTCCAGATAGGCCACACACCAGCCAAGGTGAGCTCGCTGTCGATGTGCACCACCCAGGGCTGCCGCTTGCACGAGCTGTCGCTCGATCGCGCCGTGGACACGACGGTCAAGCCCTGCGACGACTTCTTCGCCTTCACATGCGGCAACTGGAAGCGCGCGTCCGGAGGGCTGCCGTTCGACCAGCACATGCACCGAGTCGCCGCCGCCGCCTTACACAGGCATGTACCGCAGTTTCCCAGAATGTTGCAAAAGTACAGCACGGTAACGGTTAAAGGGACCTTATTGGAAAGTAGTCATCATCATCATCATCGTCGTCCTGACTACGCCCACTGCAGGGCAAAGGCCTCTCCCATGTTCCGCCATCAACCCGGTCCTGTACTTTCTGCTGCCACGTTACACCTGCAAACTTCTTAATCTCATCTGCCCACCTAATTTTCTGTCTCCCTCTCACGCGTTTGCCTTCTGTTGGAATCCAGTCAGTTACCCTTAGTGACCAGCGGTTATCCTGCCTACGAGCTACGTGCCCGGCCCATGTGCATTTCTTCTTCTTTATTTCAACTAGAAGAAATGGAACTAGAAGAAAGTGGTATTCTGTTTATGAATTTTGAACGGTGCGACAACTTAGACGAAAAATACGATAGAAACACCCAGAACACAAGCGCCGTGTTTCTATCGTATTTTTCGTCTAAGTTGTCGCGCCGTACAAAATTCATGCATCCGTACCCACTCAGCCAGTTGTCAGCGCTACTGAACGTGTATTCTGTTTAAACTGATAAATTATTTTTAGAGCTCCATCGCCGTTCATTTCACAATTATAGGTTCACTATTAGACAGTTTTCGACTAGGGGCCCTGAAAAGTTTGGAGCCCCAAAGCCCGTTGCGTGGGCTCGCTTTGGGTCAAGCAGGAGCTAAGACCTTTCCAGCAGGTTCCGCGGCGCTTTGGACGCTCCTCTTATTCCAAGTCACTCTAGTTTAACAGCGAAAGCTGTTATGGGATCACAGCAAGGGCCGTTTTTGCACCGTAGTTGTCCGCCGCCGCCGCCGCCGCCGGTGTCTGTAACCGCTATCGCGCGAAATAAAATTTAAAAAAAACCAGGCCTGCGCGGAACGCGCAGCACGGTCACAGCGAAAGCTGGAAGAGCGGCCTGTCTAGAGCCTTTTTTAAACACTCTTGGGATAACCACTACAAACACACTTGCATGGTGCACACTACGCCTAAATCATAATTTTTGTGTAGTGGGGAAGCGTCCACTGTGCCATTATTCGTCATTCTTCGGAAAAGCGCGGTACCCGCTAAACACTTGTAACGCGTTATGTGCACTTTGTTGATGCTGTGGCTGACGACGATGAAGAAATATGCCAGGGGCTTTTGTAATGGGTTGGGGCATTGAACGACCCACTCGTTACGCAATTTTCATTGTGTGACGCCTGGTTGTTACTTTACTATTCGAAAACGCTTTATTACACATGTTAACGCGATTCCTTACCCGACATAAAGCGTGCATAGGGTCAGTTTGCAAAGCAGTTTCAAGCACCGGCGTAGCTCAGTGGTAGAGTACTGCGCTGCCACGCAGCGGGCCCGGGTTCGATTCCCATTCTATCCTAGGTATTTTTATTTCTTTAGCTGTTTTCTTATTTCGCACAATAGTGGTTACGGACAGCGGCGGCGGCGGCGGACAACTACGGCGCATAAACAGCCCTTGTTGTGATCTCATAACATTTTTCCCTGTAAAACTAAATAAATAAAAAATACCTATGCCAGAAAGGGAATCGAACCCGGGCCCTCTGCGTGGCAGCCCGACACTCTACCACTGAGCTACGCTGGTGCTAGAAACTGCGTTCCGAACTGACCCTATGCAGGCTTCATGTCGGGTAAGCAATCGCGCTAATATGTGTAATAAAGCGTTTTAGAACAGTAAAGTAACAACCAGGCGTCACACAATGCGAATTGCGTAACGAGTGGGGCGTTCAACGCTCAAACCCATTACAAAAGCCGCAGGCATAATTCGTCATCGTCGTCAACCACAGCATCAACAAACTGCACATGCGTTACAAGTGTGTAGCGGGTACACGCGCTTTTCCGAAAAATGACGAATAAGGCCATAATTGACGCTTCCGCACTACACAAAAATTATGATGATTTATGGTGTAGTGGGTACCATGCAAGTGTGTCCCAAGAGTGTTTAAAAAAGGCTCTAGAAAGGCCGCTATTCGAGCTTTCACTGTGACTGCGCTGCGCGTTCCGCGCAGGCCTGGCGGGTTTTGGCCGAGAGCCGTCGCTTCAGTGGGGGGCCGTCATGTTTGACGCAAAGCTTTTGGAGAACACTTTGGGGCTTGCTCTAAATTCAAGAAATAGCGTCCCCAACGGAAAACCCAAACACTGTTTAGGTCTCGCGCATGCGCAGTGGCCTCGACGCTCTTTCCTTGGGGCCCGTATTCGAAAACCCCCGATTAGACGAGGAAGTCCAAGTTGTATTTTTAGACTTGAGGACCAATCCTTAAAAATATTGTTGCCTTCCGCTATCGGGAAAATGGGGCAAATCGAAGCTTGGCGCGTGCGTGCCTTACATACTACTACTCTCTTTCTTTCTTTCTTTCTTTCTTTCTTTCTTTCTTTCTTTCTTTCTTTCTTTCTTTCTTTCTTTCTTTCTTTCTTTCTTTCCTTCTTTCTTTCTTTCCTTTCTCTATCTCTTCATTTCTTTATTTCCTCGCTTATATTGCATTACGCGATTCTCCCTCGTAACTTTTTCCTTTGTCCAAGCCGGGAATAGGACCTTCACCCACGTGCTTAGCAGTGTAACACTTCTGTTGCCACAGGCAACAACGACGGTCGTTCTTTCATACAGAGGCAACAGTAAAATGTGTGCAAAGTGAAATGACCAGTGAGCTCGAAAATGGACTAGATAGACGTATCAGAGATGGCCGATGGCCGCTAGGACCACTATCGCGAGCGATCGCTGGTTGGGAAATTGGCGCACCTTCGGGCGCCGCATGTGTCACTTCTGTGCACTCGCCGTCGCTGGGTTTTGCAGCGAAAGCTTTGTCAGTACGTCGGTGGAGCCGTGGTGGACCCCGGCATAAAACACTTTTGTGTTCAAAAAGTTTAGCGTGTCTCTTTAAAGAGACGTGGCAAGTCGGCACTCACTTTTTCTTAGAGTGCCGTACAAGTGTTAGTTGATCTCATTGAGGGTGAGCATGCATTCAAGGGACCCTGAAACGGTTTTGACGATTTTGTACAAACACATTGGGCCGGTAGACCAAGTCCTAAGGGTCATTTACAGACTGATTTAAGGTCTCTGCGTAAATTGTGTAATTTATTACAACGCTTTAAAGCTGCGAATCGCTGCGGATCACTGCGGCTCAGCCAAACGCGTTTTCAGCCGCCCATTCGCAGTACGACATCCACTGGAAGCGCGACGTCACCCAGGCTGCTGATCTGATTGGGTGTGGAACGCGCGTAAGATCGGCTGGTAAGGTGGCGGCACCTGTCGCAGTAGATATCAGCCAATCCGCGATCTTCGTCACTGTTGCCAGACGGCGTGCGTGCTGCCGGGCGCACTGGGCTATGGTCTCCGAGATTGCGCGCAACCTCTCGGCGTGCAATCTCGGAGGTCATGACTGGGCGAAACTCAAAGTGCGCTCAAGAGAGCGCTGCGATCACCAGCGATGTCAGCGTGTCTCATGAGTTGAGGAGGCAAGGCAGGGGTGAGAGGGAGAGTATGATATAATTGTCCGTAGCGGCCTTGGTACACGGCGTGTCGCTGAATTTGTAGTACAAATGGTTTGATGATGCTCTAGCCTAAACACTGACAAAACTTCAAAAAACCGTTTCAGGGTTCCTTTAAGGTTAAAGAACACTACTTAGTGTGAGTGGACGTGAGAGCACGTGAAATTCAGTGAGGGTGAGGAGCAGTGAGTATAACTTGAATATCTCAGCGAATATTAGACGTGGCTATGAACGCGTAGTAAAGTCCTCGAGGGTGAGCGGCTGCGAATATGAACGTGAACGAGTAGCGGTTAGCGTGAGCAGGCGGCGTCGGGTATGAACAAGAGTGAATGTTAGCGCTACCAGTCAGTGTGAGCACCAACTTGTATGGGTTTAAATGAATGTGCAGTGCGTATGAAGTCCAAGTACGACTGTGAGTACGAAGCGTAAGGGCTCGTAAGTGTGAGTGAACGCTAATATGACTCACCGGCACTCACCCCACCTTCATACATGTGTGAGTAGCTGCGAGTGGGATTATGTATAACATAAATGCTCGTTATGTAAGTACGTCAGCGGGAGGGTGTACGTGAGCAAGAACCAATCAGTGTGAGAGGGCATAATTGGTAGGGTGAATCGCATCATATCCAAGAAATTAAATGAGCGTCCTCTACTTCTGCTGCTATATATTTTAGTCTGCTACAGCCCAAATACCACAGATTATTGGTATCCGCGATGCGTCCCTGACACACCACTGCTGCGGTTCGAGCAAAAAAAGCAAAAACAAAGAAAAAAAAAGGGGGGCTCCTACGTTTAGCCTGATATATTAATACTTAATCAATTACCGTTTCCTTTAATTAGTACAGTTCTGAAAAGATACTGCATCCTTATCAACCAATATTAAGGTGAAAGCCTTTAATGGCTCATACTCGCGGCGTCCGCCCTCCGCCCGTCTGGGCCCTGGCACGGTGCCAGCTGTGGCCTCTCCCCCTCACACTCTCTCAGCAATCACCTGATGGCACAGCGGCGCATAGCACGGACACCGGTCGCGGTCGGTCGCGCCTCTCACGCGTCTCCCCTGCAGCCAGTCCACAATCCGCCCACTCATGCAAGAAGGGAGACGCGCGCATCGCGTTCCATTCTGACCGACCCCGTCTCAATGGGCACAGGCTTAAATTTCGCCGAACACACTTTGGAATTTACAAAGTGTCCTTCAACTTTAAATTTTAATGCTCTTCATGAAAGCACCATTCAACAGTGACGAACAAACGTTTATCATTTGAGTAACGCTTCAAGGTTGACGACTGTCGCCACGCCGCGGTACAGCTGCTTATCATCTGTCAATCGACAACCTAACTATATCCCGCGTCCTTGTACCGACAGGGTTTCACCCTTTGAGGACTCCGGAGACATAGCCGCTTCCTTTTACGCTTCCTGCCTGCACGAACCGGGCAATGTGAGCATCAACGTGCAAGAGTTCATCCACTGGAAAAAGTCCTTGCGACTGTCGTGGCCGGAGTCTCCTCCAGCCGGGGAGAATCCACCGCACCCGCTCGACGTGCTCCTCGAACTAGCCATTTCTTGGAACATCAACGTGCTCTTCAAGGTGCGGTAATGTCTGTGGTTATGCATCGTACCCCACATAAACGCAGTCCAACCCATTCCAAAAGCACCGCTTTCGATTCTGTCATGTCTCCCTTGATGTGAATAAAATTTTTCGTGATATGTGTCCTTTCAACAAACTTTCCAGCCACTTCTCTTAATCTAAGAACACAGCGAAAAGATGGACCGTCGCATCGCTTCGACGAAGCTCGGGTCACCGACACGGAAGGTAGCCTCACCAAAAGGCTGTTCTTAGAGTCTTGGCATATCCAAACAACACCTGGAAATATCAACCGCTCAACTGGGACCTTGCCTAGTGTGTATGTACATGGTCTCCGGAACCAATGGAGAAAACAACACCACAACAAGAACGGCGGGAGGAGCGGTGGTGGAGAGGGGGGACAATCACTAAGTAAAGTCGCTAGCTTCGGAGCCGGCCGGACAGTCACCCACAGTTGAAGAGACCGAATGGTTCTCGAAACCTAGGGCCAGTTTTTAATTTCAATATTAAAAACATAGATTAAGAATAGTGGCTGACCAGTTTGTTTTATTCGTATAATCTTTACCCAGCCAGACAGATCTCTGTCAAATGTGTTTACAATTATACGTTCCCTTTCGTATTCTGATCATCTCTACTGTTGCGACCCGGGGTGTAGCAGCTCGAGATACAGGTCGTGGTATCCCGCTCCTGGCCCTGGTCGTTCCGACCCGCCTTTGCAGGCACCGGAGATCCGGGAGGAAGATGCCGAGGCAGCATGAAGAGGCTGAAGGGGAAACTGAACTGAGGTTTAATTACATTATTTACATGGCGAGCATTTCGCTCTACATCACGAAGACTTCGCTACATCGTGACGATCTCGTCGAAGGCCCGTGTCGAAGCTCTCCGAATCCTCCGAATCTTTCGAATCCTCCAGGAGCCCACGGGGCTCATTATAAAGAGTCTCTTTTCCCCAGATCCCTAGATGGGGGGAACAGCTCCAAATTGCGCTGTCCAATCACACGACACACGCCACTTCCGACGGTGCCGCCCACACCCGCCCAGGTCTACGTGCCTGACAGGGGTGTTGCCACAGCATTGCACCAGTGGCACCAAGGTGGTGGCGTGAGAAGGCCGCAGGATGAGGTGTCCCATGCTCGTACTTCGTGGCGCATCAAAGGTCCGCCGCTCGACACGCAATTAACGGGACGGGTTGTCATCCGCGGCGACGCTTTCGTTGTCCCCTCAAGATAGGTGTCGCGACCGAAAACCATTGCGGTCGTCTCGCCAAACACCTTGCGCGTCGGACTGCATGGCGCCTCACTTTCCGGCTAGGGAGGAATACACGCCTTTGAACGTCTGTCAGCGGGCCAGCAGCCCCTCGGAGACTTGTTCGAAGAACAGGGAACGCCGCTCCTCCGTGGGCCCAGGCGCCGGTCATAACACTACCCACCGTAGAAGCTGGGAACGTAACGTGTCGCGCTGCTAAGCCCGACGGTACGAGTTCGATTCCTAGCCGTGGCGGCCGCATTTCGACGGATGCGAAATGCAAAGAACAGCAGTGTGCGTAGATTTAAGTGCTCGTTAGAGAACCCTTAGGTCCTACAACATGCCTAACAATCATATGATGCGCAAGGGTTCTTGAGTGGGCTAGTTGGTTCATGAAGGTTGTAGTGGAACAGCGCAGACAACGAGACGAAGAACATACAGGACACAGCGCTGACTATCGAGTGATTTCTTTGTTGGAAAGACAGAGAATATATAGGCAGGCGAAGAAAATCGAAAAATGGCACGAACGCTACCGAGTGACTAGGCCGGCCGGTCGGCCGAGCCACTTCATAAAGCGGTCTCGGCCTTTTCCAAAGGAAGGCAAACCAATCTATCGTTCGACAAACTTAGTTTAAGCGCGTGGGATTTTTTTTTGTTTTTGTTTCTTGCGCATTTGGGATGAGTGGCCAAATCACCCTGCGCGTATTTCTTCCAAGGTACAAGTGTACGCGTACGCAACCACCGGCCGCAGCAGCGCACCGACTATACTGGCGCTGTCCCTTGGAGAAATGGACGTCCCCTGGCAGGAAACGCGTCGTAACTCGAACGAGGACCACGTGAGCGACTACTTGGACCTTCTCGGCGCGTCGGGCCGGGACGATCATGGATATCGCGAGCTTTTCGACGCAGAGACGCGGCTTCTACGAGTCCTCCGGGCGGGCGTCTCTGGAACCCAGTCGTGGTTTCAGCTGCGAGATTTACAACTGGTTAGTTTAACATGGAAATGTTCCAGCAGAAACTTTCTAACGGCAATTGTAACCGTCAGTTCGCGAAAATTTGGTGCTGGTGTCGTGTGTCTTAAAGCACATATCGGCACTCACGTTCTTTGAATGTCCACCCTGCCGGACAGACTACTCTTTTCACCCTTATACTCCCTTCGGGGCACTGGGGTTCTAGCCTGTCTGGTTTCTGTATATAATAAAGTTGTTCTACTCCTACTACTACGACGGGGTGCAGGCCTAAGGGAGGGGAAGTGATTTTTAAGTTAGGAAAATGAAAAGGAAAATGAACCCCGTAACTGTCTGCATCAAAGGGCGAGACCTCAGCAGTGGTTCAAAAGGGAAGGGATAAGGAGGGATTAAAAGAGATAGAGAGAGAAGTAGAGATTGAGAGAAAAGTAAAAGATTGGGAGACGATTGGAGAAGTCCGCGGGCGGGGCCCCGATCACCGAGCGGTCGTCGAAGGTGATCTAGCCCACCTGAAAAACATCCACCTGCGGTGTAAGGATTACAGTATTGAGCTTCTATACTAGAGAGCTAGCGTTGTAATCCCGCCATCGGCAAATCCAGTTGTTTTAAGGCGAAAGCCTTTAATGTCTCATGCTCACGCTCGTCCGTCCGTCCGTCCGTCCGCCCGTCCGTGCCCTGGCATGGTGTCAGGTGGCCGCCGAAGCAAGCCAACGGACGCCGGTCGCGTCGGACTCTACAGACCTCGCGCTTTCCTCGCGTAGCGTCGCTGTGCCCAGCGTGTCCAATGATGCAAGAAGGTAGACGCGCGCATCGCGTTCTATTCTGACCGACCCCCCTCTCAATGGGCACAGGCGTTCGCCGAACAAACTATGAAATTTACAAAGAATCCTTCAATTTTGCTTCGTGTACATACGCGATGCACTATAACGTCCCTCCTCTGTGTGCATGTGTTTGTGTGACGTCACTCATGGTTAGATAACCCAACGTTTGGTCAGTCGGTTGAAATGGCTACGGAGTAGCTGAAGGAATGTTGTGCGCATCTAACTAACAAGCAGAAAGAACCGGCCGGTAGAGCCTGAAGGGCACTGTACCTCACTTATTTTTCTTACGCACTTATTTACAAAATAATGCACGCCTATACAGGGGGCCCCATGCATGAGGGGTGAAATTATAAAACAATATACAAATATTCAAAAGAAAGAACACAGGCATTTGCATTGCGAAATTAGCCGCTAAAAATTAATAAATTGTATCAAATCAGTACATTTGAGCAATGATGACGGGGGTGCGTCGTATTCTTCTATGCTATGGGGGACAAGGAAAATTTTAAGGCGTTAGTTCTTGTTTGGTGGTTAGTTAAAAATTCATTGTAATCATATCTGGTTAGTCCTGTAGTTAATCAGCGCACACGAGGACCAGTCTGGAACGAGAGTTTCATACTGTTTAGAAGAACATAGAAAGTAAGCCTTAGAATTTCAAGCAGGAGGTACATCGCCATTCATTGATAATGCGTCTGTTTTGTCGAGCGTCATGTAGCTAGCGCATACGTATTATAGTGCATTTGCAAGCCGCCAGCGATTCACACCATGCCACCGTTTCGTTCAGCCTCGCTTACCCAATGGAAAACACGGACAAACAATTCGGCTTAACCACAAATATGGCTACAATACCTGTAGCAGTCATTAAAAGGACTGATCTGCAATAAGATTGGGCGAAAACGTGTAAGTTTTATTGCATGATACAGCCGTGGGCCTACGTTTGT
Organism: Rhipicephalus appendiculatus; assembly: GCA_030522465.1. NCBI lineage: Eukaryota > Metazoa > Arthropoda > Arachnida > Ixodida > Ixodidae > Rhipicephalus > Rhipicephalus appendiculatus. The sequence continues at coordinate 67,853 of JALIZH010016467.1, read as the reverse complement.
TCGTAAGCTACTCCTTTCGCGAAATGTGTCAAAGCAAGCTCATCATCCCACCAGGCCTCTTTGTCCGTAGAACTCCAAAACACTGGAGGAAGGGAGAATATGCCTTGTCAACTTTGGCATTTAGGTTTTATTAACAACACATACAAGAATAGGAAACATCGAGGATAAGCACAGGTCCTATTCCGTTGCCTAATCTTGTAAGCGCGTTTAATACATTTTAAATGGATCCTTGCAAACTCAAGCAACCTTCGACTCTTAGTTTTGTTTAAACCCACAGCCAGACAAAAACATCGAAGAACACGTGAAACACGCGGGCGCTACGTATTCTTCTATTTCCTAGAGTGGTTGTGCGCTGAAACGCTACCAGTCGTGTCCAACCTACACGCCCAAACAGTCACGTTATTCAATGCTTACAAATGTGGGCGTGGTGCATGAGATCCGCCGCACCAACCAGTAGCAGCGGTATTGATCGGGTGCGATGACGTTCCTAGTAGGCACTTTCAGAAGGGCTCTAACTTGATGTTGAACCGGCATAGTCTAGTTTTGTTTATCCACGTGACAGCAGGCATGCCAATTCACAACCTGATGCAACCACTCTTCTTTTCTGATGAAGACGACCCCGTCCCTGCGGCCCCCTGACCTATGGCTCCAACTGTTGGGCAAGCAGCTGGCCAAGTACGTCACGCTGTCTCCCGACGACACAATGGGGGTGCACAGCACCGAGATGCTCGGCGAACTCGACACGTTGCTCAGCGACTACGCCCAGAAGGCGCAGACGCTGCTAGACGCCATAGCGTGGATCCTTGTACAGACGTACCTGTGGGCCATGACTGGATGGCCGCGCACAGCGTTCCGCAATCACAGCGGCAGCGACACAAACGTTTTTGTGCACGAAGCCTGCCACCGGCTGGTCGACTCTCGCCTCGGATTGCTGCGCGCCGCTCCGTATTTGGTGAAGCGGTACACCCGGCAGGTGAGTGCGCGCGCCGAAATATTCAGCAATCTTTTATGTTTCTTCCTTAGCTGTCTTACCTTTGAGGCCGTAGAAGCCTTATTGCCCGCTGCACGAAACACAAACTTGAGCTTCGCTGAACTCCACAATTTAAGATTACCTAATCATGTTGACCACCTGGTGTTGACCACTCGCTAGATGACTGACACACAGTTTGACAACAAAGGCTACAGAAATTTCTTTCGTGCCGTTATTTGGTGGTCCGTTACATCTATCAGGATATTTGAGTGCCCCAAAAGTCGGAAACGCAATCATTTCACCATTTGACGTTGCCCGCTACGGTTTAGCGTATTAGCTATGGTAGAAGAGTAACACCCATTATAATCACAAGGGTGCCAAAATGTGTCTGCTCTTAAGCTGTGAGCCATTCCACAGCTACTCTCCATTCCGAATTGCGTTTGCAACGTTAGACCGAGAAGCTTGTTTTCGTTCATACGGCCACAGTCTGATTACCTCTTTTGGAATCCCTATAATATTTGCGGCTCCATATTTCCTGCTGATTCTTGTAACAGTTCATTTTATTAAGAGGCTATGGTAGAGCTACAGGATTTTCATGAGCGATACGTATAAACGAAAAGCCCGCGCTGGGCTTCGCTATTAAGGGCTTTTTTTTTTCTACTTGTACATTCTAAGTGGCTTGTGACTCTTGGTACCAGATGCAAATACTACCCATATTTATCAGTCGACTGGATGACAAATAACACGCATCAGACAACCAGGCTACGGTTTCTATGAGATCGTTCCTAGAATATGCTAAGACCACACTGCGTTTCACAAGAATAACAGAGATATATGCAATATTAGATTGTGCCATGAAGGTAGCGACCACGTAGTGTCTTCGCCTTGTTGTTATACCTTTATCCCTTCGTTAGAGTAAAGGGGCGAATGAGAAAAATCACAGTTGGCCCACCATGAACTTCCTATCCTTATCCCTCTTGCAAGTGGAGCCCAAGAGAACACATGCGGTTTTATATCTGCAAGATGAGTTGTCAGCATTGTGCTGTAAGTGGTCAGGAGCTGCAGAAGGATACAGGACGGCCGCTACATCACAAGCGAGCTTTTCAGACCTCTAATTTCACATAAACACGTGTAGATGAAGCATGTGCACGCGCAGATGAAAGCCATTGAGATGTCTCTGATCAGAAGGAAGCAAACAACAACAGAGCAGTGTATTTCCTCATGTTCTTCTTTCTTTGGTCTCCCGTCCACGTTGTGTGTGCTGTTTCACAATGTTCTGAACTGACCAGCCAAAATTAACAGGAATCTAACCAGGCTTATCAGTGCCGCACGCTGCACCTCCGGCATTTCAGGTTCGCAAACAGCTGGAGGAAATGTTCCTCACGCTCACCACAGCGGCCACGGAGAAGATCCTGAAGCTGCGCTGGGTCGGCGGCGGCGCCAAGGAGGAGGCGGCCCACAAGCTGGGCTACATGACGTTCGACGTCTTCCCCATCGCCGACTTCTTCCACGACGACGACCGGCAATCGCTGTACGAACCGTTCACTCCCGAGGACGAAGCGTTCAGCTTCCTCGTGCGATTCGTCGAGGCGAGCGCCGTGTTGCGAGGTCTCTTGGGGACCGACGCGTACGAGAGCGTCTACCGGCGGCGCATCGGCGAGGGCGGCGCCCCGCTGTCGCTCTACGAGTACTACACGAACGTCGTGCGCGTCTCGCTAGACGCCCTCGAGCGGCCCATGTTCACCGTGGACGGCACGCACGCCATGAACTACGCCGGTCTCGGGTCTTACGTCGCCCGCGAGCTGACCCGCTCGTTCGACCCCGTCGGGAGCACCTTCGACTCGACGGGCACCCGCCTGGTCTGGTGGGGTCCCACCACGTCGAGCGAGTACAGGAGTCGGATGTCGTGCCTGGCAAACGCGACGTGGGAACCTGCGGACCATCGTCCGTCGGCGTTCGGCATGTTTCCGCACGTGCCGGCGTTGGAGACGGCCTTCCGAGCGTACAAGTTCGCCTCGCAGAGGAACAAGACGGCCGACGGCCTCCAGCTGGCCTTCCTCGGGCAGCTGCCGGGCGATCAGGTCTTCTTCCTCACGTACTGTCACGTGCTATGCGCCGCCGACGAGGAGGCGCGAGACGCCGCGCAGGCCTGCAACTTGCCACTGGCCAACCTGCCGGCGTTCGCTGACGCCTTCCGCTGCCCCGTCGGCTCGCGCATGAACCCGGCAACCAAGTGCACCTTCTTCGACGAAGGCAGTGACGGTGTGAGAGTGAATCGCATAGGGCACACTCCGGCATTTTTAAACCGCCGATGTGATCCTCGGCGTGACAGCTTTTTCTTTCTGGTTTTCGTATGCGTGGACATTCGAGTGACATGTCGTGTTAATGCGTTAAATGGGGCTGCCTTGTAACAGCTTATACCTTACGCACGCCTGTGTATGGTGTGGACACTTCACGTGACGAGCCGTTATGTGACGTATCGAGACTCGCCAATTTACTTCGAGTGTTGCAGTTATTTCTTTTTCTTTTGTCTTCGTCAGCTCGCACGCCCCGTCTGCGCATATTTAGCAATACACCATTGCGTGCGACATTTTCAGATGTAATTGAAGTGTCTTATTTCGTGCAACTTGGACGCTATAGATGCTTGTCAACATTCAATCTCGCTTAGCTTTACACCGAAACATTTAACGTTTTTACAGAGTATCGGCAAAACAAAGCCTGTGAACTTCCCTTGGGCAGATAAATGAAATAAACGTTTGTTTTGAGGCTCAAGCGCTTAAAGTTTCACCTTGTGTGAGGCTCAAGATTTGATTGATCGGACACTGTAAAGTTCGTGGCATATATCGACGCCTTTATGCCACCTTTTCGATAATGACAAAATGAGAGCGAATAAGTGGGTTCTTCCATAGGTAAATTCATCTTCAACATTTCTCGGGCGGGGTTTCAAAATATATTGGCCTTGCTTTCCGTCCACACGTCAGCGACATTAGAATGTTATTTTTGCTCGCATAATTTGAAGTCATTTCGATAAAGATAACTTTATTCCAGCGCATCGGAAAATTCGCGGCAAGTCCAAATTGCCTTTTCTTGACGGCGTGCTAAGATAATGCTGTGTATTTCAGAGGGAGTCATCACAAGAATTATACAATGCAATGCGAGATCACGGTGTCTTTATCACAAAATCCAATCAGTGGCTCACAGCTGATATGCGGGTACATTATTCACTGTGAAAAGTGTGAAAAAAACGAAAAATTCGGCAGATCCCAAGTACCATGGGAATCAATGTTATGCGAAGCATCCGGGGGAGTAAGGTGACTGGGTTGTCATTTTTTTTATTGAGCGAAACGTTATGGAATGACGCTGAAGATATGTACAAATGTTGCACGCACAGACTTGTTAGACAGTCGCATATGTTTCATATAACCAGTTGTTTCCAGTTGTGTAAATGATGCCAACAGAAACATGGGTATTGCCAACACCAGAAGCCGTAAGCTGATATGTAGAGCTTGTGCTTGCAAGGATGGTAGCCCTGGACAGTGCTACGTAAACCAAATACAGTGGATGGCGCTTAAGTATACAACTGACGTTAACCCGACATCACTCCTTCGTCATAGGAGTACGTATGTAATGTTCATAAAATTAGATAGCCAGCACTGCAACCACAATATACGTTTCACCAACATTACGCCTGCATAGGGTGTTCTGCCAAATCAGTTTCGAGACCTGACGTGGCTCTGTGGTAGAATGCTTGATAGCCACGCAGAATGCTTGGGTTTGATTCCTGCTGGGACTCGGATTTCTATTCTTTGTATTCCTGGCGTAAACACCGCCGGTGTCCGTTTTCCTTAACGCTGTCACCTTTAAATTACCAGTGTCAACGCCACCGATGTCAGTTTCTCTTAACGCTCTCGCATTTAACTTGCCAATTCATGTTCTCGCGGTTCCTGGGTAGATATAAATTGTCAAAGTCCTGTGGCGCATACCCGCATTCCGCGGCCCGTGGTATACGGGTATGAGCCACACGTGTCTGGAGAAATGAGTTTGACGACGTACGCGACGGGATTTTCACGTTATTCATGTCATGACCAGCCAGACATATTCGTCACTACCCCCCCATACAAATTTTGGTCTACCTCAAGTTAAGGAGGCCATCACGAGAGCACCAAGACGTAGGCGGATAGATAGATAGATAGATAGATAGATAGATAGATAGATAGATAGATAGATAGATAGATAGATAGATAGATAGATAGATAGATAGATAGATAGATAGATAGATAGATAGATAGATAGATAGATAGATAGATAGATAGATAGATAGATAGATAGATAGATAGATAGATAGATAGATAGATAGATAGATAGATAGATAGATAGATAGATAGATAGATAGATAGATAGATAGATAGATAGATAGATAGATAGATAGAAAGTACCATGGGAATCGATGTTATGCGAAGCATGCGGAGGCAAGGTGCCTGTGTTGTAATTTTCTTATTGAGCGAAACGTTGAGAAATGACGTTAAATATATGTAAAAATGTACGCACAGACATATGTTGAACAGTCGCGTATGTTTCATATAACCAGTTGGTTACGGTTGCGTAATGATGCCAACAGAAACATGGGTATTACCAACACCAGAAGCGGTAATCTGATATGCAGCACTTGGGCTTGCGAGCATGGTAGCCCTGGATAGTGCTTCGTGAACCAAGTATACAACTTACGTTAACCCGACATGACGTCTGCCTTATAGGAGTACATATGTAATGCTTATAAAATTAGATAGCCAGCACTGGAACCACAATTGACGTTTCACCGACATTACGCCTGCATAGGGTCTTTTTCCAAAGCAATTCCGATACCTAGCGGCATGGCTCTGCGGTAGAATACTTGATTGCCACGCAGATTGCTTGGGTTCGATTCCTGATGGGACCCTGATATTTATTATTTGCATTCGTCGGGTCCACGCTGCCAGACATATTCGTCAATACCTCTTACCCTCCCATACAAATTTTGGTCCACCCCAAGTTAAGGAGGCGATCACGAGAGCGCCGAGACGTAGGCGGCTAGATAGATAGATAGATAGATACGCAGATAGAAACGCAAAAGTGCTTACAGTACGCAAAGAAATGCTTCGCATTTAAAAAACAAATTGTGTCATCACTTCTCCCTGAATGCGGACGCCCAACAACGCGTCAAACACTGCCTCTAATTAAATTGTCACTTGTAGGAGTACGCAGGCACGTCGTAAATCAAATGGCATCACAATACAGCCACAGACTTTTTAGGACTCGTGGTCCTTTTCCTGTCATTATACGACGGAAACTTGCGACGCCGAGACGACTATGCAAGTGGGTAGGCTTTGACATAAAGGGTTCTCTCGAAGAGATTGTGGAAAGCAGGCAGGTCTAAAAATTTGCGCTCATGACAGTCGTCGCACCTTTGCAAACTGCAACCGTTAAGGGTAGCAGAAATCGACAAGACTGATACAGCCGTCAACAGCTGTACTCGAACGCTCCGCAGCGTGGTCTGGAGTGGTTTGACTTATGCCAGCCACGAAGTGCTGGGTGCTGTTGCTATACTTGAATAGCATGTCGGCGTGCGAACCCAAAGCTATACGCGGCGCTGGCGTCAACCAAGTGTTTCAGGCCACGCTGCGGAGCGTTCGTGTTAAGCGTACTCTCGGTTGTACGCGAATGTACAGCTTACGTGGTCACGTCTCAGCGTGTAAAACGTCTTGCAAATGCATTCATCGCTAACGGGTTTTAACACGATAGTGTCACGAGGTCGTGACGTTGTCGAAGGCAACAGTCGGCGTGTTCAAGGCGAAACTCTCTTTGGGCGAAGGTGTGCCCGGGAAACAAGCTACAGCAATACACACACTAATAGCGACGAACAGAGGTTCGGCCATAGGCGTGCGCACGGGGGGCTGCTGCCCTTCCATTCACCTAGGAGGGGGGACGCAAAGTCGGCGCCATACATTGGCATAATAGGGAGGGGGGGGGGGGGCGATGAACCTTAGCCCCCCCCCCCCCCCTCCCCCCTGAAGGGGAACCCTGCACACGCCTATGGCGTCGGTCGTCGATAATCTATCTGCCACATGGTACAGCGTGTCGGCTTTTTATACATGTGCTATCCGAAGATTTCAGCGTTATCGCTGGTGGACGCGTAAGCTCTATATTCGCGTCCTACGCGCAATCTTAACAGCATGATCTCAAGTTATCGCGAACGGTTCTCAAATAGTGCTGCGCGGCCAGCGCCGAGCGTTGGCTTACAGTCTTTGCGGGGGAAACCCGAATGCATCCAAATAAAACACGCGTGGCAATAGCGTTAAAAAACTCGCTTCGCAGAAATTCCGGTGTCAGCGTCGGTTGTGAGGGAAAAATCAGCGTTGATGTCCTTGAGCGAGAATTCGAGATAGATGCAAATAAAAATCTTCGGTTCAAATGGGCATTTGAAGTGGGTAAGAAAAAAAAGAAATCGCAGTGCCACTTATCCGTTCGCCTAAGCTGACTCGAAGGCGAAACCCATCCGTTGTGACTATTTTATCGGGCATTTCATATTACGTGAACGCCGCTTTTTAAAATCTTTTTGACTCGCAAAATCTTGCCAGGAACGAAATGAAGGCGCAGCTCACGCGATCACGCGGGCCCTTTTCTTTACATTTTTAACTCACGCGAACTCCCCAACTGCCCGGAAGGCGCAGTTGACGAGCAGCTCGTACTTACTTTACCTCACCACGCGACCTTCAAACATAGAGATCTAAAACATTCTCCTTGAAAGTTTCAAATGAAGGCAACAAGTAAAGTTTTCTGCTTCCACTACTCTATTAAAGAAGTTGCATGATCTCTCTCTCTCGCTCGCTTTCTTTCTTTGGTCGCTTCATATTTATTATTCGGTGAAGTTTGCAAAATTACCATATTGGCATGAAGCGTGGCACTGTTGCCTTGTGAAGGAGTTCTCGCTGCCCGCTCGCTTTTGCTATAGAAACCATCATCCCAGGCAGAACCATTGCAGGACACATCGTAACAAACGGGTGCCAGGGGACGGGCGTAAAATGTAATAATACATAATATGTGGGGTTTTATGTCCCAAAACCACGATGTGATTATGAGAGACGCCATAGTGGAAGGCTCCGGAAATTTCGACCATCTGGTGACGCCTCTTGCTTCCTTTTGAGATTTGCATGGGGGTCTTTCTCCACTTGAGGCACATGTGCATTGACATCGCACAGTTCCATGGGCCTCTACCATTTCGCCTCCATCGAAATGTCACCGCCGCGGTCCGTGATCGAACCCACGACCTTCGGGTCAGCAACCGAGCGCCATAACCACTGGTTCACCGCCGCGGACAAGGGCATAAAATGTGATGCCGGCTTTTCAGCTGGCAGACCTTCGTGACCATGGCTCTAGGTGACGCCTCTTGCTTCCTTTTGAGATTTGCATGGGGGACTTTCTCCCCTTGAGGCACATGTGAATCCAGGGGCGCAAAAACACAGCTATGTTATTCTTTAAAACGCTTCAGGATCATTTCTAATTCGGCTGTTTGAGGTGCCAATACAACGAGATGATTATGAGGCGTGGTGTAGTGGTGAACTGAACAAGAATTTTGACCAGCCGGGGTTCTTCAACGCGCGCCTAAATTCAAGTAAACAGCCGTTATCGCATTTCGCCCACGTTTAAATGCGGTCGCCCAAAACGGGAATCCAACCCGTATCGTCGCGTGTAACGGTGCGGTTACTCCTTAGCCGAGAAAAGCTAAGGAATAACCACTGGGGCTTTCTGCAATGTCAAGGTGAAGTAATCACGTGGAAAGATAGCGTCAAGGAGACAACTTCATTCGGTGTCCTTAAACACAGGCTTTAGAACAACTCGACCTGAATATAGCGCAGAGCGACTATTACAGAACAGTGACAATCTGGTAAAAAAAAACAAAGCGAGACATCGTACTCACGATGATTAAAGCCCATAGATGTAGTCATCCAGTCATTACTTCGCTGTGATGGGGAATACGCTGTTTAAAAAAAAAGTTAGAAAAAAATTACACCATCTCCCACTAAAGGGAACCATGTGTAGATGTGAAGCAGCGGGCGCTAACGCTTACACTGGCGGGGCGTTGACGCTGGCGCTCATCGCAGCGTTGCGTAGGAGAGAAAACTGGGGAGGCGCAAAGCACGCAGTATGGAGCGGTGTGTTTCCTACTGGAACACGTCAATCGCTGCTAATGGGCAATGAGAGACAGATGACTCCGACTGGACACAGAGACCCGCAGTCCGCTTTTAGTTAACGCGCACGCTGCGAATTTTTATTGTTCAACAACGCACAGGGAGAAATCTCCCACCGGCACCACCTTGCAGGTCGAAATCCATTGCCATATATACGGAGTGGCCAGTGAACGGTTGTGCAGCGCGAGCAGTCGGTTTTTTTCAACCAAGAAACTCGCTAGCAGACGCTGCCTGCGTCGGCGTCGCGAGGCGAGAGAGTGGGGAGCATAGGAGAGGAGAGAGAGGAGGGGACGCGCATGCGCAGTGGGAGTGTGTGGACGCCGCAGGCAGGGATGCCTAGAGGAGAGAGGGGGAAGCGTAGGAGAGGAGAGAGTAGGGGGACGCGCATGCGCAGTGGGAGTGGACGCCGCGGGCAGGGATGCCTAGAGTAGAGAGGGGAGAGCGTAGGAGGGGAGAGAGGAGGGGAGGCGCATGCGCAGTGAGGGTGTGGTTGCCGCGGGGAGGGATGCCTAGAGGAGAGAGAGGGGGAAAGGAGGTTTTTTTTTGAAGGGTTTGTGCATGCGCAGTAAGGGATGTCACGCCGCACACCGGATTAAGCTCCGCCATAAGATGCTTCACATCTAAAAAAGCTAGTAACTTATAGCGAACGGTAGTAACCGTTGTTGTTACTACCTTTCTTGGACCAATTACTAACTTCCTGCTGCCTATTTACTATACTTCAGAAGTTCGGAAGACTATAGAAGTTGAGACGTTTTCGTACGCAGTCGAGGAACTGCAGTTTACACTTTTTTTTTCTTTCCCGGACATCGGTATCGCCTTGGCCTTTCAGTCCGCAACTATTTTGCCAGAAGCTGGTAAAACGCATTTGGATGAAGTACATGAAATATCTTCCAGCCGCAGTCTTGATGGACACCATACCGGGCAACGCCTCTTTCATGAGAGGGCGGCGACTACTGGCTGGAGTTGGTCCTTCGCATACCCGGTTTTTAACACCGGCCTGCTTTTTGGACGTGACGAGCGTGCCGCCGCCACAAATGAGGCTTACCAGGCGACCGAACGTCGACAAGCTGCGGCTACCAACCTTCCAGGGCCACATCATAGACCAGGCGTTCTTCCTTTCCTATAGTGTCACGTATAGGCTCCGCCATAGAGTTTCCTATAAATACACTAGAGGGAACTCTGGCGCTAGTGTCATGGGAGCTACAACGCACGGCGCTTCAGCCAGCCAGATGGGAATGATGGGTAGTACACAAGTTTGCCTAGTCTTGCCTGGTCTTCATTCTTTTGACTCCGTGTGGCCTGAATCCGCTTAGCAGAAATACGAAGTTCAGCAAAGGTTTAGCAGTTACGCTTCACCACCTTGACCTTTTGAGGCTCACGAATTCAAATAGGCTCACGAAGTTCACAACGGTCCATTCTGTTATCCGAAACAGAACCAAAACACAACAACAAACAAAGCCACAAGTGCGTTCGAAGCCGCAAGCACGAAGACTAGGCAAATTTGTGTACTACCCATCATTCCCATGATGACGACCGATCGCAGCGCCAGAGTACCCTCTAGTTAATTTTAGGAAACTCTATGGGCTCCGCGATAAACGATCGTCACGAGAAGAAATTCTGCAACGTGCCACACAGCGGCATTCGGTGTTTTGCTGAGTCATTCGAAAACCCATCATTCAGTGCGACTATGAAACTACACTATGAGTGGTCTACTTTCGAACTGTCCGTTTAGAGGACTGTTCATTTTCGGCCGCCGTCCATTGGCCGGTGCTTGACGACGCGCGCCCCCTGGTTTCGATTCTTCTTCCGCGACTCCACACGGACGTGACGGAGCTTGCGCAACTCCCGACTCAAATGAGGGTAACGGAATGCGCTTCAATGAGGCGAACGCAGCCTCTTGAGATCCGCTCTCCTCCGTGTCAATCTCGGAGGCCGCGTAAACTCGGATTCTGCGATAGCGTTAGCCCTCCGAATGCCCGGCCTCCCATTGAAAGCACCTTCGCGATTACGCAATGGCTTGTTGCTTCTTGCAGCAACTGAACGCATTCTCATGATGTCATGCCGAAGTGGACATGTTCGCTAGATAGACGGTTCCAGAAAAGCTCCCCAGGCCTACGGCGCAAACCTGAAACAGTTCAGGTGGACGTGCTACAGTGGCCGATAGTTTCTTCCGAGACCTGCCGCATCTTGTCTCATGTTTCGTGCTGTAAATAAAGTTCTCTCGGTTGAACTACTCGGGCGCAGTTACTACGCAGTTGTCTGTCTACCAGCCACGCAGGCCGCGCGTTTCACAGGCTACCCTTCGAGATCGCGGCATCGCTGCATACGATGATCGCCGATATCTATCGAACGTTGTTACTTTTAACCTTTAACGGCTGAAACCTGTTGCGCGGCCGGTTCAGTCAAGCATCGTCCTTGCTCACATGCATCCGCGCGAGCGTTATACCTTTTGTAATAGGAATAATAGCGCGGCGCGCAATCGTGTCTTTACCATACGCGGTCGCCACACTTTTGTTCGTTGACCTCACGAGCGCAGTGGTCTTATTGTGCAGCCGCCCGACGTTCGTTCGCGTTTCTTTTTTTTTTTCTTTGCCTCGCAGCCGGTATATAATGAAGTTGTTTTTTTTTTCTTATTGACCAGCCGCTTTCGCGTATGTGTTTTGTCTTTTAGGTGTATTACGGCAATGAATCATGTCGCCCACAAATACATCGCGTTCTACCGGTACGATAGACAACGTATTCATGGAAGTAGATCACGTCGGGAGTCGTGTAGCAGAGTTTTTCGCGACGACTGAAATCCGTCGCTCTTCTTCTTTGTTCCTTAGTCTTTCGTCCTTGCAATCATATCCTTAAGAGATTTCCCCAGACAGATTGAAGGCAGCCTTTTTCGTGAAGTTAGTGAGCACCTCGTTGGTTCTGTTTTTTTTTTTCTGTTTTTTTTTTTTCTGGCGTTCTCTGCCCCTGTTACCTACTTTAACTCTCTCTAGGCCTTTCCATAATAAAGTGTAGCTACCCGGTTCATGCGCTAGCTTACCTCCATGACATTCCTCCTACTTTTTTTCGCTTCCATTTATATTGAGCTTCCTATTCTTACTTTGTACTGTTTCTCTATACGTCTCCCTGCAGTATCTTATCTACGTAGGAAGTTCAGCCTATTCTACTTTGGAAACCAAGATCTTTCTTCTCTGTAGGCCTGGCAATCTAACAAAATATGTTCGATTGGATTCTATAGCACCACAGTTGTCACAGTATTGGGTCAGTGGTCAAACAAAGACAGAGAGAAAAGTTAAGTGAAAGGGAGGGAGGTTAACCAGAAGAAAATTCCCGGTTTGCTACCCTGCACTGGGGAAGGGGTAAGGGGGGGGATAGAAAGGTAAGGAGGGAAAAAGAAAAGAAAAGGCACACACGCTCAAGCACGGGAGTGTCATAGTCGTTTAGCGAGTCCGGTTGACCGCAGAAACTTCAGCAGCGCCTGCGTCGCTTTCTGGTTTGAAGCTCGAATGTTCCTCCACTCCAAAATTGACTGCTCGGAAAGCGGCCGGTCCTCGAGGCGTGCTAACGTTGCCGAAAGTTCTTGCCTCTGGGAGCTGTAATGTGGACGATAACAAAGGACGTGTGCGATGGTTTCCTCGCTGCCACAGTGATCACACGCATCGCTGTCTGCCATTCCAAGGCGGCACATGCAGCCGATGGTGAATGGTGCGTTGAGGCGAAGTCGATGATAAAGTGTCTCGATAAAGTGACCAGGAAGGTGATGTGGACGAACTGCTAGATTTCGGGAAAATACTTGGACCTACTCCTCCTTCTCAGCAACGTAACATTCTAAAAGTTTCTCTTCAGATTTCCTAGAGGACATTAACCTAATTGATAAACTTTAGCATAACTTACATCATCACCATCGCGTGGAGACATGCAGATATCACAATCATAATATTTTCTTTCCTTCTCTTTTCCTGCCCTCCTCCTCCTCCTAGGGCCTTTCTGTCCTCTATCCCCTTTCCCCTATACAGAGCAGCATGTAGGCGCCTTTTATACGCCGGCAGAATTCTCTGTTTTTCATTAAAAAAGCTTTCTCCTTCTCTCTCTGATCTACGTATGAATTAATTGCTGTGTTATTATGAAGTTAGTCAAAGGATTTGTACCGGCATAGGAATGAAGAAACGCGTCTGATGATTCAGGCGTGGCATATCGATAATGGGGTTAGCGCATGCGTGAGCCAACCGTCCATTAACTTGCATAAAGGTGAAATCAAATGCCTTAACAGTTATCTTTGACGTCAACCACCACGCGTGCCAGATTGATAGGTTCGCATATTGCATGGACATGCGCAGATACGTTTTCGTGCCTTCTTTCCCTTCCGCCTTTGTGCGCATCTTCAGTTGTTGGTAGGCGTTTGTGGTGTCCCGACTTCCTTCTTGTGTCCGTGTTTGCACACCCTGCTTCTTTTATACCCCTTTTTGTTTCACAGGCAGCCTAAACCGCGGTTGCGTGTAACCGCGGTTCGCTTATGTTACACGGTGCGCGAAATCGCGGTTATGCGCTAACCGCGGTTGTAGGAAACCGAGCTTGGCAATCTCGGTTAGGTATAGATAACCGAGGAAATGGCGGCGTCCGTGGAGGATGGGCGCACGGCGTTAGCCGCCGAGGACGCTTTTGCGCTGTGTAACATCGGCGAACCATGGTTGGCGCTAACCGCGGTTCAACGCGGTTAAGCGTGGTTGGTCGTAACCACGGTTAACTTCCCTGTGTAACATGGGTATTAGAACGAATACGTGCCAAGTAGCTCAGCTCTCTGTTATTGGAAGCATCCGTCTCTGACAAGCCCGTAAGTAAGCTCCTTTAAAAGAAGTATCTTATTCTACGCGATGTTGAAACGATATTCATATACATCATCATCCGATATTCATATGCATCATCCTCACCATCAGCCTGTTTTTGTCCATTTCAGGACGAAGACCGCTCCTATCATCTCCGATTTACTCTCGCCTGCGCGAAATGATTCCATTTTATGCCTGAAAATTTCTTCATTCCGTCCCCTTACGGAAATGCCATATATGGCACCTATATAAATTATATGTGGCCATACATGGGTATATATGTCAGTGTATATGGCTACCGTTTACCATATATGGCTGTAAATAGGGCCATATATGGCGCGATTGGTACATATATGGGGTCAAATCCAGCCATATATGGCGCGGCCACACCATGTATAACACCAAGTAGGACCCTTATATGGGGAAGTGATCCCATATATGGGATGAACAACGTATATATAGCACCAGTCACTGACTTTTATGCGGAATTTCATATGTGGCAATCCGTACAGAAAAGTGGCCTATTATCTACATCAACAATAGTATGAAGTACAGATATTGTTTGTTGCAATGTAATCCCAAAAGATCAAATATTAAGGTTTATGTGCGTGACGTCTTGCAAGGTGTGCGAACTCGTGTGAAACTTTAGTACAAGTTTTTCATGTACTTTAGGTTTTCAACAATAAGCTGCAATTATTACGACGTCATTAGTGTGTAATTGTATATACGAGAGCAAAGGTGTTTTACAAGGGCGCAATCCTGTCGGCACACATAACACATGCAAGCTCCCAAACCTGGCTATTATGATTAACCAATGCGATATTTATAGTTGTGGTATATAAAAAAAACCTCCATGCATGCAACTTCTATTGTCCGCAGTAATGCTGGGTTAAATTCTATTGTAGTTTAAATGCAGTTTTTTTTTGCTGGCACATCAGTGCACAAAATTGCTGATAATACGACGGTCGTGACGGCTACATGTTACACACTTCATTTAACGAGATTTCTGTGAATGTAGTTTACTCACATCTGCGATTACTTTCGGCTGTCATTTACCATAATAGTATGCGCATTGCAATGTTTGAGGGAGTATTTTCAAAGGCAAAATTATGTCAGTACAACTTACACGCTTTTTGCTGGCATTCAAAATTGAAGTTGGGCTGATCCCTTGCAAAAATGCATATTGCGTTTCATTTGGCGGCGTATAAAGTTCTTGACTGTGCTCATTGTCAAGTTAACGTGAATTTGATGAGTACACTCATAAAGAATTTATTTGACGTGGGGTTTGAAAGCGTCAATTGAATCTCATTTGATACACACCTAATGGGCATACGTTAAGAAAGGTGCAATTGACTCACACAAGATACACATTTAATTGACTTAGTATTGAACACTCAAAATGCTGAATATTTATAATACCACCCTTTAACGTAAGCTGCCGAATTCATAAAACTTCTATTTTGTGTAGGTGCGTCATTTCTTGGTCGGGATCGCTAATACGCGCCCCATCAGGTTTGGCTTAAATGTTACCTTGCGAATGCAATTATCATGACACGTGTTTGTGAATCAGGGCCTTAGTTTACAGCTCTCCGTGGAGCAGCCAGGCATTAAATAAACCTACACGGAATCACATCCTTTCAACACTAATAGTGTGGCGCATATGCTTGTGAATTATGGATACCTGTACATATTTACATACATGCACAATTACACACTCGCGTGCAGCGGTTCATACGCACCCGGACATTCGCATTCGATTCAATGGGGCCAAAGAATTTTGCCATGTGAGATTATTATCGTTGCTTCATTGTTCATTTCGTGCTTGTAGTACCCCTGCATTATTATTATTATTATTATTATTATTATTATTATTATTATTATTATTATTATTATTATTATTATTATTATTATTATTATCATTATTATAAATGCATGAGAAGTAAGATAAGAATGCTGCTCGACCAAGTCGCGGTAGCCAGAGTACACGAAGCAGCGACTGCAGATTCGATGGATGGTGGTGGTTGTAGAAGGAAGAGGAAAAAGGCACCTAATTTCTGCAGCCCTTTCGGGAGCACGGCGCAGTGCCTGACGGATGCCTCTCTCAAAGCTCGTGCAAGGATATTAACGCAGCTCTGAGGAATCTACTTCGCTGCACGTGGTGCAATTGTGGACGCACATGGAAGTGTGTTTGTGTGTGTGTGCTTGTGGAGGCCGCAGCTCTCCGCGGCCAGGGGGGTGAAACTTAAGCCCTATTGTCCCGAACCCGTCTGACCACACCCTGCTGCTTGTACGCGGCGGGGACAGTAACGAAGGTAGAGGGGCTTTTGGTTTGAGGGGTGAAAAATTCGGCGAAGGCATTTTGCAAACGTTCTCTGCACACAGCAGCAAAGAAGGCGCGTCGACCCATTTACAGTAGCGATAAAGAAAATAGCGCGCGAAAACATTAATTCGTAAGGTATTAATACTGCGTCATTAATTGTGAACAGTTGAAACTTAGTTCGCCAATAAGCTTCGCAAAATTTACTTGCAGCGAGAAGCACGCAAATTGCTGATCTCAAGGATGTATCGCTGAGTCTAGTGTATCCATCCGCGCACATTGTTGCTTCTTCGCTCGCCGCGGTCGTGATCGAGTGTGGCTCGTGTTCGTCCCTTGTGGTCTCTCTTGCTCTTATTTCGTGTCCAGCTACTGCTGCGATTTACGCAGGATATTAACGGAGCTCTGAGGAATCTACTTCGCTGCACATGGTGCAATTGTGAACGCACATGGAAGTGTGTTTGTGTGTGTGTGCTTGTGGAGGCCGCTGGATTGACCATCGTTAGCTTTTTCGTGCGGAAAAAATGGACAACTAAGCTTGCGTGTAAGCTTTCACTCGCAATTTCCTTTCTGAAAAACAGTACGAATTGACGTGGTCGCCTTTAGGTGTGATTAAGTTTCTCTGGATTGACTGGCTCCGTGAACCACAAGCCTCAGCTAAACTTTACGGTAAGTTTATCATTTTGATTGCCTTCGCAAGTTGTACTAAAAATTATGAAAACTCAGACAGCGTAGCGGTTTGCATGCTTTGTGAGTAAATACCTTCATAATAATTGTGGTTACGCGATTAGGGCGTCGTGTTCTCGCGATTTTATTTTTACGACAACACTTTCTTTTATTCTATTTCTTGCAGACATGATTCGGCCTGTTTAATCGGAAACAAGCGCTACAACAACGAAATATGGTTTTCGTGGTGGTGTACTTTTCGTAACAATAAAAATAGTTGTAAATATATTTGGATTTTTTTGCTTTGACGTTTCAGGGAACAGCAAAGATAAATTACAACTTGCTCGATTGACAAATGGAAAAGAGTTGGCAATCTGCATACCCAAGTGTGTCATGCGATTTATGTGGTGGTGTCCTAATTTGTCTGTTTTCGGCCAATTTTCCCCTTCTTTTTAGAATTACGCGTGTGGACGATAAGGGCTCGCGGCGATAAATTATAGCGACTGCAGTTTTTCAAGGTGGTGTACAGTGCTCACGGATTGAAACAGGACAATTTATGACTGAGTAACACACATGCTTTCGTTTCCACCGTCTACAGTTCGGGTCATATCAGCGTTATTTCGACCAGAACGCGTAGATCAGAGCCAACATTATATTTAGAGACCAGATTCGTCGCACCATAACGTGGTTATCTCGAGCAATTGCTCATACCAATCGTTAGACACACAAAACAAATGTGATGTCATGTTTGAATCCGTCAGTGCTGTAACATAATTTTGATCTGGATTAGAGCTTGCAACTGTTTAAAATAATGTATTAGTAGAAGTATGGAAAGCGGATTACGTTTTAAAAAAGCAATTTATTAGTGTGTGGTTTGCAAGAAATATGGCTAATAGCCTCCGTTCCTACGCTCGCAGAGGCTTTTATAGCCACCATTTTTAGCAGTTGCGCTATAGTTCATTCCTAGCCAATACTTGCGCATCATAAGCTTGCATACCAATCGCTTTTGATCGAACTCCATAAAGGTTGCATATCAAATCATCTAAATTATTAAACGCACACGCAGTCCATACGGTCAAGAGCAAGTCGATAATTCCATTTGACTCACAAAAGACGCTCAAGTGACACGCAAAAAAAGATTTTAAATGAAAACACTGCGAACAATCTGTTTAGAAAACTTAATAGAAAATGTCGATAAGCGTTCAATTTAACCGCAACGTATCTTTTCAGGAACACCTGACTAACAGGGACATGTGCTGACCGCAAACTTTTAATAACCAGCAAAATTACATTTCTAGCAATAATGTCTTCAGGTTAATTTGAGCAATAATGAGGATAAATTGAACAATAATGTTTTGAGGATATCCCTTTGATTGGAGACGACAGCGACTGCAGACCGTTGGAGGCACCATTAACTATTAGAGTGCAATATTTCTGGCTGTAGAATGATTTGTGGAGCGGCAATTTATGCCAGCCGCACAAGCTGAATTCATGTATAGCCATATATAGATGATTGCCATATATGGCTGTATATAGGCATCATCCATATATGGGTATATCAGGAATTGGGCATATCAGGCCATATATGGGTATATCAGGAATTGGGCATATCAGGCCATATATGGCACATATATGGCGAGCATTCATATATGGCCTGATATGCCCAATTCCTGATGTAGCCATATATGGGACTTTTTATATAAGTCCATATATGGGATTTTCGTAAGGGTCGCTCTATCTCAAGGGACGGCAACCTGCGGGGCGGTATTATGCGGCCCCCCGCACGACGTCAGAAGCCCACTTCCTCCCCCCCCTCTCACTTCTTATCTGAACGCCGACATGGCAGTTTTGACCTCGATCGGGATTAATGCGTGTAACTTGAGGTTCTAAATTGTAACGTTGTGACATGCGGGCTGTCACGGGCTGAAAATAAGCAATCATTTCTATTTTAACTGCGAAGCATTTCTTTGCGTACTGTAAGCTTTCATGCGTTTCTATCTACGTATCTATCTGGCCGCCACGTCTGGGTGCTCTCGTGATCGCCTCCTTAACTTGAGGTATACCAAAATTTGTATGGGACGGTAAGATGTATTGACGAATATGTCTGGCTGGTCATGACGTGAATAACGTGAAAATCCTGTCGTATACGTCGTCAAACCTTTTCCTGCAGACACGTGTGGCACATACCCGTAAACCACGGGCCGCGGTATACCGTTATGCGCCACAGATGTTTGACAATTTATGCCTACCCAGGAACGCTGAGGACAGACATTAGCAATTTAAAAGTGAGAGCGTTAAGAAAAACTAACGTCTGCAGCGTTGACCTGACGAATGCGAATAATAAATATCAGGGTCCCAGCACGAATCGAACCCAAGCAATCTGCGTGGTAATCAAGTATTCTACCACAGAGCCAAGCCAGGTCTCGGAACTGCTTTGGAAAAAAGACCTTATTCAGGCGCAATGTTGGTGACACGTCATTTGTAGTTCCAATGCTGGCTACCTAATTTTATAAACATTACATATGTACTCCTATGAGGCAGGCGTCATGTCGGGTCAACGTCAATTGTATACTTAAGCGCCATCCACTGTAGTTGGTCCACGAAGCACTATCCAGGGCTACCATGCTCGCAAGCCCAAGTGCTGCATATCAGCTTACCGCTTCTGGTGTAGGTAATACCCATGTTTCTGTTGGCATGGTTACGCAACTGTAAACAACTGGTTATATGAAACATATGCGTCTGTTCAACATGTCTGTGCGTACAACATTTGTACACATCTTTAACGTCATTTCGTAATGTTTCGCTCAATAAGAAAATGACAACCCAGTCACCATGGCTCCGCATGCTTCGCATAACATCGATTCCGATGGTACTTGGGATCTGCCACTTTTTTTTTTTCAGTTTTCCTTAACTTTTTTCAATTTGCCGAATTCTTTTTTTCTCTGTCACTGCAAAGCAACACCCCCCCCCCCCCCCCCTTCGCTTTGCCATGCGGACCACGCCTTGTCGGCTTCATGCAACTTGACTCTCCGCCTCAAAAGGCTGCCGATCCCTGCTCTATCTGAACAACTATGCATTGTTACACTACTTGCCTTACCACGAACTCACCTCACACGCTTAAAAAAAACTAAGAAAGAATTGACCAGCCTTGTTAGACAAATACGGCTCGTAGGCTGTCATTCATTGTACGAGTTTCACTGACTACTGCAATAATGCGTTGGCATGAAAGGCAACATTGCTTCATATAGCTAAAAATACGAAATGCAATCAGTAGCATGTAGCCTAACCTAATGGTCGTTCAGTTTTCAGGTTCAAGGTATATGCGTTCATTACCGAGGCGAAAAAAAAATGATTAAGCTGACAGATTTCGCCTATAATCACGGTTAGAAAGCGTTGTGCGTACCACATTATTGCTAAAGATGACATGAATTAGAAGTGTCTAAGTACAGTTTGTGCTTACATGAGGGCTGATTTAATATACTTGTCATCATGCTGCATGTCGTAGCGTCTTAATCGGCGCCAAGTATCTCTGCGCACAATGAGCTAACGCTTAAGGAAGCAAATAACATAGTACTTCATTTCATTCCTTCGTTTACGTGCACCGCGATCTCATTGCGAGTAAATGTAGGTTCGACCTGTAGAGTCCTAAAGAATTACTGAAAACTAAGTTCACATTAACGCAGCACGTGAACGAGGAAGACAGTCCAGTAAATATTTCACAAATAAACAGCGTTAACTTACGAATAAAACAGCAGTAATGAAACTCGTAGGGGCCCAAGAAGGCCTGGCAATATTTATCGAGTAAATATACACGTATTATGATGCATAATTCATATACAAGCATTCTCAAATGCAAAGTGGTTAAACAGCGCTTCATCTAGGTACATACAGAGCGATGTGTACAACACAAGCATGGTCAATGATAAATGGTGCTGCCTAGGCATTCACTCAGTGAACTCATTTCAATTAGAGGAAAATTCATAGGCTAGCATGCCGAAAGGCTTCCCACCGTCTTCCGATACACACGTTTTGTTATTCAAATCGCGCTCTGTTCTGCGCCCTGTGTTTGATTCCTGTATAAAGTATAATTTACCACCTCATATCATTCAAACCTTCGCTATGATTATCTGATATTGAAAGTTCTGGCTTCGTAACTCTTTCGTACGATAGCAATGTGCGAGGATAGGCCTCTGACATGTACCCGTCTCGTTTGCGCGGAGATGGTCGCACCTTAACGCGCACCTTAACGCTGGATAGAAAAACCATCCTGGTTATGAACAAGGAGCGTTACTGCAAGCCCGTGTTTCATTTCGTGCGCGGTCGGAGTCAGCGGCCTCCTGCGCCCGGAAACCGAAACCATGAGAAGCCCTTCCTCAGTACGCCGCCAGCTGCGATTGCTCCCGTCATTGGTCCCGCCCAGTTGTGTACAGTTGAGTGATACAGAGAGATACACAATTACACGCACCGCTCGTCTTGGGGGAGGAGTAGGAGGGTTAGGCCTCGCATGGAAGTGCGCGCGCTACCCGCGCCTTGATAGAGTGCGCGCGCTTTCTTCACTTCCGCGTGCGACAGGCGTAGACGCGAAACGGGAGCAGCGGCGCCCCCGTCGGTATTCGCACACTCGACTTTGTTTGCGAGATTGCAGAGAGAAACGAGTGAGAGCGACGGCGCTTTCTAATTGCGCGCGCGCGATTAAGCGGGCCCGTGAACACAGGTTCCGGCGGCGGCGGCCCCCTAACGGGGTCGCCTTGCACCACGCACGGGAAGCTCGAATCGCAACGGCAGCGGCGCAAGTGGGACGCGTACCGTTTCATCGTGCGATTCGTCTCTCGGTCTGGGAGGGCCCGTCAACGTGAATGCGACGCCGAGCAGTGGCGATACGCATAAGGTCCACACGTTGTGGAGTGGTGGCAGAGTCACCTGTATACCGTTCGTCACCCGAAAATGGAGTGCAGCCCATTCTTATAAGGAAGAGCTGATGGTATCAGCCGAGCAATTCTAGGCTCCTAATTGCTTTGTGCGGGAAATGATACCTTTGAACATCATGTGACACACCAGCGCAAAAAAAAGAACAAAGGACAAGGAAGAACTGACAGACGAGCGCTGAACTTACAACTGAAGTTTATCTCCGAAACGGGACAGAATAAAAACGACACGTGAACAAAAAAGCATTGCAAAGCACTTTTTGCAAAAAAAAAAAAACGTACACAGTGTTAACATCCCCCCTCACGTGTTTTTTTTTTTTTTGCAAAAAAGTGCTTTGCAATCTTTTTTGTTCACGTGTCGTTTTTATTCTGTCCCGTTTCGGAGATAAACTTCAGTTGTGTTCAGCTCGTCTGTAGTTCTTCCTTGTCCTTTGTTCCTTTTTTTTGCGCTGGTGTCACATAATGAACCACCAACTTGCCGAAAAAAAACCCGTATTTCCCCGAAGGGGAAGTATGAGGAAGTGCGAAGCACGGGGTGATGCTATGAGGGGGCGCGCGCGATCAAACTGCAGAGCCGAGCGAAGGAGACGGCAGCGAGAGAGCACGCGCCAGCCGACCCACGGAGGTCTGGCCGTTTTTGGCGCAAAGCACTTTTACTGATGATGATGGAGAGCGGTGCGGAGCCGGCGCGGGGCGCGCGCAGCCACGGAGCGGAGGGCGGAGCGCGCAGTCACGTGGGGCGTGACGTCGCTGCGCCGTTGCTACAGGTGCTCCTCTCCGCTCCTCGCGCCGTTGCTAGGGGAGAGGAGGAGGAGCGCGGATGCCGGCGGAGTTTTCGGGGTCGCTTAAGAAGTGCATTCGCACTTAAAAGTGCGCCCTCTTTCAACATCCTTCCTACAACAACGAACAACCTACACAACCTACAACATCCTAATCCTAATCCTTCAAGGCGCGTGCTTGGGGCAGTGAGGGCCTGCGTATCCGTGGTGTGTGGGGATAACTCATAAATGTGAAAGCCGAAAGTTACGAGACAGTTTCAATGCTAGGAATGACGTCGTTGAAGACGTGTAATTGTTTCAGTGGCGGTGTATGGATATCTAGCGTGTAGGCACAGTCATCACCGTGACAATGATGACTAAGTCGTCCTTGAGTCGTTATGAGATCATACTTTTGTGCTGGAGACGCGCCACTCCTTAAATATTTGGCTACGAATGGCTAAGTTGCCTTGTGTGGGCAACTGTCGCTTAATGTTAGTATTGGTTTGAGTTGGTCAGTGTTGTCGGTGCATGGCGTAAGCATGGTGTGGGCACCTAACGCCTTCGTACACGGCAGTTCTCCGTCATAAAAATTCACAAATTTTTTAATGAGCAATTCTATGGGCTATGGAAGCATAATGCCACCGTCGGCGTCGCCGTTGTCGTGCCGTCTCGCTAATAATGGTGCCTGTGCGGCCCAAACGCGATGTGTTCGAGGGTCTCCAAAGGGGCAGGGTAGGAAGGAAGACGAGAAACAAAAAGAAGGCAGAAGGCAGGAAGGTTAACCAGAAACATATGCAGTTGGCTGCCATACACTGAGAAAACTGGAAATGAGAATAGAAAGATCAGAAAGAGGTTTCAAACCCAGTTAAGGCACAACGAACTACAAACGTTCTGGTTTCGGAGTGCCTTCACATTGGTATCGTTGTATGATGCGTCCTTCGCGCCCTGGAAGTGCAACCCTATCATTCTGCAATTATATCTTGCCCGAGAAGCAGCATTCTCGTCGCGTATGTATACGTCCCCCACTATTTTCTTGAGTTTCCGGTCAACTCAGTCTTTCAAGAAAAAAAAAAACTGAAAGTGCATAAATATTCTGCAAGCCTCTGTAAAGGGCCCCTAAAACACTCCGAGTTCAAAGACGAGAAAATGGTTTCTTCCTCACCTTCAGTACCCTTCCTACGAGCACTATCTCCTCATCGCCACTTATTTTCTTCATAATTCACGTGGAAAATGTCAGCACTAAGCGTTGAGCCTGTCGAAATTTCGCGCTTTTCGGATACACGCTGTTATCTCCGCTTGCACAGTCGAAAACGCGGAAAACGAAGTGAAATCAGTTGATCGCGCATGGTAGTCATGCGAGACGAGGTAGTACCAGCTTGCGACTGCAAGTCGAGGCAGGATAGGATTCGATTCACTACGGATATCCTCCGCATACGAACAATTCGAGAGCTTATGTTATCTTGAAGTCAGGTGAGCTGGCTTCCCGAATTGTGCCGAAAAGACGCGAAATGCTAGCAGAGAATAACGCTCTCGTTCTTTGTATTTTCAGAGGTTGCTTTTAGGAGCCCTTTAAGCCTTCCTTTTGAAGTACTGTAGAGTGATCACTTATGTATGCACTGCGTTTACTACAGGCACATTTTCGTAACGATGCCGCTAGCTTTGCACTTAAAAATTCACCGACCATTACGATAATGCCTAATGTGAATTCTGAGGGTAGCTTCGTGTTAGGGCAAAGCCAACTGTGTTTCAAGTTTTGGCTTTCCGCAAAGGTGTCGACTACGCCATAAATCATTTTTTTAAGTACTACATCAGCCACTACGCCATTATACGTCTTTCTGCGGATAGGCGAGGTACCTACCCGCTACACATCTGTAAGGTATTATGTGCACATTGTTGATGCTGCATGTGGCTGATGACGATGAATAATTATGGCTGAGCACTTTGCAGTGGGTGGGAAGCATTTAACCACGCACTCGTTGCGCAATAGACTTTATGCGAAATTACTTGGACGTCTGGCAACAGTGAGTCGGGTGTCATCTTGGTTGTGTCAAGAAGTTGCGGCGTTCTCATGGGATTACGTGTGTTGTTGCAGTGCATTGCAGTGTCTTCACGTTGAATTTCGTGTTTCGGTGCTCTAATTTAGCCGCTTGTGATCGTAGTGCTACGAAAAATTGCGTAACGGCTACGCTTTCTAACTGCCGGCCACGTAATATGGAAAAACGATTTGGAAGTTCTGCCGCACGTCAGTAAATATGCTTCAGCCAGCCTCTGCACATCGGTGTCGTCTCGCCAGCTGACGAAGTCGTACAACTTTGCTGTCGAGGCATACACCTCACCATCGTCGGTAGCTGCGAACACCTGTGATTTGAGGTACTATCGGCGTCAAATGAAACGCGAACAGCGGCGTGCGCGCACATCCAGTTTGACATCACTGCGCACACGCGCGCCTGTCAAGGGTGATGACTGGACGTCGAGCACTATGCCAGTGCGAATGTTTGCCGCTGTTCGCGTTTCATTTGACGCTGATAGCATGTGACCATTATAGCGCTTCGACACTGCGCGACGTGAACATTGGCAGCCGCAAGCTGTAGTATCTGTCGAGTGAGGTGTCGCGTCGCAGTTGTTCTGCTTAAACGTTCAGAACGCGATAAAGAAATCAAACGCAAACATATCGGGATTATGCGAAACGTGGCCATTCATTCGTATGGATATTGAATACTGATCCTTCCATTTATATATTTCCTTATCCGAATGAAGTGGATTGACGAACGAGCGCATAGCGCTCGATGGCACTCTACGTGGTCGGCGCTCTGCGCTGCGGCCGCGGCAGTAAGCACAATCCTTTCAGTCGACGAGTGACAACGTAATTTTACTGACTTGTTCCGAGTTATCGTTGACGTAATGCAAGAGCGGCGAAGCAACATCATAAATGGCATAGGCAGTGCTGCTATGTTCGCAACGACGTACGTCGGAAAGAACGACAAAGACGAAGCCTCTACGCAAGCTCTTCTGAAGTAACGTCGTTGTGCTAGTAATTTTGTTCAATCCATCAGCGCAGCAGTGCAATCAGTCGTGACATCGTACACTCTGTATTTGGCCTGTTTCTTTTTATTCCTTCCTCGTTAAAGCCATTAAATGTCATCAAAGTTATTCATTAGAGAGCTTCGTCGGGAGGCAAAAGGCAACTAAATAGAGCATGCTTGGGGTTACAAATCCTGGCAATAAATTGTATTGCACAGGATGTTGTGTAACAAAGCGCATATGTGTGCACTAACGCGTTTTCGATGCAAGCTGCACATGCGACAACGCATATTTATTATATATAAAAGAGAATTTCACCTATCCATTGATAAGTAAGGTGGGTGATCTCGCTGAATAGCTTTTGCATAAGCCAAATGCTTCTCCGATTCGATCCGAACGTCAGCGAAAGATTTGTCACATATCGGCTACTCCACGTTGATTGCAAAAGGGAACACAGCAGTGTTGCGGCATCCTGATGACCATGAATAAAACAAATGACACGTTCTCGGATAGGTTTAGCGCGATTTAGACGAGGACAGGAGGCACACAGAACACAGACGGTCTGTGTTCTGTGTGCCTCCTGTCCTCGTCTAAATCGCGCTAAACCTATCCGAGTATGTACCAACTCGCCCAAGTCAAAGTGCTATTGAAATGACACGTGTTCCGCTGCCGCATTCTCGACGGAGTACGCAAAAACATGTGCTCCGTGCGTCCGCGCGCGGTATCGTCTGCTCCGCCTGACATAACCAAGATGGCGCCGGCGATTGCTACGCTGCCTACTAGATGGCGCTGCTAATTTCGCATAAGGTCTATTAGCATTGTGTAATGACTGATTATTATTTTACTCTTCTGCCGCGCTATATTGCATAGGTTAACGCGATACAGCAGGTATGACTTAGATTACAACCGTGTGTTGTGGTACCATAATGGGCGGGAGAGCTGCTAAGCGCGCCGTCCCTCACTCTGCATACAGTACGAGGTGGGGCACGGTGCGCCACGTGAATGGAGCCAAACTTGTAAGGGCGCACTTGGCGAAACTCATTCTCAAAAGCCTCCTTGCTAGATCTGGTTATATTGCAGCGTTATGCTGCCTATCTCAAAAGCTTTACTAATAACCTGGAAAATAAAAAGCACCGCAAAAAGAAATTAAGCTGCCATTTCATCCTTTAACAAAGCGACTGCAAGATAATGAAAATGCCTGGAACGAGGCCATTTAATATTAAATGTCGGGGCTTAACGTCCCAAAACCACGATATGATTATGAGAGACACCGTAGTGGAGCGCTCCGGAAATTTGTACTACCTGGAGTTCTTTAGCGTGCACATAATCTAAGCACGCGGGCGTCAAGCATTTTCGCCACCATCGAAAATGCGGCCGCCATTGCCGGGATTCGATCCCGCGCCCTTCGGATAAGCAGTCGAGCACCATAAGCACTAGACCACCGCGGGGGGTGGAAGGGCGTCATTTCAATGTCTGCTACGACTTACTCACCAAGCAAGGGGCGACTTCAACCGAAAATTTCACCGACGATTACCATACTGCCTAATGCGAATCCTGAGCGCAGCTTCGTGTTGGGGCAAGGCCAACTGTGTTTTCAAGTTTTGGCTCTCCGCAAGGTATCGACTACGCCATGAATCATAATTTTTGTGAAGTAGGACAGCACACACTACGCCATTATTCGTCTTTCTGCGGATAAGCGAGGTACCTGGTACACATCTTTAAGGTATTGTGTGCAATTTGCTGATGCCGCATGTGGCAGGCAGGCAGGCAAAGAACTTTATTTCGATCCGGAGACGACGCTCACTCCCCCCCTTAGGGGACCACTGACGATGAAGAATTATGGCTGAGAACTTCGCAGCGGGTGGGAAGCATTAAATCACACACTCGTTATGGAATTAGCATTGTGTGATGAGTGGATGTTAGTTTACTCTTGTGCCACGCTATATTACATAGATCAACACGATTCCTTGCCCGGCATGACCCCTTCTGTCCTCGTCCAAGTAGTTGGCTGGAACCCCCCTCTCTTTTTGCAAATGAGTTTCATGCACCAGCGCAGCGCTGGGGTAGAATGCTCAACTGCCACGCGGAGGGCCCGGAATAAAATCCCATTCGATCCTGGGTAGGGTGTTTTTTTTTTCTTTTTTTTTTTTTTTTTTTTTTTTTTTTTTTTTTTTTTTAAATGTCTGTCGGTTACTTTTCCATGTTCACCGGTTAAGCCATCGACGGCAACGGCGACGGTGATGCCGCTCAAAGCAGGAACGGTTGCCTAAGCTGCGCTTTAAAAAATTACCGAGCACGTGACTCGCGACAAGGCGTGGGATAACACGTCCGCCGCGCCTTTCGCACGCTCATATCAGCACTACATATCGCAAGAATGTGGGGGCACGCACCGCCCGTTTCAAGGACGCTGGAACGGCGCAACATCCGAATGGTCCCGTGGTACTACGCAGGTTACAGCGCATATTGCACTCTGCAGCGGCCGCTTTCGGTATCGATACATACAGGCGCGGCCGCCACTCTCGTGATTCTGCGGTCATGCGGTGGTCGGCGAAACAGACCCGGGGAGTTTGCTACAGAAATAGCCATAAGGAAACTCTGCATCGTTATGCTATCGTGGGAACGATATACTGCACGTTCATTTGGCCTTATTTTCGCGCTTACTGCTCGTAACACGTGCGGCCGCTATTTGATACGCAGTTGCTTTTCGAAATTTCTAAACACTCCCTCTATTTATTTTTTATTTATTTATTTATTTATTTATTTTTTGAAAGCAGCAGGGCAATCAGCGACTGAGTATCCGGGAATAGCCTACGCAGTGTTTTGCTAAAATATTCAATTCGATACCAAGACTACTTGAAACCTTTCAGGGGTGAAGTTGCTGGCCAATGCACGCACGCTGTCCATCGTAAATCTGTGTTGGATAAACCGCCAGTCTCTTGTATATATATATATATATATATATATATATATATATATATATATATATATATATATATATATATATATATATATATATATATATATATATATATATATATATATATATATATGTATATATATATATACACAACCGTACGTTTTATGTTTTAACACGTGAGTAACGAAGCTGTTGTCTGGTAGGGCGCAAGGATATATACCAGTCGAAATACGCCGTATGTGAACAGGGTGTAAGATCCAAATTTCCCTTCTCTGTCGTGACCCACACGGCCAGGATGACCACGGCATCAACGAAATAGCTATGGGAATTATTGCGCTTAAAAAGAACGCATGGAGGCACAGTGCTTTGGTTGTACTGCGCCTTTTGTAGTGAGAGCTACATTGGCCGTATTCTCGCCGTTTCACTGTGGCCGGTGGCCACACCGCGAGCGGAGCCGTTGCCTAGCAACCGCCGCAGCTGGCAGCGCCACTCGCCGCGCCATCTGGCATGACGTCAGAGGAGGAGCCGGTGGAAACCGCGTTGCATCGTACATATGTAGAAGGGGTGGCTCGGTGGGGTTCGTCGGCAGATATGGAAAGTGAGTCAGAGAGACTGAAAGAAGCCAGGCTTCGTGGTCCGGAACGAAACCAAAAGGAGGCCCGTACCTCTCGCTACGCACACCCAGGCCTAACTGAGTTAAGCCACAGCCAATTTTTTTGAACAGGCACGTGTCCTGAGTAAAGAAGTAGCGATACAGTAAAAGCTCATTAATTTGGATTTTATAGGGTCCGAAAAAAACGACCCCAATTAACTGAATTCCGAATTATCGAAAGTATCAAGAAAACAATGAGCGAATATTTATTATGTTGCATTTTCATTTTGTCGATGAATGCGTAAATTCTGTACAGTCGCGCGCGATATGAAGGTTATCGCGCGAGCGTCGACCTGCCTAGCATCCCAGGGGCCTAGCGGCACGTTTCGAAACAGTGAAAATAAAGATCGGGCATTCTTCTCTCCCTCGTTGGCTGTTCCATGCTACAACAATAGCCCCTACGACGAACGCTGCACCCTTTCTCTCTATTTTGAGGCTTCCATTCGTTGCGATCAAGTGTATCCTTCGTGAGCTCTTATCTCCGCGGGCGATTACAGAATTGCTGGGAAAGATGTGTTAAAGCTGGTGTTTGGCACTGTTCAGTTTAAGCAGCTTCCTCAGACGGGAGTGATCGCAGCTGAAAGAACGGCAAAAAGAGTGAGTGAAGCTTGCGTGATACCACCCTCTTCTCGAAAGAGTATTCTGGAACGTGGCGCTGCTGCAGTTCTCGGTCGATGCTCGCGCAATAACCTTCAAATCGCGCGCGACTGTACATAGTTTGCATAAGAGCAGTGCAGAAAAGCCGCAATGTTCGCCAGGCGCAATTTTGTTCGCAATGTGACCGCGGCTCAAGACCTCCATGTCCATAATTAATCCCAAAACGCGCTGAATTTGAAATTAACCCGAAACGTCGTTAGCGGCGTTACCGTATATACGGTTCGCGCTGATGACGATGGCGACGTAGACGGCGCCGCCTCGTTTCGCGTGTCCGCGAACGCCATTTTCACTCCTTTGAGTCGCATATTTGAGGCGCTCGGCGCGCTCCGAAAATCGTCCGAATCAACCGGGTCGCTGCCAAATATGACCGAATCAACGAGTGTTTGATGCCAGTGAACAATACATAGGCTTTCTAGTACCAAAGAACGCGGCCAAATTATCCGATCTTCCAAATTAACGGGTGTCGAATTAATGAGCTTTTACTGTACAGCTTTACGTACCTGTCGTCGTAGAGGATGTGGCAACGCACAAGAATGGCACGCACCTCCCGCGTCACTACATAGTTAATGCAGTGCTTTACACAGAAACCCAGAGGAGGACGCCGACACTCAGTCATTCCCCCCTCCTTCCTAGTTTTTTGCAGAAGAATAGGGCTTGTTTCACGAAAAGTTCTTACCCACGAATTTCTCGTAAAAGCGAGCTTGAGCCAATCCTGGGGCTCGAAGTATTATTAGTGAACGCGATTGCCAGTTGCAGCAGAACACGATAGAAGCTTTCTGTATTCGTCCCCGGATGAATCACAGACAGGTGGAGGCTGGTCGCAAGGAGTCCGCCGCGGTGTTGTAGCGGTTATGGTGCTCGGGTGCTGACCCGAAGGTCGCGGGTTCGATTCGGGCCGCGGCGGTCACATTTCGATTGCAGGGGAAATGCTAGAGGCCCGTGTACTGTGCGTTGTCAGGGCACGTTAAAGAACACCATATGGTCGGGACTTCCGGAGCCCTCCACTGCGGCGTCTCCCATAATCATATCCGAGGTTTTGGGGTCGTAAAACCTGAGATATTATTACACTGGTCGTAAGGGCCCAGGGCGCTTTCCGAGCTCGAGGCATCCTGGACTCAGGGCGCCTCTCCTTAGCTATATTTATATTCTCTCTCTCTTTCGTCGTGCACGCCCTCCACCATCTTGTAACCCCATTCCGCCTGTAAAAAAACTACGATGCCATACAAAAGCCTGCGTCAATAGCCATTAACTGAGAAAGAAGTGGAGTGTATTTCTCCTGCATGACATAAACCTCTGCTATGCCCTCCGGGTGCGCCACCAGAACTGAAATGCATCTGGCGACATCCTTCGGGCCGTCTCCGCGAGACCGAGTTGCTTCGCGGACGGACTCCCAAGGAGCGTACAGCCAATTTAGCCGCGTGTGAATAAGCGGCCGAGTAGTGTCTCAACGAGTGATTAGCATCGGCGATGGCCAAACGTTGTTCCGCCACCCCCGCTCCTCTTCCGGCGCACCCGTAGGAAAAAAACGAGTTGGCCCAGCGCGAATGAACGTATTTGGCGGACGTGGGATCAATGCGAAGCTTGGCGAGAGAGAACCTCCTTGTTGCCATGAGGCGATGACGCGCCCGCCATTGTTTTCCCATCGGCCTCCGACTGGCACGTGTCCCTCCTTGCCGACGTGGGCGCACGAAAGCCGCTCCTTCCCGGCTATCGGCCACGTCCAGTCGAAATGCCTACAACGCGGTGTGCGTTGGGCGGGTTGGTACATGATGCCTAATGAAAGAGCTCTCAGCGCGAGATCTACGCAAGCGAAAACACGAGGAAGACACGTACACACACACGCAGACACTTCCACTCCAAGCAATGCCATTTTCTTTGCGTACTGCTCCTTTTCTCTCTTTCATTTTTAGTCAAGCTTTCTCGAGAATCGCGCGTACATTCTAGCTCATTTTATTTCACGAAAGTAGATTCATAAGGTTGAAGAATTGCTGTGAAATGAACCACTACATTGGTGCTTTATTAACGAGTCCTTTCGTGACTATGGGCACTATTTGGCAAAGTAGGCTTCGCTATCCGTTTTCATTGCGTAGTAATTGGTGAATCGCATTTCCGCTTACTAGTCTCAAGGCTATAGCTCCAATGCGATCGTCAAGGGGGCGCAGCCGGTGGCTGTATCAATTCCGACGGCTTCAAAAGCCCCGCGATATAACAACACATTCACTGTCCCACGTACTTACATGATGAGGGTGCCTGCAGAAGCTGTGGTGGAGTGCACTATACATCAATCGCAGTAAAGCGAACGGTACGTTTTATGTGCACACATACCGTGCACGCGATAGCACTTGTCATGCAATAAGCGACTCCACGCCAACACAAGAGGTCCAAATAATCTTGCTTTTTGACTTCGCATTTCCACAATGTCCACGACACACAAGCATGCATTTGTACGGGAAAGACCAGGGTGTTTACCAGACGAATTATATTTTCTGACACGTTTGTCTTTCATGACATTTGAAAGTCCATTCATCGCTATTTCTTAATTATACTATTCTTCGCTGCATTTCAGTGCTAGAGCTACCATCGGCGTCTATTCTGTGTCCTACAGCAAAACGTTGTGTCCCCACATCTATCACTCTCTTATTTATTTAATAGGTTATGTCTAGTATTAGGTTGTGCCTATCAAATAAAACGAGCCCTTGACCCGTTCCCAATCTTTCGTCCCTTATTTATATTTTAGGTTTAGAAAAGAGAACAGCCTTCTCGCCTCCTTTTACTTTCACCTTCGTAATGTGACTCTCTCGGTGTTTCGTCCTTCCTACTATTAAAAAAAAATGTTACTAAAAAATAAATATGAAGGAAATGAGGGAGGGAGAGAGACAGAAAGAAACAGAAATAAACACAGGAAGAAATGCGGGAACTTTTCACTAAGTGCGGGAACTTTAGCACAGCGAAGATGGTCGATCCTGAAGTCTGTAGGCTACCGCCGGTTTGCTGCTATATTGTAACTGGTTCTTGCTAGGTGTTGCTATGTTGTAAACAGGTTTTGCGGGGTTGTAACTGAGTCTTGCTTCAGGATTGACCATCTTCGCTGTGCCAAGCTTTGTGCGACTTAGTGCAAACTTCCGACATTTTTTCTTTCCCTTCCTTTCTCTTTCTTTATTTCTTTCTCTTTCTTTGATTCTCTCTCTCTCATTCTTTATATGCTATGCTTTACTATCTCCCCTTCTTCTTTCCCTCCTCCTCACCCTCACTTCTCTTTCCTCCCTCCTTGCTATGCGGTACTATACAAGGCTATGCCAGGTTTTATCAGCGTGCCTGGATAGTCGAGTGCTTAGGACACTTGCCTTCGGGTTGTGGGTGTGCGGGTTCCAACTCCGCCGCCTCGTAAGGAATCTTTTTCGCCAAGTTTTTCTCTCTTCCTCTTTCTTTCCATCTCTTATTTCTCTGTAGCTTTCTTGATGCCCGTTCATGATGATAATAGTTTTTGTGTCACGGCATTACGCCGAGCTAGAACACCTTCGCTGTTAATAATATAGTGTTCGTAAATATTCGGGTTCACAGCCACGGCGACCGCATTTCGATGGGGACGAAATGCAACAACAACCGTTTACTTACGTGTAGGTGCACGTCAAAGAACCCCAGGTGGGCGAAGTTAATCTGGAGCCCTCCACTACAGCGTGCCTCATATCGCGGTTGCGGCACGTGAAACCCCAAAAGTTAGATTTTCGAGTCTGATCGCTTCATTGGAAGTGCCACAGTAAAGCTGCCACTTCTTGGAGTCCTCATCCGCTACTTTCATGCGTTCCGCCGAACAGGCAACTGGCGATCGCCAAAATGGAAACTGCTGCATAGCAGCACAATGTGACACGGATTCTGTGTAGGTATTCTACAAACTTTCGGCACGGTAAAAACGTCTGCGACGAATATGGCGGAGCCCTGGTAGCTCACGTAAGCCCATGAGCCCAACAGTTACTGTTCCATTGGCGCCGATTCAGAAAAACCAGGTCATTTAGAATGCCATATATGCGCATTATAGACATCAAGGTATCAAAGTATCAATGTATCTAAACAGAACAAAGGAAATAGCAAAACTATTCTTGAATAAACTCCTTCAAAGAGGCTGCTTAACCAGGTATTTTAACACGAAAGTGTTTTATGCCGGGGTCCACCAAGACTTCAGGGACGTATTTTTGTCACGGAAATAACGTCAACAAAATGGACACGATTCATATGGCAAAAAAAAAAGTTCCGTCACCGGGAATCGAACGCACGACCTCTCGGTCCTCGACAGCAGATACCGGGCACGCTATCCATTGCGCCACGGTCACTTTTTTATTTTCCCCCTTATTTATTGCGCCACGGTCACACACTTGTATACTCGTGAGGCTTTACAAAGGCGCCTTTTATACCTGCCAATTTCCTTTCACAGTGTTCTTGTTAGTCGAGGTGATGTCGGCGTCTGGTAGCGGTAAAGTGAAGTAATGCATCATGACCGTGAAGAAATGCGTCATTAACAGTTCGGCGCGTTTCCAATAGGTGAAGTGAAAGTTTGGCGACGCTTTAAAGGGGTACTGACACAAAAACTTTGGCCTCGCGTTTTTTTTTTTTTTTTTTTTGCTGCAATGTGTTGCTGGGGGGCCTCTTAGTCTTAACATGGCACCTCATTTGCTGCAGCGCGCCACAGATATTTAATTACAGGCTTCTCATTACCGATGTCACGGAATGCCACTTTTTCGACCCCTCGTCATGCTTTAACGCGCGCCGCACCCAACCCGCTGACCGGCGCACCGTCTTGGACGTCAGGGACTTGTTTTTCGTAGAGCCGCGAAGAGCAGCGGAAGGGAGTGTCGCTGCCGAAGTTGGCTCTTTGTTGAATACCGAGGCGACGGCAGGTATGCGGAAATCCGCAGTGAGCCCCGAACTTTTTGGCTGCAAAGTGCTCGGCATAAGAATGGAGGCAAGATGCGTTCCCACGGAAAGAGCTGCACGTGCACGAGCCGCCTACGCAGTCACCGTAGACGGGTTTTCTCGCTTGATTAATGGAGAACCCTCCCCTAATTAAAAAGGGGCGTCGTCAAGATTTTGAGGGCGGACTTTTGCGACAATGAAATGCGCATGATTGGACCCATGTGGATGGTCCCTCTTTTTCCCCCAGGAAGAGAGTGAGGGGACACGAAGGGGATTTAAGCGCAGGTTAGAGCCCTGCTAATCAGTCTAGCTGCTTGAC
Source organism: Rhipicephalus appendiculatus (assembly GCA_030522465.1). Lineage (NCBI taxonomy): Eukaryota > Metazoa > Arthropoda > Arachnida > Ixodida > Ixodidae > Rhipicephalus > Rhipicephalus appendiculatus. The sequence goes on along the minus strand of JALIZH010016467.1, from coordinate 32,704 downwards.
AAGCATGGAGTAGAAGTAGATCAACGAGTATCTCTCCTAGAAGTTTTTAGTGTGTGCTTTGTATCGGCTGGCCACCTAAACTTAGCCGTTCGCCTAGTTGAGACACGTCTGCAACGTAGGCATCGGGACTTCAATCTCAGGTTAGCTCAACCTGCCTGAGATCTCCTTCAAGCACTAACTCCCGGAAACATCGGCGTTGCAACTCGGACCCACCGACATCGTAGTCGTGCCAGAAATCTTCGGGACTTCTCGCTTCCGATCGTCGTGGACGCAACGCTGCCGGTCATCACACGTATGCTTCACCTGTTTATATCATCGAACTTTTCGCGTTTCTTCGGTTTTATTTCATTCCATTGTTAGTTGTAGCGTTAATTGATTTTGTGTATTTTTGTAAACTCATTGTTTTAAGTATTTGTTCATTGTTAGTTCTTTGAAGTGTTGTATTTAGATCGCTTGTGCCGCAATAGCTAAAGTAAAGCTGTTGTTTTGTCCAAACACGTCTCCGAGCTCTTCACTGTTTCTACTTGCGTACGGAACGGCCGAACCCGCTGTCATTCCCGTCGCCGACTTCGCGCTGGCGACGCTTGAGTAACAGCGAAAAACCGTAACAAAACTGGCGTCCACGACAGGATGTTCCGTACAAAAGTGGGGCAGTGAGGGTGAACGAGAAGCGTGCGGACGGTGTGGCGGTAGATCCGTGTAGTTGAGGCTGTCGCGCCTGGTTGATAGTTCCGCATGTGATTTGTGAGCGACAGTTCGCAGTATTGAGAGATGGATCTTGATAAGTTTATCGGGTACGGCAAACAGTTAGGCCTTGAGGGCCCCGAACTGAGAGAATGGGCCAAAGAGCAGCAGGAACATGCGTTGGCCAGAGAAGAGCGCGCGCGTGCCAGAGAGGAACGTGAGCGAGAGAAAGAAATAGCACATCGAAAACGGATGCAAGCGTTAAATGAAAAGATTGAGGTGTTGAAGCGGCAACTCGAGGCACAGCGGCGGAGTGATCAGCCGTCGACAAGTGTAGCTCACGCTGTCATTGAAGTCGCGCCTGAGAAGGACACGCGCTTTCCCGATTGCGCGAAGACAGAACAAGAAAGCGAGACAGTCGCTGATATGGAGACTGAAACGGAAAGCATTCCGGAGGACTTTCCGTGTGAGACTGAGGCTGGTCCCAGTCACCCTAATAGGGTCAGCGAGGAGCTAGAGACTTTCCTAGCGCCCCAACACGGGCATGACCTTCCGGAGGTCGAGAAGGAAGAGGAGAAATATGGCGCAAAGATCGGCAAGGACACCGAGCGTCAGGGACCGCTGCGCTATCGTGAAGCAGGGCGCAGCTGTTGATTTTCTCAAGCAAGGCACCGATGAGTCGGCCCGACATTGCGACAAAGTGGAGCAATCGGAGGACCTAAGCGGTGACGAAGATGGTGCACAAGCACGGCTGAACCGTAACACCGCGGAGGTCGCAACACGAAGCGAGGTTCGAAGCAACGAGGGAAAGGTCGGTCGCAAATGTCGTCGCAAAGGAAGGAAGCGAACGCGTGCCGCACAGCGAAGGGTCGAGACAGGTGGTACACCGCAGCGTGAAGCAAAGAAGCGTCGGCCAGCGGCCAGATCAAGAAGACGCCCTTTGAGGCGTACAGTGAGGCGCACTGCTCCGAGGAACCGGGTACCACATGTTCCACTGCGTAAGACACGCGAAAAGATGAAAGCTGCACCGCGGCCTTCGACCAAGCGACAAGTTCGCAAATTCCTCTGGTTGACCGGGAACTATCGGGGACTTTTCCCGAATTACGCGGAAGTTAGCGCTCCCGTCACTGAAATAACCCGGAGGGGCAGAGCAAACTCGGTCAAATGGACCGCAGCGCACGACGAGGCTCTTCGAAGTCTGAAACGACATGTCGCCGCGGCGCGAATTACTTAGGCCGGAATAGCGCTTTTTGGCCTTGGGACATGCTTATTTTTTTTTCGTTTTTTATTTTCTTGGATATTTGATTGTGCAGAAAAGTATTTTGAGTTGATGGTACTTTGGCTTGGAGAACTAGTTGTTCTTATTGTGGTGCGTATAAAGGTATTTCATTTCCGCAGAGAAGCGCACTAAATAGCTTGTTCAGTTTTTTTTCTTTCCATAGTATGCATTTCCGAAGTGTATTTGGTCTGATGCAATGTACGGCTTTTTATTTTTCTTGTTTGTATGAAGAACTTGCATGTTGTGTGCAACGGAAGCATGGTGCTCTGGTATTTTTTGTTTAAGTTGTTCTTACGTTGACGTACTGAGCGTATATGTTGTGTATGAAAAGGACAGTCCTTATTTCTCTCATGTTGGTTGTGTTTTGTTTTGGGGGTCGAAGAAATTGTCCCTCCGTGCGTGAAAATGTTATGGATAACATTCCGAAAGTGGGGGGCAATGTCACGGAATGCCACTTTTTCGACCCCTCGTCATGCTTTAACGCGCGCCGCACCCAACCCGCTGACCGGCGCACCGTCTTGGACGTCAGGGACTTGTTTTTCGTAGAGCCGCGAAGAGCAGCGGAAGGGAGTGTCGCTGCCGAAGTTGGCTCTTTGTTGAATACCGAGGCGACGGCAGGTATGCGGAAATCCGCAGTGAGCCCCGAACTTTTTTGGCTGCAAAGTGCTCGGCATAAGAATGGAGGCAAGATGCGTTCCCACGGAAAGAGCTGCACGTGCACGAGCCGCCTACGCAGTCACCGTAGACGGGTTTTCTCGCTTGATTAATGGAGAACCCTCCCCTAATTAAAAAGGGGCGTCGTCAAGATTTTGAGGGCGGACTTTTGCGACAATGAAATGCGCATGATTGGACCCATGTGGATGGTCCCTCTTTTTCCCCAGGAAGAGAGTGAGGGGGACACGAAGGGGGATTTAAGCGCAGGTTAGAGCCCTGCTAATCAGTCTAGCTGCTTGACAAGCATGGAGTAGAAGTAGATCAACGAGTATCTCTCCTAGAAGTTTTTAGTGTGTGCTTTGTATCGGCTGGCCACCTAAACTTAGCCGTTCGCCTAGTTGAGACACGTCTGCAACGTAGGCATCGGGACTTCAATCTCAGGTTAGCTCAACCTGCCTGAGATCTCCTTCAAGCACTAACTCCCGGAAACATCGGCGTTGCAACTCGGACCCACCGACATCGTAGTCGTGCCAGAAATCTTCAGGACTTCTCGCTTCCGATCGTCGTGGACGCAACGCTGCCGGTCATCACACGTATGCTTCACCTGTTTATATCATCGAACTTTTCGCGTTTCTTCGGTTTTATTTCATTCCATTGTTAGTTGTAGCGTTAATTGATTTTGTGTATTTTTGTAAACTCATTGTTTTAAGTATTTGTTCATTGTTAGTTCTTTGAAGTGTTGTATTTAGATCGCTTGTGCCGCAATAGCTAAAGTAAAGCTGTTGTTTTGTCCAAACACGTCTCCGAGCTCTTCACTGTTTCTACTTGCGTACGGAACGGCCGAACCCGCTGTCATTCCCGTCGCCGACTTCGCGCTGGCGACGCTTGAGTAACAGCGAAAAACCGTAACAACCGACCAGTTTCAGTTTCGGTTTGAGAGAGCTCGAAAAACGACAAGCCGCCGGGTGCAACTATCACTACCTAGCGTGCGCAGCTTTCGATCACGTCAACACACAGACCTGTGACGCACTTCCGCACGGTCCGCATCAAGAAGTCCCTTCGAAAACGAAATGGGACAGCAGTGTCGCCAAACACAAAACTTTCAACGCGTGCGCCGCGGCCAGGGGACTCGCGACCAGCCGCCGAGAAGTATAGACTGCTGGAACAAACACGTCAAAAGAAAAATGGCGGCTATGACGTCGTCATAACTTGTTGCAGCGTGGTCACGTGAGGGAAGTAGGGGGTCACCAAGGGTCACCCTCTGATGGTGTCAGTAGCGCGAGGGGAGTCGATCGCTCACGCAAACTTCAAAATTAATTTAAAATACCTTCCAAGCTATATTCACTGTTGATATTTTGCAGGTCATATACACATGTTCCCGACAATCGAACCCGCAGGCTGTCTCGGCCGTGAAACTTTGTGCCAGTACCCCTTTAACACGCCGCGTGGTGGCGACCTTGGCCCAAGCGTCGGCGTTACTCATAGCATCCATCCATATCCAAATAGCTCTGCAACGCGCGCCTGCCAATGGCGCTTGCCTCGCCTGGCTGTAACAGCGTTATGTTCTAGCCACCATAACAGCTTTCCCTGCCACGAGAAAAATTGCGACCGCGCTACAAGGGAAAACACGACGCGCGTTGCTTTTACCTCTAGTCCGGCGTGGTGTTCAATGACTCTTCAACATGTCGCGGCTCGGCGACGTTAGCTCGAGTTCTGCGTCAAATTAGCGACGCTCACCTGGCTGTCGCGTCGGATTCTCTGATCACGCTCTCACCTTTAACCACTACAGCTACGACAAGGGTTTGTTTAATCATTTATCATGGACGTGAGTCGCCGGCATGGGGATGTAAAAGGAGACTTTTACTTTCGTGTTATACCGATTCCTGTGACGGAGGGATCAACCATGTTTTTCGTGGTTCGTGTATAGTATTCCTGCAGTGTTTCACCGCGTCATATTTGTTGCGCTATATGTTGGGTAGCTCAACATTCTTACCCTTTACTGCCGAGTGTCGCGAATTCGCGACATACCGAAAAACTTCGAGCCAACAAGTCAAGAAACGCGTGCCGCCTTTAATGCCGGCTGTCAAGCACTCACGGGGAATGTACCTTTTCAGAATGGAAAACATCTTGCGCCATCTTGTGTAAGGTATTCTAAACTAGAACCAATTGTTTCGTAGCTGATGGCGGAGAGCGCGAAGCACGTGCGACAGCTCTCACTTCTTCGTTCTTTCTCGCTTGAGTTACGTAAGTTCAATGTTCAATAATTTTGTTTATTTGGTGCGTACGCACCCAAGAGGGGACACACAACATGTTACATAGTTCTGAAGCACGTTTTTTGTTGCCGGATCCTCGTTTCTGTGGCATATCACGAATTCGCGACATACCTAAAAGTATGCATTAACGTTGAATTTTAGATAATATAACTGCAGAATCAATTAAAGGTTGCTATTTAAAGCTGGAAAATGAGAACAGATTTTATTTTGTTCGGCGGTTTCATAATTCAGGCATTAAAGGGTTTATTAGAGCGCGGGAACGTACAGCCTATATCGCAGTATTCTTGACCCGCTCGTGCCTTCTTTATCGTACCTGAATAGTTCACGGAACCAATTACTTCATTCCCCGCATAACTGAAATTTGAATAGAAATCCCGTGTGGTGCATACCCGCATATCACGGGCCCGTGGTATGCGGGTATGCGCCACACGTGACTTGGGGAAAGGGTTTCATGACATGGGCGACAGGAGTGTCACGTTGCTCATGAAATCGACCGTAGTGGCCCGGTGGTCCCGACAGACGCGGGTTCAGTCCCAGCCACGGCGGTTTCATTTCGATAGAGGCGATATGCAAGTGGCCCGTGTGCTGTGCGGTGTCAGTGGACGTTAAAATTCCCCAGGTGGCCGAAGTTGTCCCCAGCCACTCTAATACAGCGTCTCTCAAACCTTAAATCGCTTTGCCACGTTAAACCCACAAACTAACGAATCTAATTCGTGTGGTGACCTGTCCATCACGTTCTTCGAACGCTCTCGTCCTCCTATGCCAATCTTGGTATGTACCAAGTTAAGTAGTACGGCTGGTCGATTAATCTATTTAATGCATTAATGATCAATCGTTCGCCACCTCGGCAACGACTCCTTATCAATTAGAGTTTCTTGTTGAATTAGACGATAAATCTATATATTTGGCGGGCGCAATCATAAAAACTGGAACCGTTTATACCTACCTAAATTTTACACAGTTCCACCTGACAAGAGAAGAAATCGATCCCGGGCTCTATTTATTTGTACGGAAGGTGGAACGAAGATGAAGAAAATTTCATTCATCCGCAACATTCATCATGAGGGGACGTATTAGCAGCCAAGCTGTATACGAGTTCGTGCTGCGGGCGCCTGCCCGCTCGTTTCTCCGGCCTGAGCGACTGCAGGCACCGTGACGTTCTTCCTCGTAATCGCGGCCTTTCGACGCATTCTCCGCACGGCCCCTCATTCGCCGTCTCCATTCGCGCTGCTCTTGTCGCCACTTCTCCGCGTCGTTAGCTGCTTAAGCGAACCTTTTTTGCCTCACAAGTGTCGTTGGCGTTGTAGGTGTGACCACAGAAAAAGAAAAAAAATTCGGCAGATCCTACGCACCTTGGGAATCCGTGTTATGCCAAGCATGCGGAGGGAAGGTGACTGTGTTGTGATTTTTTTTTATTGACGGGAAATGTTACGAAATGACGCTGAAGATTTGTGCAAATATTGTACGCACAGACATATCTTGAACAGTCGCATATGTTTTATATAACTAGTTCTTTACAGTTGCGTAACGATGCTAACAGCAAGATGGGTATTAGCAACACCAGAAGCGGTAAGCAGATTTGTAGCACTTGTGCTCGCGAGGATGGTAGCCCTGGACAGTGCTACATAAATCAACTTCAGTGGATGGCGCTTAACTACAATTTACGTTAACCCGACGTGACGGCTGTATCATGGGAGTACATATGTAGTGTTTATAAAATTAGATAGCCAGCACTGAAATCACGATTGACATTTGACGAACATTAGCGTCTTTTTCAAAAGCAGTTCTCAAACCTGGCATGGCTCTGTGCTAGAATACTTCAGTGCTACGCAGAATGCTTGGGTTCGATTCCTGCTGTGACCCTGGCATTTATTCTTTGCATTCGTCGGGTCAACGCTGCCGATGTGAGTTTTTTTCTTAAGTTCTCGCGTTAAAATTACCAATGTCTGTTCTCGCCGTTCCTGGCTAGAAATAAACTGTCAATCACCTGTGGCGCATAGCCGCATGCCGTAGCCCGTGGTATACGGGTATGTGACACAGGTGTCTGGAGGAAAGGGTTTGACGACGTACGCGACAGGATAGTTACATTATTCACGTTATGACCAGCGAGTCATATTCATCAAACCATCTTACCCTCCCATGCTAATTTTGGTCTACCCCAATAGATAGATAGATAGATAGATAGATAGATAGATAGATAGATAGATAGATAGATAGATAGATAGATAGATAGATAGATAGATAGATAGATAGATAGATAGATAGATAGATAGATAGATAGATAGATAGATAGATAGATAGATAGATAGATAGACAGATAGATAGATAGATAGATAGATAAAAATGTCGTCGAAAGACGATAGTCTTGTGCCGGCCGTACTACGATGTTTTGCCTTGCCTCAGACAGCGCCTACTGTACGTTGAATTGGCTGCATCTGTATGGAATTGATAAAATAGAGGAGGCGCTGCGCAAGATATGGACACCATCGAAAAACATGAGCTTGTGCTGAACCAACGGCCACTGCCAGCTGCAGCACTCTATCGTCGGCACAGGGCTTTTTCGTGCAAAGCGTCGCAGTTCGTGCACAGCGTCGCATTTTCAGCGCAGCCTAAAAACCACTTGGGTCTTTAGAATTATGTGTCTATGTATTTTCTAATAAAAGAACACACGACCTGATACTTACATATTAATGTTGCGCCTCAGGTATGCGTAGTATTTGCTTTTTTGATCGAATATGTTCACAAGTATGAACGCAAACACCAGTTCAAGATATCAGGTTACGGACAGACAGACAGACCGACAGACAGACAGACCAAAATTTTGCTTGTAAGTATCCCAAGAAAGACTATCGTGTTTAATAACACGTCAGGCACGCACACGCCAATCTTCGATTGTTCCCATTTACCCGATAAGGGAAAGTTGCCTGAATTCCCCCCCCCCCCGACTATTCTAGTTTCATCGTCTTATTTTTAATGGTGTAAGCATTCTATGGCTACTTGGTCCACACCCCCGTCCCATGCGCCAACAAAAAAAAAACGCTGCGCGTACACAGGGTATCGCACCGTTATTCACTCGGATGCATGGTTCATAACGTTAAGTATTATATCACGATACCACACTACTGTGGAACGAAAGCAGGACTGTATAGTTGCCGCTAAAAGTAATTATACCGCACCAGTTATAGTGCTGCACAAATGATACTAATCAGTGCGATCAATACAATCCACTGGGAAGAAAAACAAGAAGATATTCGCTTTCTCCTTCAAGTCGTCTTAGCCAAATGCATAAGAGACCGTGTAATTCGTCGCACACATTTAAATGTCGCTGTTCCAGGCGTTTTCTTTATCTTGCACTCTTTTAAATGCGAATGCATTTCTTAGTCGGGCCATGTCAGGCGCATCCGGCGGCGTCCGCGGAGGAGGAGGAGGAGGAGGATAGGTTGAGGAGGTGTCCGCGCGCCGGCAGGTGTTATCTCTCCGCTCTCACTCCCTCTCCCATAGCAACAGCTGCGGGCGCGCGCGCTTATCCTCGCCCCTAGCAACCGGAGCAAGTGGTGCGAGAGAGGGTAGGTGCAGTGGTTCGCCGCTCCTTCTCTCGCCGTTCGCTCTCTCTCCTCCCTGCGCCCCACTCTCCCGTCCGCTCGCGCCTCACTCTCGACCGTTCGCTGCCTGGGCGCTTCTCAAGGCGATGGCAGAAGTCGGTGTCGGCGCAAGAAATGCATTCGCATGTCCTCACGATTCCCTTCGGGGAGGTGGGGGGCATTTTTTGTTAAAGGATGAAATGGAAGCCCAATTTATTTTTGCGGTACTTTTTATTTTCCAGGTTATAAATAAAGCTTTTTAGATAGGCAGCATAACGCCGCCGCATAACCAGATCCAGCATGGAGGCTTTTGAGAATCAGTTAAGCTAGGTGCGCCCTTAGTCGTTCGGCTCCAGTGATAGGTCCAGCCAGAAAAACAGCAGTTTCGCTTTGCGCGGCGGAGGCCCGTAGGGTTCCAGCCATCTGCTAGGTGACGCAACCACAAAATCTCAACGTGTAGCAATTGGTCACGATGCTGCTATTAAATAACTTGTGCATTGAAAGTAATATCTTGAAATGCTTAATGTGCGGAATAGTTCTTCGTACTTTAAAAAAGGATGGTTGCCATGGCAACGGCGCATCCGCATGCATTATTGCTAGGCCTGACCGTGAGACCCCCCTGAATCATAGAGTTTCCTGAAACTAAATAGAGGGAACCCTGGCGCTGCGATCGTTCAGCCACCATGGGAATGATGGGTTGTACACAAATTTGCCTAGTCTTCGTGCTTCCGGCTTCGAACGCACTCGTGGCTTTGTTTGTTGTTGCGTTTTAGTTCTGTTAGGACAAAAGAATGGACCTTTGTGAACTTCGTGAGCCTATTTGAATTCGTGAGCCTAAAAAGGCCAGGGTAGTGAAGCGTCACTGCTAAACATTTGCTGAACATCCTATTGCGGCAAAGCGGATTCAGGCCACACGAAGCCAAACGGTGTCAAAAGAACGAAGACTAGGCAAGACTAGGCAAATTTGTGTACTACCCATCATTCCCCTACTGGCTGAAGCGCCGTGTGTTGCAGCTCCCATAGACACTAGCGCCAGAGTTCCCTCTAGTGTATCTATAAGAAACTCTATGTCCTGCATCACCGCGACGCCATTCTCACTCACCGGCTTCAGCGGAACCAAAGTTTACGCATTTAACAAGAAAAGGTCAGCAAATCAAATTAATTTATATTGCAATAAGTTTTTACAACTTGTCCCTAGGCCACAGACACGTAATGAAAAGCGTATTTTCAAGCGCTGTACTATGCGGTCGAGAGCAGAAGCGTTTCAGCGCGTATGACAGTGTCCCTGCCGCACGGCGAGCAATCGAAACAACCGAAACTTTTCAAACCAAGAAATCAGGTTTTATTGTGCAATACCACATAAAGCACGCCCAAAACTAGTTCTTCGGAAAAAAATCACAGCATATCCACGAAGTGAATGATGGTGAGTGGGCGAAGCTCGGAGGGATCATTCGGGTAACCGTGAATCCCGCCGTACATTGCCGGTGTTCGATCGTGAGCTGGGCACGAGCGTCGCCGACTTGTGTTCCGGGTGCTCCCAGCCTCAGCGACAACGACAGTTCGCGTTCCACGACAGAGGAAGACGATGCCACCTACTCAGACGCCGAAGTCCACACCAGTGCTCGACGCAACGCCTCGCCTCCGCATGCATCGCCACAGAACGCTGCTGTGAGTTGTGAAAGCCACGCTTCCTTTGCTATGGGTTGTGCCGCCGTGAGTACCGAAGCCGCCGCATGCTCCGCAGATACCGGCTGCCCTGGATTTGCATGCGACTCACACGAGAGGGCACTGTGAAGCTGACTACCTCCTCTCTGCTGAAGTTCACCTCACCGTTGATCACGATGGAGTCCACCTCCGGTGCTAGACTACGAGTACCACGTCGGCCCGACGATCCCAATTATAACAGCGCCATCTATCCTTTTTAATCGTCAACTATACGAAAACCACTAACGCCATCTAGTGATATTATTTCCAAGGACATATACACACAACGCCATCTAGTGAGCAATTCATAAAACTAGAGCTGGCTACATACTATGTACTATTGACGGAGGAGGGAACGACCCACACCCTAAGGAGCTTCGCCCCTAAAAAATACTGGGGAATATCGCCACCTGCTAACGACAAATAATCATGCTACAATAACTTGAACGCGTTTCCAATGAAGCCATGCCAAATGACTAGCCCTAACATAGTATTGTACTCGTAATTGACGAGCGCTTTTTCGTACAGGAGGTAAGGTCACTTCAAATCATCAATGCTGCCCGACCTTCTCTCTTGAGGTTTTTGTGCACACTGGCTACGAATGGCCTTTTAGTGGAAGCCCCGTCAACCTTGGCTAGAGCGCTTGCATTCTCCATTGTGAAATCCTCCGGGATTCGACATGACATTCAACCTCTAAATCGCAACGTAATCGTTTGTCAAGTTGGTAAAGTACACTTTCATTTAAATTGAACATGAACCTCCCTTTCGGAACTCAAAGACGTTGAAAATTATTAGTCGATGACGGAATTACACATACAGCAGCTAAAATTAAATGACGATAACAAACAACGTTATCTAGATAAAGGCGTCCATACAAAGCGCAGTTCCAGTTCCATGCAGTGGCACCTGGCCAGGGAATGAAATGAATGCACAGTAATGTCATCAAAGAGATTACTACATTCACAGTAGTTTGCCGATCACGGTGAATACCGAATAGCTTTGTGCTCCTAGAATAAACCCAAGGAAAATTCGACTAGTCCTATCATTATCTTCACTCGCATAACCTCATACACCACGGTGTTCACAAAGCTTACAAGCGGCATTAAAGCTATTGGAATGCCATAATAAAGCACCCCGAATCACACCACCATTCACAATCATTCCAGCGTAGCAGTTACCCCGACAGGACGACTTGTTTAGATCGTGCAACAGAGCACGAAGCTGGTACAACGAACAAAAGCTGATTGAATGCAAGACTGATAAAGTCGCCAACAGAATAAACGAGCAGTTTTAAGATATTGTATTAATAAGAGTAGAAGCTCTCCTTCACATCTTTCTCAATCTTGCGGAAGCGCAAGTAATGGTGGCACGGTTGTCCCTCGACATCATCCCCCCCCCCCCCCTTCCCCCCGTGAGTACAGCAGGTATTAGATAGTCACAGCGCCAGGTTTAATTTTTCCCAAGACATGCATTATATACTTCTGGGGAGAACGGGGGCATCAGTGAACTTAGAAAATTTCGATTACTCATTTGACTGGACCTTTTCTACCTCGATCTCTCAGAGAACAGTGCGCCTTTCGCAAGAACAGCCCGCCCCGACCTTGAATATGGGAAAAATACACTTCTAGCACGACAGTAGTGAAGTACGATGTGCCCCCCAACATTTGCTCGCCATAACGCCCGCAAAGGTAGGAGCAAAAAGAAAAAGAACACACACGGACCGCGATCAAAGAGTCGATCGCATTTTGCAGCGCCCCCCCTCCCCCCCCCCCCCCCTTTTTTTTTCACAAAAACGCAAGTCTGAATCTGCCCCTGTTGGTGCGTTCAAGTTGAAATACTCACGAGTTGGCCTCTGCGCTTGAATAATCAACGGCACAGCACACGCATTCGAATCACAGAAGGCATTAATATCCCGAGTTCCCTCGCCCATCTTCCTTGATTCATTCCACTGAGAGCTGATATAAATTCAAAGCAAGGCCCAGTGCTTGTCGCTCGAGAAAACACCGGACACTAGAGTGATGCTCTCACTCGCCTACCATGCGCTCGCCGCAGCATCACAGTCACGACTCTTCGTCAACGTTGCAGTACGAAGTCAGAATTGTCGGCTCACTCCTGTGACTCTCTGTAAATCAGTTAATGGAAAAGGTTTAATCCATTAATTGAATTAAAGGAAAATCGGAGATCAATAACAATAATCGTTTTTGCGGGACACTTTTTATCGTTCACTCGATTAATCGCTATCAGTAGTACCATCGCTATTACGGAGGCTGTCGCGAGAGCACCCAGACGTAAGCGGATCAATACATAATAATAAAAATAATGGGAATTCTTTATTAACATCTTCCAAGAGCATCAGTAAAAAATCGGCTCTGCCAAAGCCGCATTAAGCTAGAAAGACAGGCAGCAGGCACTGGAACTGTTGTAGCTAACACCAAAAAAAAACTGCCGAAAAACATTTTTTTTAGTTCGCATCAACATGCATACCGGCGCGTACAGAAATGCGCCAAAAAATAGTTGATGCCAACACAAATGACGTCACCTAGGCTTAAACGAGGTCTTTGTTCATATATAAAACAGCGACAGAGCAACGATACTACACTAGAACACCATCAGTCTTTCGGTGAGGTAATAAAAAGCGAAAAAGGCCAGAAAAAAAGAACGGAAGAAAGCATAATAAATACGTTTAACATCACTCAAACTTACAGCAAATAATATATATGAATTTTTTTTCGTACATCAACACCCGTGCGTAGATTCAAATTGTACGGTTACCTTAAGGTTCCAATACCACGACGGTATTTATTGGAGGAGAAGAAGAGATATCACGAAGGAGTTAAAGATTAATGCGACGAAGTTGCTACGGTTTCTATGTGTTCTTGCCCGAAAGGCACTCGCAGGTAGTTGATTAAGACATGATGGTATAAAGTAGGGCTGTGCGAATATTCGAGTTTCGAATTCGAATCGAATAATAGCTAATCGAATAATTCGATTCGACTTTCGAATAGCTGGTATTCGAAGTTTCGAATAATTCGACAGAGCGAATATCTGAAACGCGACAAAGGCCAATGGTGCAACTTGGTTAGCGTGGGTGGCTAAAACAAATGCTAACGTCGTTACCAGTAGGCCTTTCGTTAACACTTTGACCGATATCCTGGTTCAAAAGTGAGCGCGTATTTATTTTACAGATGATTATGTCATTTCCGCACGCAAGAAAACACATCAGAAATCTTTCAAGCCCTTCACAACTCCGCTTCCGATACGAAGGCGCGGACTCATTGCGTATTTCGGTCGCGCATTTCGCAAGCGCCGTAAAACGTCCTGACTTTTGGCCCGCAATACCCTCAGTGATTGGCTTCATATGTGAAAATTTGTTCACACAGTGCAGTCACCACTTACTCACCGCACCATTCGTTCACAAGCTCTCATCGTTCCGGCGCGCACTTAAAACGCTGCTGTGAACGGGCGCCCGAAAATTTTTTGGTCCAGAGCGCCCATGGCGATGAACCAGAACATTACTGTTGTCAGATGAACCGTATTGTGCGACCATAGGGAAAGAAATAAAAAAAAATAGCTACCGTATCTCCTCCTCTGTTAGGAGTGGCGCTGCAGACTGAAATGGCGGCTCTTCTATCTACATGCTTGTTCGCCAACAAAAGCTGAAAAAAACAAACTAACAAGTGCATAATAAAGCTGTCTGCACGCCGTAGCGTCTTTATTTTTCTTTTGTAATAATAATAATAATAATAATAATAATAATAATAATAATAATAATAATAATAATAATAATAATACTTTATTAACCTTTTCAAACAGGAACAATGTAGTACAGAATTGTCTTGGCATAACTGGCGGTACATGTTTCGTGTAAGCATACTATTCGATATTCGATTCGAATTCGATTCGCGGTGAAATTTCACTATTCGCACACGTCTAGTATAAAGTATAAAGAAGGCCTGTAGCCAGGAGGGGGGTGCGCTAGCCCGCCCTCCCCCCCCCCCCTTCCCCCCAATCCGAATTTCGGGGGGGGGGGGGGCGTGTTTTGCCGAGAATAAATCATGAAAATAAGTGTTTTCCAAGGGCTTCAACAAGTCCCCCCCCCCCCCCCCCCCCCCACCCTCGAAAAAAATTTCCGGTTACGGGCCTGGTATAAAGTAACTATGGTTGCGCTGACCGTATCTGGTGGAGCAGCGAATCACACGAAGATGGTTTTTAGGTCGGAGGCAGCGTGTGGGAACGTAAGCAACTTTATACTTGTGAAATTAAAAATGCCCCAGGAGAGCCGTCTCAGTGAAAAGGGCATCGAAGTTAGAGCATCATAATGACTTAAAAAGGTCTGTGCCTGAGGGTAGTCTTAAATCATAACTAATAAATACTTTAAAACAGAACAAAGCTTATTCTATGTTTCCAACGAATCACGCAGTGACCGAACGCCGTAACACCGTACCGGATAATTCCATAACCTAAGGCTGGCAGTATCATTTTGCGAACTGATAGCGGCGTGTAATATATGATATAATATATAGAGAGAGAGAGAGATGGGATGCGGAAAGGCAGGGAGGTTAACCGGAAATCAAGTATCTGGTTGGCTACCCTGCACTGGGGAAGGGGTAAGGGGAGACAGAAAAGTAAGGAAGAGAGGAATGAAGGAGAGACTGCCCGGAGCCTTTAACAAGCGTACGCCAGGCGAGCATTTCAGGCAAAGTCACTGTCACGAAATACACCAAAGTATTTAATAGATGAAACATGAGGAACGGGTGCGCAAGCACACGGGGAACAAGAGAAACAGTGAGCTGATAATGGGAGGCTTAAACTAACTTTTTTCCTATGGGTTACGGACACGAATATGCTGTGTTTTAGAAACGTTCACGTTAATCACATTATTGGCGAACCGATATGTCAGTAGATATAGCAGCGGCGATATCAATAACATATGAGTTGAAATGAAGTGGACTTGATACGGACCCCTGGGGATTCTGGCTTTTATTGACATAGATAGATAGATAGATAGATAGATAGATAGATAGATAGATAGATAGATAGATAGATAGATAGATAGATAGATAGATAGATAGATAGATAGATAGATAGATAGATAGATAGATAGATAGATAGATAGGTAGATAGATAGATAGATAGATAGATAGATAGATAGATAGATAGATAGATAGATAGATAGATAGATAGATAGATAGATAGATAGATAGATAGATAGATAGATAGATAGATAGATAGATAGATAGATAGATAGATAGATAGATAGATAGGTAGATAGATAGATAGATAGATAGAT
This sequence comes from Rhipicephalus appendiculatus, assembly GCA_030522465.1. Taxonomy (NCBI): domain Eukaryota; kingdom Metazoa; phylum Arthropoda; class Arachnida; order Ixodida; family Ixodidae; genus Rhipicephalus; species Rhipicephalus appendiculatus. Next base: position 17,239 of record JALIZH010016467.1, on the reverse strand, counting down.
AGATAGATAGATAGATAGATAGATAGATAGATAGATAGATAGATAGATAGATAGATAGATAGATAGATAGATAGATAGATAGATAGATAGATAGATAGATAGATAGATAGATAGATCGAAGCGCCTGTCGTTCGCTAAGAAATGTTTCGCATTTAACAATGGTGCACAATCAAACTATGCCATCTCAGCATTGTTCAGATGTCCCACAATATGACCCTGCGCCACGCTATAATTTAAATAAAGATTCAAGGCGCAAGCAAGAATTTCCTTCATTAGCAGCCACGAAGCGCGCAGGGCGATCGCGGAGAACCGGGAGCATTACGAAGTATATCGGCCACTTTCCTCGTCACATCTCTTCCTCCTAACCAACGCGGTCGTGCCGTACTTCCCCGCGCGCGCCTTCATTAGCGCAAATGGAACGTGCCCGGCCCGTGCTTCATCTCGCGATCACTCAACGACGCTGCTCCATTTTTCTCGCACTGCCGTATAATTCCTCTAATGGTCCGGGCGTGCCCTCACCAGCCCCCCGTGCCCCGGATGATCGACCGGCCAGCTGAGATCCTTCGACCGTACGGCTCGGGGCTCCCCGAGTCGCGAACGTTGCGGTCTGTGACGGACGGTCCGTCAACGACCCCTGCACATCGTCGCATCCAGGCAGAGGACGCGCTGCTGCCTTCCATAACGATCCCCTTCGACGTCCGCAATGTCCTCACCTGCATAACATGCCATTTCAGTTCCCCGATTTCATTCGTGTACCCTCGTTTCCCTTAATCGCTTTGGTGATCGCTATGTATTTACCGTAATTGCAACCATTATTCCACTTTCCATGCGGCTCTCTTATCTCCGTAGAGTGCCGCTTAAGTACGCCACACATGCTCCGAGTAAATGGACTTCGCCCAAACCGTAGATTTCTCTCAATCTCAGACACAGTCCAATCGGAATCCACCCCCTATATTCCATTTCATTTCTTTTCCGCTGCTGTTTCTCCCCATAGTCTTTCCGTTCGCATTCTTCGGAGTCCTGATGCCATTAAAGAGATAAACCGTCATGGCATACACCTGGTGCGCGATATTTTCTCTTTAACCACTCACGTCGTTAACGTGCGTTTCAACCATCCGCCTCAGTGGTCTGTGTTTATGGTGCTCGGCTGGTCCCCGTAAAGTCGCGGGTTCGATCCCTGCCACGGTGGTCGCATTTCGATGGAGACGAAACGCTAGGGGTCTGTGTCCTCTGCGAGGTCAGTGCACGTTAAATGAACACCAGAGGGTCGAAATTTTCCCTAAGCTCTCCACTATGGCGTGCCTCATAATCATATCGTGGTTTTGGCACGTAAAACTCCGGGCTATTATTAAATTGCGTTCAACTTTTGCACTCAGTCCGCCTTGCAACCTTAAAGACTTTGTTACTAACTCAAAGGCTTCGAGCAAACACGTTACGATCTTTCTACACTCGCCACTGTATTCACTGTACTCAGTCCAACGATTGCAGAAGTGTTTGTCGGTCTTCCACTGTAAAGGGATCATCAAATATTACTCTTCTACCACTCTTCATTGCTTCAGTTTTCACTTTTTTTTGTGGTCTGCAAATTCGTATTCATTTACCTCAATCGATGCTGTCATGAACGAAACACTCCTGCAAAAAAATTTTGATTTTGGCATTCCTGTTTGCTCTTGTACTTTTTGTTTGTTTTTTCGTTTATACTGTCAGCTAAGGAAGAACGCCTTTACAGGACTGGAAACAAATATGAATTTACAAGGAAAACACAACATTTTGCTACACATCGAGCAACAAATGATAAGGCAGTACTTATAAAGATTACATGCTGTGAAGGGAGCAGAACCTACATTTATATATATATATATATATATATATATATATATATATATATATATATATATATATATATATATATATATATATATATATATATATATATATATATATATATATATATATATATATATATATATATATATATATATTATTAAATCTGAACCTTGCACTTCCCGATGTCCTATAATTTCGCTGCCAACACAGGGAAGCGGTCCCTCAGATTCTTTTTTCTTTATTTAACCGTGCATTTAACCATGTATTTGTCTTGGACAAACCGTTTCAACTATTCCTTCTACCCTTGGGCGATTTCCCTATATGGCACAGCTTGACAGTTTATTGCCTTGGACCTCCGAAAGAGTTTAATGCTTACGTTACTTCAACTTTGTTTCTGCCGCTGCTTTGCTTATTAAGTTACAGCCGTCAACAATGTGAGAGGGAACACCGACTTCGTGTTTAATCAGCGATTACAACCTGTAATGTACCGGCATGAATGACACGCATTGAATTGCGAGAGATACCTTCCCAGTGTGTTAACAACACTTTTGAGCTTGCCAAAGGAGTCTAGCCACGACAACTACAAAGGTAATTTCTGTATTCCCTCTCATAATCAGGAGAACTTGAGTCTGGCCTAGTTGGTGCTTACTGTACGACATCTTGACCGCACAAGAAAGACGAGGACACGGGCGTCGTACTTCCCACTGTCCTCGTCTTTGAAAGTTTACCGCCCGTGTCGAAGGTTAAAGGTTTACCGCCGGTGTCGTCGTACCTCGATCTGTCCTCGTCTTTTTTTTTTTTTTTTTTTTTTTTTTTTTTTTTTTTTTTTTTTTTTTTGTGCGGCCTCTCATGATGCTCACTAGTACACATATTGATTTCGGTACTTTCGTATTCTTTGCTTTCGTTTAGTCCTTTGTTTCTTCACAATCAGAAATATCGAAACATGCTGCGTTTCGAATTCTCTGTCCCCCCTGAATGCTGGCTACTTCTCTGCTGTCGTGTAACTCCATGCAGGCCCGTAGCCAGAAATTTTTTCGGGGGGGGGGGGGGGGCACCTGTTGAAAACCTTGAAAACCCCTTATTTTCATTATTTTTTCGCGGTAAAACACCCCCCCTCAGTCCGAATTTCGGGGGGAGGGCCCTAGCCCCCCCCCCCCCCCTGGCTACGGGCCTGACTCCATGAACTCGTGAAAGTCTAATGCGGATGTGGTGGTGCGGGGACCCAGGGGCCTGCGTGTCCGAATGTCTTAGGTCAAATAAACTTGTCTCTCTCTCTCTGCTTAAGCACTCAAAAAATAAAAAGAAATAAAAGTCAAGTGGCACACCAGCACGTGACCGAGGCTCGTTATAACCAAACAAGGTGTGCGTCTGGGCGCGCCGCCGTCCTGATGCCCGAGCGAGGGCGTCTAGCGAACGCGACCGAAGACAAAAGAGCTTCGCCGAACAAAAGGCGGCCTTCATCCGCTCTGGCGTTGTGTACGCCTCACTCGCGGCTGCCGAAAGTCAGTATTTGTCCTCCTCCTCTCCCTCTTTTACAAGTGGCCTCGCCTGCCTGGCGCTAGCTCAGGCATCGTACAGTAAGCGGAGCACGCCTGACTTATATCCGATGACACAAACCGCAACTTTATGCGTGATTGCAAATAAGTATATTTAGTAATCGATACGTAATAACGCAATGGTGTGTTATCTTGCTAAACAAGTACAAGATTCCGTGAGAAGTTAGGGGAAATAAAGCTGGTCTCAGGCCGACTTCACTAGCCCCAAACATACAAAAACTTGGCTGCAGCAAGGCGGGAAATTATTTTTCGAAAACATTGGTAAATGTTGCTGTATAATACTAATAAGCAGCATAAGGGCTAGTTGGGAGGCTATGCTGCCTGCGTGGGGCGAACCCTTCTGCGCATAAAAAAGAATAAACGAGCTGTTGCTGTGGTGTAAAGCGAGACTTTACAATTGGCGGGCAGAATTACTTCTAATCGAGGCCGTTTGATGATGATCACCGCGTCCTTCAGAGGGCATTTTTTTTATGAATAAGTTACACAATAGTGCTGTTATTGCGTAAGATAACGATCGCTCTTGACAGCGACGTCCAAACTGCGTGTGCCTCGATCCGTGTTTCCTGCGACCCAGATAGCTATCGCGTGTGCTTCATAATTCCGCGCGTTTCGTAACAAAGGGCCCTTGCTTCCCAGTGAGTGAATTCTGGTTGCCTATAAAGAAAGAATGAATTCAAGATCCACCGAGGATGCTAGCCGTCACTGAAGCATATGTCTTCCCCCCCCCCTAACAAATGCTGGTGGTCCGCAGCCAGGAATTGAGCCCGTAACTCGTCCTGAACAAGCGGGTTCGCGCAGCCACTGAACAAACAATGTGGGTGCACGAGCAACTTACGAGCGTAGTCAAAGCAGCCAGGGCAGTGTGTTTCCATATCCTAAAAAAAAGTACCGTAGCGGAACTTGCGGTTGCCGTCACATACGGGAGAATCACGTGAACTGTGCAAACAAGTCGCGTATGGCGTTACACCAGCGCCGAAAATTTTCTGCTTGGGGTTGCATAAGCATTGCTATTTTGCCGTCAGTGTCAGTGGTTGACACCATAAGGTTTCCTACAACATTTACTAGAGGGAACTCTGGCGCTGCGATTGTTTATCCACCACGGGAACGATGGGTAGCACACGGATTTGCCTAATCTTCGTGCTTGCAGCTTCGAACGCACTTGCGGCTTTGTTTATTGTCGTGCTTTGGCGTTTGTTTCGGACAAGGGAATGGATCGCTGTGAACTTCGTGAGCCGATTTGAACTGTTGAGCCTCAAAAGGTCAAGGTGGTGAAGTGGAACTGCTGAACGTTGAACTTCGTCTTGCGACAAAGCGGGTGCAGGCCACCTGGAGCGAAGCGGAGCCGGGAGAAGGAAGTTTAGGCCAATCCCTGTTCCACTGTCATGAGTAAGGAGAAGAGAAGACGACGAAGAAAACGAAGTAGGAGGAGAAGCTCGCGGAACAGGCACGAGCGCGTGCAGGCAGTAGCACACGGCTCGAAGCGCGAGACACGAGCCGTAATCGAAGATCCCAGTCGGATGAGCTGGCATTGCTTGCGTGGCTACGGAAGAAGACGGTCGCATCGGTAGCTACGTTCTACCGACGGGCGCAGCGGACGTTCGACTTCGGAGGCCGCGACGCTGGCACCCCTTGGCGTAGCCGTTGACCTCGGCGACGCTCGGGCGAGGCTCCTTGGAGGTGCTGCAGCATCCTTCGGCTGTTCCGGACGCACCCGCCGCAGTCCCCCTTCGAACGTTCGGCCCGCAGCAATCCCCAGGACGCCACGTCGTCACTTCAAGAGGGCCGGTCTCGTCCGCTAGGCCTAACCGACGACGACCTGGGACAGGCGTACGGCAGCGCAGCTTGACCGCGACGCATCGGAGCGAGGACAGGAACGGGATCGTCGGCAACAGCGGTCGTGGACCCAACACGTTGGAGATTTGACTCACGGTGGTGAACAGAGCCAAGTAAGAACGTTGAACGTTCGAGTCGGACAACAATCTGACGAGGAGGCCTAAGTGGCCAGACTGAGGCTAGGGACTGCGGTTAGGCGCAGCTTAGACCGAGTAGTTACTGTTATAGATGTTTGTTAGTATAGTGGTTCTAGGATTTGTTCTGTTTGTTGTTTTTTGTGAGTGTTAAGTTTATTCTATCTTAGTTTTCTCCTTGTTGGTTAATAAACCATGTTTGCTGTGCCGACCAGCGTCCTCACGATCCATCTCTGCTAACACACGCCTCCGAGATATCCGCTTGACATCCACCCATCATTCCCATGCCGGCTGAAGCGCCACGCGTAGCAGCTACCACAGACACTAGCGCCAGAGTTCCCTCCAGTGTACTTATAGGCAACTATATGGTTGGCCCGTGTCACTATACGCCGTGCCGCTTCGTGTTTTTCGCTGTTTTGCCAGCACCGCTACTGCCAAAACCAAGGTCGGCGGCGGCTTGCCGCGCTACCAATGACGTCACAAGTGACGTGTTCTCAGGTCACGTGACTCTCCCGCATGTGACGGCGACTTGAAGTTACGTAACTGCGCCTTTTAAGGTATAATAATAATTGCTGGGGTTTAACGTCCCAAAACCAGGATACGGTTATGAGTGAAGCCGTGGTGAACGGCTCCGGAAATTTTGACCATGTGGTATTCTTTAAGTGCACGTAAACCTAAGTACTCGGGCATCTAGCTTTTCGCCTCCATCGATATGCCGCCGCCCCGGCCGTGATTCGATCCCGCGACCTTCGGGCCAGCAGCCAAGCACCTTTAAGGTACAGAAGTGCGTCTTAGAAACCGTGCCGCACATAACATTACTTGCCTCTGTCTAGCAAGAGTAAAAACGCAAAATGATACCGGAAACGCAGAGGGGTCAAGACGGGAGGCCACACTTTCGACTAGGCAGGTAGGTGTTGCCTTGGTGCAAGGGATGTCCTATGGTACCACTTACTTGACCATTTGCGTTCCAGGCAGCGTACCTAGGCTGTCATCTCCCGCGGTCCGATGAAGCCCTCACGATCTGCGTAATAAAACGAGCGCTTGTGTGCTGGTTAGCGTATACATCCAGCGTAGATACATGGATACGCCTTGATTATTTTACAGGTCATTCTCCTGCTGTGTAGCGTAGGTCAGGCCGGCCATTGCATTAGCATGCTTTTGAGAGAACTGAATAGGGCCAGCGAAAAAAAAAAAGCGATAGGCTGTCGCAGATTGGAGCACCGTGTTACACACATGGACATGCTTCTTAAAACGAAAGTATTGCTATCATTCGCTTCCAGAACAGTCATCCAACTATTAAAGGTGCTCAAGCATTTCACGGAAGGATGGAAACACGTGTGAAAATAAGCCTTCAGTGGAACTTAGTGGAATCGTATTAGTGTCTACAGAGCAAAGGATAGTGCTATTATTTTAGTTTTTTTAGATGTGAAGCATCTTATGGCGAAGCTTAATCCGGTGGTGGTGTGCGGCGTGACCTCCCTTACTGCGCATGCGCAAACCCTTTCAAAAAAAATAAAAATAAAAAACCTCCTCTCCCCCCTCTCTCTCCTCTAGGCATCCCTCCCCGCGGCATCCACACCCTCACTGCGCATGCGCCTCCCCTCCTCTCTCCCCTCCTATGCTCCCCCCTCTCTCCTCTAGGCATCCCTGCCCACGCCCCCTCCCACTGCGCATGCGCGTCCCCCCCTCTCTCAGCTCTCCTACGCTCCCCCCTCTCTCCTCTAGGCATCCCTGCCCACAGCGTCCACACCCCACTGCGCATGCGCGTCCCCCCCCCCCTCTCTCCTCTCCTACGCTCCCCCCCCCTTCTCGCCACACGACGCAGACGCAGGCAGCGTCTGCTAGCGAGTTTCTTGGTTGAAAAAACCGACTGCTCGCGCTGCACAACCGTTCACTGTCCATCCCGTATATATGGCAATGGATCTTGACCTCCAAGGTGGTGCCGGTGGGAGATTTCTCCTGTGCGTTGTTGAACAATAAAAATTCGCAGCGTGCGCGTTAACTAAAAGCGCACTGCGGGTCTCTGTGTCCAGTCGGAGTCTTCTATCTCTCATTGCCCTATTAGCAGCGATTGGCATGTTCCAGCAGGAAACACCGGTCCATCACTGCGTGCTTTGCGCCTCCTCAGTTTTCTCTCCTGCGCAACGCTGCGATAGCGCCAGCGTCAACGCCACCGCCAGTGTAAGCGTTAGCGCCCGCTGCTTCACATCTACACATGGTTCCCTTTAGCGGGAGATGGTGTAATTTTTAATTTTTGTATAGTTTCGATAGCCTGCCTTCAGGCATAGTACAACATGGTGGCATAAATGTACATAAAAGTTTGCTTCATGTAGGAAGTCTAAGCGTGAGCGGTGGAATGGTCCGTCAGCACAGCGATCAAGGTCGGGTGGTCGGCCAGGCCCGTTCCGCGGAATTGGCGAAGAGTGTTTAAACGCAGGCCTAGGTGACTCCACAGCAAGTTTATCGTCCACACTTTGGGGATTGGGACGTCACGAAATCAGTACGATGCACCATAGGGGTTGCAGTACTGTTGGGCTCAGAGTGGTCACAGACGAGGTGATCGCAACCCCGACTGGAAGCCTCCGCACGTCATCTCCTCTCACTAGCGAGGTCTGCACATGTAGGTATAAGAGCTGCTGTGGTATACGTCAGAGGTTTACTTGTTCCATGAGCATCTGTCCATGAGCGTCTTCATTTATTTCTAGCAGTGTGGACCGCGGACAGGAGCTGAAACAAAGTCTGAGTACGGGCTAGTTCATAGTCAATTTCATATGGGATTACAGCACAAGAGAAGACTTCGTTGGTCTCTTCCTCCCGTGTCTTCCCTTGCGCTGTAATCACATTTGAGAAGAAGCTGAGAACTGTTTTCGCTGTGTCCCTCCACCATTTGTCAAATTTAGAAACGGCCACGGTGATAGCAACTGATGCTTCAGTTTGTGAAGAAAAGGCAGGGGTGGGAATTGCATCATCATCTCTGGATTGGTCTTTTTCAATTCGTTTACCCGACTTCACGCCTATTTATCATGCGGAATTGCTTGCAATTGTTTTAGCTTTACGGAAATTACCACCATCAATATCAGAAGCCGTCATTCTAACAGACAGCCTGTCTGTCTGTTCCTCATTAACTGCACCAAATTTTTCAAGTTCTTTAGAATTATTTTACTCTCTTATTCCAAGACATATACGTATTATTCGATTGGTGTGGGTACCAGGGCACAAAGGAATAACCCTCAATGAATATGCGGATGCACTCGCAGTAGCATCACATGATGGTCCCAACATTTCTTTATTGCCGACGTTGGCCTTTATATCTGCGGCGAGATTTGAAAAATATGCCACATCGGATAACTTCACTAAGTCTTCTTTGTCAACATCTGAGTTTTCTCATCTCAATTATAAGTGGAAAAATCGATGGTGTTCCTCTAGAAAGGCAGAAATATCAGTCACCAGAATACGATGCCGAGTCCCCTCACTGAACTTTTACCTACACAGGTCTGGTCTTGTGCAGTCACCTTTATGCCTCCATTGCAATGAAATTGAATCCCTGCATCATTTCTTCCTAACATGCAGGTTATTTACAAATCAAAGAAAAAGACTTCTAGAAGAACCGCTCCGAAGGATGGGTTTAAATTTATCACTTCCGGTGGTTCTTTCCTTTGGAGCTACCACGCTGGGCTTTAGCCACAGGAACGTTTGCGATGCTGTATGCGATTTCCTACGTGAGACAAAACGAATTGATTGCTAAAGTTATCTAATCCCACTTCATTCTTCAACAATAATTTTTTTCTCTTCTTGAATTTTTTTTTCTTTCTTTTTTTTTCCTCCTGAATTAAGCTAAGAAGTTATTTCAAAAATAATCTATCACTAAACATTTTAAGAATATAAAGACTCATTTAATTACATAACAAGGCACCGCCCGTTTCATGGCCGATCCCCCATTGTGGGTTGCGCCAGAATAACAAGGATCAACCAACCAACCAACCCTCCATCGCTCCGCGCTTAGCACCGTCCGAGTGTTCATTACCTCTAAGCCATCACCATTCGTTGCATTGCGTTCGAGCCTCAACGTCATTTCGAGCTTCTTCCTATCCAATGTTCAAAAAAAAAAAATCACGCCATATCCACGAAGTGAATGATGATGAGTGGGCGAAGCTCGATCGTTTTCATCCATGGCAGAAAGAGAATGTGTGGTCTGAAACGCGCTTATACTTCATGGTCATCAGCGTCATCGTCATCGTTATCACGTGTAGTGGGTACATTCCACTATACTGGAACGCGCTTATACTTCATCGTTATCACGTGTAGTGGGTACATTCCACTGTACTGGAACGCGCTTATACTTCATCGTTATCACGTGTAGTGGGTACATTTCACTATACTGCGTCATCGTCATCTTTATCACGTGGAGTGGGTACATTCCACTATACGTGGCTACCTACCTACCTACCTACTACAACTACAACTACTACTACTACAACAACTACAGAGGAGGGACAGACCCACAGCCTAAGGAGCTTCGCCCCTAAAAAGCCAACATTCTTGCCCAACCTCCCTTTGACCTACTACCACCACCACCCCTATGCTTCGTGTTCGTGAGCTTGCGGGAATGCGCAATCCGTAACAAGGCGCATTAACCAAGTGTTTTCGCTCAGCTTTCATCATTGCCGGGAATACAGGGCCAACACGAGGACACAAGAAAAAGGTACGTGCATCTTGTATCCTGTTGTTTGCGAAGTTTTCCCAGCAAGTCATGTACGAACCAGCCCAAATGCGCATGATTTTACTTACCGTGTCTTATTTTCTTCGTTTTATTTGCTGCGTGGCACCAGTAAATTTTCCGGGTAGCTACCCCTGTGCTGAGTAGCAGGCCAGAGCGCACAAGCTCAGGCCGACCTCTCGGCCTTCTAATAAATTTCGCTCTCTCTCTCTGACAAAATCGCTAATGAAACTCTTCTCATCAGCGGTGCCACATACACAAATTTATCAGCCTAATATATTTTCAGAAGTCCTGCTCAGGCAGCACCAAGCTTAACAGGAAAGAACAAAGTCATGGTAAAGAGAAGCACCCTATGAACAAAATACCAAACAAGATGAAATTCAGTGTATTCATACCGATTCTTCAGCTAGCACATTATTGCAGTTCGAGGGTCTAAACCGATAGATCGAGTTGGAGGATCTAGATCACCAACGTAACTGTTTCAAATGCTCAGTCAACTGATTTTGATCGAGACAGCTTTCTATTTCAGAATTAGGGACGTGATCATTGATATATAAGTTAACTTTGACATGTATATCATGTGATATCATGTCCGCCTCGGTGGAACAGTGGTTACGGGGCTCGGCTGCTGACCCGAAGGTCGCGGATTTGATCCCGGCCGCTGCGGTCACATTTAGATGGAGGCGAAATGCGAGAGAGCCATGTACTGCGCGATGTCAGTGCACGTTAAAGAGCACCGGATCGTCGAAACTTCCGGAGCCCTTCATTGCGGCATTCCTCATACTCATATCCTGGTTTTGGCACGTAGAACTCCAGATATTAACGCGATAGCGTTAAAGAGCTCGTTTCGCAGAAATTCCGGCGTCGGTGTCGTTGGTTGTGAGCGAAAAATCATCATCTTGTCCGTGACCGAAAAATCCAGAAAGATGCAAATAAAATAAATAATAAAAATTTCCGGGTCCGAATGAGGATCGAACACAGGCCGTCTGCGTGGCAAGTAGGTGTTCTGCCACACAGCCACGCTTCTTGCTTGGAATTACATTGAAAAGAACCTCCTCTGCTTGGAGATGCAGTGAAAATAACTTTCATGCTTTTACAAACACACGCGTCCTGTATACAGGCGTCACAATGCAACATGTAATATCGCAGTATTATTGCGTGGTACAAGCGTACATTGCCATCGGACGTCAGAACATGTGAATATCATAATGACATCGTGGTTCAACGCCGGCCACCCATTACAAAAGGCACACACGTTACTGCGTGTATTCCCTTCAGACCACGTAGTGGATGCATAGCAAGTTCGAAAACATTTCCCGCGCATAATTGCCCGTGGTTTAAAGCATGCTACCCATTACGTAGTATGCACTAAGTGATTGAAGTACGCACTGGGACAGGATATCGCTATCGCGTTCAGCTCTTAAAGGCGAAGCTTAAGGGTTCCCCAATTTTTATTATTATCATTTACTATCACTGATAAACAAAATAAATGAAGAGGTCCTAGCACAGACTCACGAGAAAGACCAGTCAACTTGTACAAGAAATATTGTGTTCGGTTTTAGAGATGGATTTGAATTCTATTAAAGAGGTGAGCACTTTTTATGGAGTATATGCAATTTACAAACTAACTTCTTATGTGAGGCTTCATCAAGAGGTTTAGCAAAACGAGTAAAAAGTTGCGTCGGTTCGTTTCCCACAATTCATCGTCTGTGCAAAGTTATGCATGGGCTTTACTGAGTGCAAGTAGAAAATCATTCCCTAATTGTTGCGCGTACCGCCCTAGAAGTTAATTACGTGTGCCACCAGGAACATGATATTTTCTTTCTTTTTTTCTTGCCTCAAGTTCGCGATGTAAATTTTAAAAATTCTGATCAAAAAACCGCCAGGCCTGCGCGGAACGCGCAGCACAGTCACAGCGAAAGCTGGGAGAGCACTATTTCTAAAACCCGTTGCAATCTATCTTTGGGCTACTAATACAAGTACGCTTGCAAGGTACCCACTACTCCATTAATTGATTCGGTGGCTGATGACGACGAAGAATTATGGCTGAGCCCTTTGTAATGGGTTGGAAGCATTCAACGACCCCCTCGTAATGCAATTCATATTGTGTGACGCCTGGTTACACAAATGGCATTCTGTGACGCCTGGTTGTCGTTTCACTCTTCTGCCACGTTATACTGCGCATGTTAACGCGGTTCCTTCCCGACATAATGCTTGTATAGGGTTTTTGTGCGCCGGGTTTTCGAGCACAGGCATGGCTCAGTGGTAGAACACTGGGCTGGCACGGAGCGGACCCAGATTTGAACCCCGTTCCATCCTGAACATTTTTTCTTGAAGTTTTTTTTCTTATTTCGTGCGATAGCGGTTACGGACACCGGCGGCGGCGGCGGCGGACAACTACGGCACCCTTGTTGCGATCTCATAACAGCTTTCGCTGTAAAACGTTAACTTCAGCTGTAGGCGAACATGATTTGACGTTCAATAGTTCCATTACCTTTAGTGAAGCCCTGACTAAAATTTACACTGAAAGAATTAGAAATGAAGCAAATATGTCTAGATTCCACTATGCTAACTTGAAAAACAAGACTTGCCACAATGTTCGTGATAATCGAACCGGAGGTCTTACCTGCGTATATGTTTCATAGAGATAATATACGAAAAAAATGGATAATAACGAAATGCTGTCAAAACAAGAACATATTATGCGACAAGTGCAACTATTGCAAGAATTTATAACCTACCCGTATTTCAATGGGTGATAGCTGAGCGATCACAGCGCCAGAGCAGGGAACTAGATGGCTCACACAATCAATTTTTGAAACGCTCTATTTTCAAATGCTCCTGGTATCTGTCCGGTCAGCTTATCTGGACACTTTCCCACTAATCACTCAGAAACTTTTTAAACAAAATGATTGGCTCTTCCACTCCGTGAAGATGGTTGATCAGCAAAGCTGTTTAATGTTTTTACTTAACGTTTACTTACGTGTCGCATTCAGCGCCCATTTTATGTCGAGCTTCGAGTGTTTATTCTCGCGGGCTTCGCTTAGCGACATCAACGAGGAGTGCACTGGTACACATATTATTAACAAAGAGAAGTGGCATCTGTGCAATAAAACAAATTTTTCCTTGAAGTCTTTCTCAACTCAGTGGAGTAGCTGTGGCACATATGTTTGCCCGCAGACGACTTCTTCATTTTTAAAGGAGCAATTTCTGTGGCGCATACACGCTAGGCTAGTTATAGACAGCGTCTTCATATTGAGTAGACCGGAGGTGGGTGGTGGGGTTTGCTCAATTTCAGTAGAACATACACTCTAGTAGTTTTCCGCGAACACCGCGTACATGCAGGCTAGCTATAGACAACATCACTGTAATGAAGGAGCGCAAACAATCGCTGCGCAAGTGGGGTACGTGTTATCGGTCACGAAACGAGGAGCCCGCAATGTGTCCTCCTGAAGAAAAGAGACGGACAAGGATTGAAAAGATTGAAGATGTCCCGACGCACGATGTCCTGTCAACCTCTATACAAGCCTTAAAACAACCGAGCCCGCCTTCCATTGCTGTCTCGTTCACTTCATGTCTAGTCATTCGGCATAGCTGCGTCCGATGTCACGGCGGACGAGAATTCTCGTCGTCCGATCTCAGTCAGCAGTGCATATTCCTGTACGCTTCAGACAGTCAGACAGTTGCGCTACAGTCCAGCTGCATACATGGATCTGCGCACGGATCTTCTGGAATGCCCCCTTGTGTACTTGCTACACAGCGACTTTCTCCGTTGCCATCGGAGATGCATCGGCCATCAGGCGATACGCCGTACGTGCTCTAGGGCTCGGACAGGCCTATATCTGGCACGGAAGAGGTGCGCGCTCTTTCTTTCTTTTCCTTTCTCCGCCTCAATCGCATGTATCACACAGCGTGTGCCACTGCAGCGATCGAAGCTCTGCGGCGGCCGTCCTTGGGCGACGAAGCCGTCTCCGAGTCGTCAAGGTGACCCAGTTGGCCACGAGGCTGCACCGAACTGATTCTTTTTTTCTTCTTCTTCTTCTAACTCGCGCGACTGCCATATTGCGCGCCTACGCTACACAGTAATGTATATACAATATCGCAAGCCCCTTACATAGCGACGGCGAAAGAACCTTGTACGGATCTCTCGACGCGCTTAGTTTCGCCCCTGCATACGCGATGCTACACCTTATACGGGCGTGCTTCCCAAATACTTTTACGGCCGTGCCGATAGCCAACTGTGCGCTTGTCGCGCTGATGGTGGAAGATACGCCGCGTTTGTTCAATCGGAGGATTTGAGAGTCGGAGCACGAGCGCCGATAAGTGAGATGCTTCCCCTTCGGCCGTAGGAAAGTACAGAGTGTTCAATATGAAAGAGATCGACTAATCCGCAACTCAGGGACCCGTGCGCGCGTAACAGCGAAAGGAAGCGTCGCCTGCTGACAGCGTCCTCGGGCTCAAGAATGCCCATCGCAGTACACATTCCTATTGAAAGGGGGCAACGACGGAAACTTATGCCTTTTTTTTTTTTTTTACTGTGAAACGAGCGTTTCCTTTCCTATTTATAATGGCTAACCCTGTACCGAAGGTTGAGTCGGTTAGATGAATCTCTGACTCCAGTCATTGAGCCGCAAAGGCCAAGAAGCCCGGTTCTTCGAGTTGTTGTGTCAGCTTGAAGCGTTGTTTCGGTTGGTTCGCGATGGAAGCCCCGGAATACGTGGCTTGCCAGATTACTTATTAAACTGGAATCGACAAGGCACGGTGTCAATTTTTTTAGGTGACATACAATTGTTCGGTATCTGTTAAATGTTACATACAGTCATACACACAGTCCCGTTGTTGGTTTCCTGGTATGCCTCCTAGTGTCACGGCCTTGGACTGCCTTGGCATGCAATGGGCTTTTTTTGCTAAGTTGATTCTATTTCTGTTGCAAATAAAGTTTGCGTGAGAATTTAGACCACACATAGACCATCAAGAAATCAAAATGAGGCGGCAAAAAAGCGTTTATGGTTTGTGGTATTTGTGTTGGGAACAGGTAAGTTGTAGCGTTGCCTATAGCTAGACAGAGTGACGGCGATAGGCCACTCGCAGATATATAGGCCACGCCGCTGTAATAGCTGCAAAAAACGATCATGTGCAGTGGCGCGTGAACTCGCAGTCTTTTTCCGTAATCACGCGCTGCTTCTGTTTTCACCTCTTTCCGTCGCGCCGTTCCATTATGAAGACTGGCTCCACTTCTTCCAGACTTATGACGGCCCGCATGAAGAGTTTGGTGCCAGCCGGCGGTCGCCTGAGCAGTAACCCTCTCAGCCACGCCAAAAAAGGTGAGGCCGTGGATGCGCATGGTTAGAATGCAAAGAAGAATAAAGGGCATTTCCAAACTTCGACCCTTTTGTTGAAAGGCCTTGGTCGCTGTAGTCACAACTGTAATTCCTGTTGTCTGGCGGTCCCTTATCGGACAAAATTAACAAGTTTAAATCTGGTGTAACAAACTTCCGATATCCTTGACCACGAACAAAATATCACTGCGGTTCTTTCATCGTTGGCAGAGTTACTCTAAAGGCCAAGATATCTAAGTAACAACTCCGAGACCTCACCTGTAAGTAAGTATACAAGCACCTAAGTGGTAATTTATCAATTTTAACACGGTCTCCTCACACAATGCACGCCACTAAGCTGCCAACGTTCTTGGTTGTCTACATCGTAACCTTCATCTAGCACCAACTCCCGTCAGACTGATTGCCTATCAAACACTAATCGGACCTAAATTTTCAATGCGAATATACAGTTTAGGATTCGCAACTAATGTAATACGAATGAGTTTATACAATCTGTGCAAAACTCGCGCAGCCCTACTCTTTTCTTCCCTTTTTTTTCTCTTTTTTTTTCAGATTACACATGCAAGTGAAGCACAATGAGGGCTCGCGCACATCTCGCACGTCCTTCATCACGCCGATGCATGGTTCGTCTGTGCCTGTTCTTAACATGCCATCACGCGTCTTTTCGCAATACATTGCAAGAAAATCAGCACACTCAATTAACTCAAGCAAGGTGACGAGATGGGACGAAGCGCTGAATTCCAACAAAGAATTTTTAGTCGTTAATAAAATTATATATATGAATAGCCGTCCCAATGCGCGTAGACTCAGAGCTAATGTGAACAAACATACGAAAGCAGGTATCAACACGGCGCATGTGTTCGCTGCCGCCTAGATGCCTACGTGGTCGCACACGTTTTGAGAAAGCAAATTCTTTATTCAGTGATGCCGTATATGGCTAGGTTCTGGCGGATCGCGCCCGCGGACACAAGTTGCGTTGAACAACAGTTGCTGGTGAACGGATTAAGTCGGCTAATCCAGCGTTTCTGCGTCGGAAAATTCGACATGTCGTAAAAGTAAGCACAGAGGTGATAGATTTCGGCGACATGGCAGAATAACGGGAACAATTTCGCCACAAAGACAGGACCACTTCCCCAACGAACGAATGTCACGTCATTTTTTTTACTTTCGAAACAACGGGGTTTAGTATGTACTAAGTGATTTCAATTCGAGATCGCCGTTGGCCACCGTTGATGAGATAATATGCGTCATGAGTAAGAGAAACAGCTGGACTTTTTTATGTATGGCGTTGTGCGCTCAATATAGTGAATAATAAATTCATTTTATAGCAATATTCGCTTTACCAGGCCCACGAAACTCCCCTGGCTCGCTTCTTCATAGCGGTGAAGGAGCTCTTAATTTGTTCCTCTGTATGTCTACACTCAAAGGGTAACTGACTGGATTCCAAGAGATGGCAAACGCGTGAGGGGGGAGACAGAAAATTAGGTGGGTAGATGAAATTAAGAAGTTTGCAGGTATAACGTGGCAGCAGAAAGCACAGGACGGGGTTGATTGGCGAAACATGGGAGAGGCCTTTGCCCTGCAGTCGGCGTAGACAGGCTGATGATGATGATTATGATGATGCCTACACTAGGACAGCGGCCACCCCTGTTTGTTCTCCGATACGATGTATTCATATTGCCAACTTCTTAGGCACAGCAATAGAAGATACAGAAGAAAAGCTACAGGAAAGTTATTTGTTTTGTTGGATGTAGTGTTCCACCTTTTGTAGCGCCTAAGTTTTGAATAATGAAAGGCGCCTTGCACTGTATCACTGTAACGGAAGTCCAGCTG
>JALIZH010016466.1:0-60370 GCA_030522465.1 Rhipicephalus appendiculatus | reverse complement strand
GTGTACTGCGTTGGCGCTAAAATGTTCGGTGAGTACGACGTGGGACTTTTCGGGAATGTACACACAGGAATTTGCGACGTTCACGCCTGCCCGGAAGGCTTTTTCCAGCTGTCTGCAGCACAAGAGCGGCGAGAGTAATTTTGTCTTGATGCGTTTCTTTTGCATTGTATATTCGAGCGTCTCTCCTTCTGTTAGCAGCCGTGATGAGCTGAGCTGCTGGTACACGAATTGGTTGATGCCAGAGACCGGCAGAGTCACTGAAAACGAGATACGGTAATTGTAATTAATAGTCGAGCAAGCGATGCATACAGGTATTGCAACGTGCTCGCGTCATATCACATCAGTCAAACACCCCGCGCAGAGAAGCACATGTAGTGAAAGCGAGGATTAAGGAGACAACAATATACGAGGGTGAAGTTCCACTTATAGAAAAAGTATTTGTTATAAATAATCGTCCGATAATAATTCTGGTGAAAGCAGCAGGCCGCACAAACCACGGTTGTTGTGAACAGTAATGTTATTGCGGCAAAAGAGCTCGTGGCTACCTTTATAAAAGGTCACGCCAACTTAATAACCAATGTCAAAGCGTCACCTTCCCTCAGCCACTTGATAACACTCTGAAAACTAGGGCGAGGTGTTGCCGTGAATCGTGCGCGGCTGTCCACGCAGATGGAAACGTTACCTCTGGGCCGCGCACTTTCCGCGCAAAAGCAAGTGACAGGTGCGCGCCGTCGCGCTTGCCTCAGTAAACATAAATGTACGCGAGATGTGAGAATGCTTCGATTTACATATTCCTTGGTGAATTTCACGATAACTCACCTATTACCAGAGCGCCTCTTTACGTTGGGCGCCCATGGCGCCATGCGCACCCGCTCCGTTGAAAGTGCACGACACGACGATGACCGCACGTTGGCTCCCTAAAAATATTTGTTGGTAAACACTCTAGCTTGTTTCCCAGCTAATATAAACACATTAAACGCTTGCAAAGCGAGAGAAGCCGCGGCTGAACAGCCTGAAACACTGCAGTCGTCGAACACTTCGCGCAGTCGGTACCACGTGATGTCGTTTTACACGTCACAGAGAGATTCCAGCAGAGGGCGCCACGGTATGTCCTCGCCGCCAATAGACGTAAATCCTTGTTTTCGTCTATCTGCAACACCGACGAGCTAATGATCAATCACGCTCTCTCACGCGTGCGCGACGTCGACCGTCCGTTTTAAAATGCATCTATCGTAATATATTGTTCGTAAGGGGACGTCTTCGCAGAAAGAAGATAAATAATCAGCAACTAGCTCCTGAAAGGCTGCGATATGCGACTGGTTTCGTTTTCTTGCCCAACAAAACATGGCGGACCGAGCTTACGAGATGATCGACGCATGGCGCTGTACATTATGAATATGCTCTCGGACTAGGACTTAGTGCAACAAAATGTGGATTGATGGTATTCAATGATCACGAAGACCATGCGGTCTTAATACAGGGCCAAGAAATACCGAGGGTAAGCGAGTACAAGTACCTCGGAGTATGGGTAAATGAGGGGGGATAGATATATGGAGGTACAAGAGAAAGCATCGCTAGCAAAGGGAAAGAGGAATGCTGCAATTATGAAGCACAGAGCGTTATGGGGATACAATAGGTACGAGGTGCTTCGAGGGCTGTAGAAGGGTGTGATGGCTCCGGGGCTTACATTTGGGAACTCAGTGGTGTGCATGAAGTCAGATGTGCAATCGGTAATGGATGTAAATCAAAGGACTGTGGGACGCCTCGCGTTGGGCGCTCACGGGAAGACGACAAATGAGGCTGTAAAGGGGGATATGGGATGGACAGGCTTTGAAGTGAGGGAAGCTCAGAGCAAAATGAGATTTGAAGAGAGGCTAAGGAAAATGAAGGAGAGCAGATGGGCAGAGAAGGTTTTCAGGTATTTGTATAGAAAAAGCGTTGACACGCAGTGGAGAAAAAGAACTAGGAGGCTCACCAGTAAATATACGGCTAGCAGTGTGGGTGATATGGCAACAAGGAGCATTAAGCGAAAAGCCAGAGAGGCGGAGAGGACTTATTGGATGACAGCGATGGAAAAGAAGCCGGCTCTCAGTAAATACCAAAAGGAAAAAAAAACGAAATAAGGAGGGAGAGCTTTTATGATAATTCAAGGGGAAGCGCTTTACTGTTTGAAGCAAGGTCGGGTTGCCTTAGAACGCGTAGTTATAAAGCGAGATTCAGTAACGAAGAAGAACAATGTACATGCTGTGGGGGGAAATAAGGAAATGATGGAACATTTACTGATTGAATGTGGCGATATCCACCCAGGTAGACGTGTGGGTACGAGCCTTGGGTTTTAGGGACAACAATGGAAAGCCGAACACGTCCGCGATAGAAATAAATTAGAGACGGTTAGAGTATTGGTGGCAGAAAAGTAGAGATAAAGGACGAAAATAAATAATGGGGAAAAATAAGGTCATTCTGCCTTAAGAGGCAGAGAGATGGACCGTGAATTTATATTTTTTTCTTTGTTATAATAACATAGATTTAATCAATGTAGATAAGGCATTAGGCCAACATAAAAAGATTTCCCTATTTTTTTCGGGCCTGGTGGCAGACATGTCACCGTCCCGTTATAAAGGGGACGCTCATAGCATCCATCCCCTATTGGTAGCAACAAGTCAAATACTCGATCTTCAGCTATGACTAGTTGCGGCAGTGACTAGTTCCGGCAATTCCACTTTCTGTAGGTGCTGGAGTACGAGTAAAAACGGACTGAAAGTACCTGTTAAATTGTGGGTGGCAGTGCGAGCTTCATCAGTTTTCGTCCGATTTATGTCGTGGTCCTCGGGCCTGGACAGGTAGCGCCAAATCTTTTGTGGATGCTGTGTCATGAAATTTGTTAATGTCGTTGAAAAGAAAACTTATCTTGCGTTCCTAATAGATGCTTTAGCTCATCAGAAATTGGGCGAATATTGTCAGGATTATTTCGCATCCTTTTCAGCCTTTTTTTCAGGTGGATGACACTAGGCTGAATCCATGGTATTCTGCGTTTTGAACGTTTGAGTCGTGGGGGGACGAATGTTTCCTCCCGGTGTTCTATTATGTCTTTTCGTTTAAACCTGGGGTCGGCAACCTTTTGAGGCGGAGGCCCAAAAGTTGCATGAAGCCGACCCAGCGGGGGGTCGCATAGTAGAACCTGGGGTTGCAGGCAAAGAGAAAAAAAATTCGGTAAATTGACAAGTATGCGGAAGACTGATAAACATTTGCAGGTTCTTGGATGAAGGTCCTTCCCTGAACTAATATTTTCACAAAGAATCTGTTTCTCCCTTTTTTCACCGCTGCGAAGAAAGGAAGTGAAGACATTATCCGGCTAAGGGTGAAGATGGGGTATAAGGCCAACTGGAGTTAAGTGTTTTTTTTTTGTTCCTGTCTAACCCTATTTGAGGTCGAAACTACCATATCGGCCTTCAGATAGGAAGTCGCAGGGGGAGGGTACGAGTTCTGACGTGGGCCGCAGGTTGCCGACCCCTGGTTTAAGTCATAGATTATTCACTGTGCGGTAACTTTCACTAGAAAACTTTTCTAATGCTATTTCAAAGTAGTCGCTGGCATCAGCTGTATTGCAGTTTTTGTCAGCTACACATGGTTTAGGGACTGGCCGGCGATGGCTGATAGTGACTGCAAGCAGAAGTTTACGATCAGATATGCCATTTTCTAGAGTGACGCCAGCTGTTAGATGGTTAGAGACAAACGCAAGGTCTAGTATTCAAAGTATCTGCCCCTGCATGCGCGTTGGTTCTGCGACAAGCTGAGATAATGAAAAACTAAACGCTACATTGAAAAGCAGCTCAGGACTACAAACGTATCTGCTACCGGCTGTCAACGCAATGCAATCAATAGTAGGTAAAATAAAATCGCCAGTAAGAATTAGCTTAATACGGTCTTTCAGGCCTACTCTGAAGGAAGTCGTGAATTTTTAAATGCGAAGCATTTCTTAGCGAACTTCGGCGACTTTGAGCGTATCTATCTAGCCGCCTACGACTTTGTGCTCTCCTGGCCGTATCGTTAATGGGATTTATACCAAAATTGGTGTGGCATAGCATGACTGTATGACAAACATGAATGACTGGTCATATCATGAAAATCATGATTAGCTTGTCATGAAAAGCATGATTTACACGCCATGGCCATAGCGCTCCTGAGGCCGTTTTCTTAACTTGATATATCCAAAAATTGGTACGATGAGACATTTCTGCATGAACAACATAAATGACAGGTGGTAATATGAAAATCACGACTTGCATGCCATGTACAACATGATTTACATGCCACGCTCATGGCGCGCTGACGGCCGTTTCGCTAGCTTGATACACACCAAATTTGGTATTGGGTGACGTGACTGTATGACGAACATAAATGCAAAGTGGTCATATGGAAATCATGACATGTCATGTGCCACATGACTTGCATGCCACGCTCATGGCACGCTCGCGGCCGTTTCGCTAATTTGATATACACCAAATTTGGTATTGAGCGACGTGACTGTATGACGAGCATAAATGACACGTGGAAATATGGAAAGCATGACATGTCATGTGCAACATGACTTGCATGCCACGCTCATGACACTCTCGTGGCCGTTTCGCTAGCTGATATACACCAAATTTCGTATTGAGTGCCGTGACCGTATGACGAGCATAAATGACAAGTGGTAATATGGAAATCACGATATGTCATGTGCAACATGACTTGCATGCTACGCTCATGGTACTCCCGTGGCCGCTTCGCTAGCTTGATATAAACCAAATTTG
Organism: Rhipicephalus appendiculatus; assembly: GCA_030522465.1. Classification (NCBI taxonomy): domain Eukaryota; kingdom Metazoa; phylum Arthropoda; class Arachnida; order Ixodida; family Ixodidae; genus Rhipicephalus; species Rhipicephalus appendiculatus. Next base: position 55,577 of record JALIZH010016466.1, on the reverse strand, counting down.
GTATTGAGTGACGTGATTGTATGAAGAGCATAATTGACAAGTGGTAATATGGAAATCATGACATGTAATGTGCAACATGACTTGCATGTCACGCTCATGACACTCTCGTGGCCGTTTCGCTAGCTTGATATACACCAAATTTTTAAGGCGAAAGCCTTTAATGTCTCATGCTCACGTCCGTCCGTCCGTGCGGTCGTCCGTCCCTCCAGCTGTGCCTTGGCACCGTACTAGGTGGGCGCCGGGGCCCGCAAACGGACGCCGGTCGCGTTGAACTCTACAGCGCTCGCGCTTTGCTTGCGTGGAGTAGCTGTGCCCGGCGTCTCTAATCATGCAAGGAGGGAGACGCGCGCATCACGTTCCATTCTGACCGACCCCGTCTCAGTGGGCACATGCGTCCGAGGAACTCACTTTGGAATTGACAAAGTGTCCGTCAATTTAAACTCTGGAACCCGGATGGCGTTCGCACGCTGCGCAAAGCGCGAGAATACGAACGCATGCGAAACGGAGGCAGATTGGTGTCGCGTCTCGCTGCGATTCGAGGTAAAAAATTAAGCGAACGTAAGTGGCAGGTGGTAACATGAAAATCTTGGCATGCATGTCATCTACAATGCCATTTACATGCCACGCTCATGGTGCGCTTGCGTCCAGTTCGCTAGCTTGATATACACCAAAATTTGTATTGCGCGACGTGACTGTATGTTGAACACAAATCACAGGTCCTAGAATGTAAATAATGACATGCATATTATGTACTGCATAATTTACTTCTTGCTGGCTGCTTCGCATTACATCGATTCTCACATTGCGTGGGATCTGCCGGTTTTTTATTATCTATTCGTCAGACGCGTTTCCCTTTCTCGAAATACTGTCTATCAGCACGGATGACTCATGGATATATACAGTGCACCACACACTTTCATGATCTCGAGTGCCTCACTCTTTGCGAAAAGATAAATCCTTGCGTACTGCGATAGCGACTCCAACCCCGCGAATATCGCGGCCGGTGCGAATAAGAAAATAACAGCGAAGAACTATTTGTGAATCATGAATATCGCAGTGTAGTCATGTTTCTGTTATAACAAAAAAAAACATGGCTGATCCCTCTGTCATAGAAATCAGTATAACACGAAAGTGAAGCGTGTCTTCACAAAGGTAGTTGAGCGTTTATTCTGCGTTGTTTCGCCACAAGGCCGAATAAATGAATGCAAGAGCAACAAATTGTTTCGCCACAAGGCCGAAGCAATGAATGCTAGAGCAACAAATTGTAATGTCACGCGAAGAACGGCAAGCAGCTCGAAACTTCCTGCGCGCACCTCAAGCAGAAAGACCGCACGAAATGAGCATACACAGGGCGAGCGCGGACTAACTGTCACAGCTCGACACCTAAAGCGCGCTGCTCTAACATAAAGAAAGACGCACAAAACGATCGCACAAGTATACACAGGACAAGCGCGAACTGTCACAAGTGTTACTTAGTGTGTGAGCAGCGCGCTGCTTTCGTAAACGCGGCCGCTGCGGCGAGCGAAGTGACCTTCGTGCACTCTGTAACCACTGTAACTTCATAGCAAACTTGCGGTGGACGCACAAGGCGTACAAAGCGAGATAAGCGCGCGCGCACGAGCGACCACGCCCCGTGGAGGCGCGCACTCATCGCAGCGAGACAGACAGACAGACAGATAACTTTATTGAGGTCCTGAGGAACTGCGTCGTAACACCCCCTTTTAGGGGGGAATCCGTAGCAGTCGCGGGCCGCTCCCACGTAGGGACCGGAAGGCCACGGCCTTCCGCCCTCTCGCAGGCCTTCTGGACAGCCCGAAGTTGAACTGAGAGGTCACCGCTGTTTAGGGCTTCCTTCCAGTCCTCTTCTTTGTTAAACTCTGCGTCACGTAACACAGGACATTGTCAGAGCATATGAGTTAATGAGCAATACGCCTCTCCGCAGTCCGGACAATGTGGTTCCATGTTGGGCAAGAAATGACTGGACCTGCCCCGCAAAGGGAAAGACCCCGTTTGGAGCATCCTGAAGGCCGATGATTGCGGTCGAGTAAGTTTAGGATGAGGAAGTGGAAAGGCCCTCCGAGAGAGATGATAATGTGTCGTGACCTCGTGGAAAGTGAGTAGCGAATCCTTGTACCTTCCGGCGTCCCCGCCTGCGAATCCGCCGGAACCGCCGCGGTGAACGATACCTCGCGCATGGTCATGGGCAAACTCATTGGCGTTGGGGACATCGGCATGTACGTTGGCCCCCATGTGGGCTGGGAACCATGTTACGGTGTGAAACCCGGCAGCCCCCCTCACAGCCGAGGATGGCCGCTGCCTCCCGCGAGATCGAGCCCGAGGCGAAAGCCCTAGCTGCGGAACGCGAGTCTGTAAAGACATTTGGACGCGATGGGTCCTTCATTGCTATGGCGATGGCGATTTGCTCAGCCACCGTTGCCGAAACCTGTCTAACCGAGGCAGAGCATAGCAGTGTGACACTAGGATCAACCGAGACCACGGCGAAGCGATCAGAACGGCCGTACTGTGCTGCATCTACAAAGGTCTCGAGATCCGGACTGTTTGCAACTGATTTCAATAAAGAACGGGCCCGAGATATGCGGCGCCCTACATTGTATTGTGGGTGGACATTTCGAGGAAGTGGAGCTACCGCAAACGTGCCTCTGATCGAGGGTGGTAGAGTAATTTTACGCTGGTTAGTCTCCGTAGTGCCGCAGCCTATGGATTCCAGGATGCGCCTACCAGCCCGCGACGACGATAGTCGCACGACCTGAGCCATCTGCTGGGCCTCGATCACCTCCGAGAGGGAGTTATGCATGCCTAATTGTAGGAACTTCTTGGTGCTGGTGTGGATAGGGAGGCCTAGAACTCGCTTTATGCAACAATACTTCAGTGCTGGATGGGAGATCATCGAAACATATTTTATAAGACAGTACAACGACAAATGCGTGAGCATGGCGTCTATTTTCCTTTCGGACAGAGAAGTCATGTTTTTAAACGGTCATGTCTAATAATTTTTTAGGTTGTTACTTCGCACAAGTCTTGTTCTTACCTTTGAAAAATTTTTTTGTGATCTTTCGTGTTTTTTAGATACGTGCACCCTTTTCACCTGTTTGTTTTCCGTGAGCATAGGTAACGTTTTTAAGTTTAGGGTTCTGACCTTCTTGGTGCTATGCTTCATCGTTGTTATACCTTTATCACGTCTTTAAGTTTACGGTTTTGACTATCTTGGCGCCTTGCTTCATCGTTGTTGTTCATTTATCACTGATTTTAAATGTGTGGTTAACGGAAGTAGGTATCTAGTGCCTTTATTTTTTCTTGTTTCATTAGAGTGACGTTTCCATGTGGCGGTGGGTCATCTGAGGGTCGGTGCAAATAGATTATATGCGCATGTGTACAGGGATCACTTTGTAATTATGCAGGAAAAGACTGCGGCGTTTGATGATAAGAGATGTGTGGTTTCAGTGCAACAATTGTTAAGATGCTTAGGTTTGTGCGCAATGTGTTGGCGCAGTGTTATGCATGCCTATATAGGTTGGCTTCATGAACAGAAAAATAAACAGTTGGTAGTCTGCGCTCTTTCCTGTCTCCTCTCCTCTTATTTCTGTGCTCGCGCAGCGTGTTCAGTTTTCGCTTTATGCTTTTGCGCATTAGTGTGTCAATTTTTGCCTCTTCCCTTTTGGACCAGTGCAACGCCGAAGCGACATGATTAATGTGGCTCATGAGAAATGAATGATAGAGTCGAAGGAGAGTGCTCTCGCTCAGCCCACCTCTGCGGTTCGAGACCCTGAATATGAGCCTAAGCATGAGGCGCGACGAGCTTCAGAGCGCGCACCGCGCGCACCTCCGTGCCACCTTCGCGCTATCTCGCTTGTGATGACGAAAACGCGCTAAAGTCGACGAGCTCTGAGGACCGCCAACAGTATATGGTGTATATAGATAGGTTGCCTTTAGCATGCACAGGTACGTACGCTCCCGTGGCCGAGTGGTTTGGAGCCGCGCTTTGCGGAGCGAGAGGTCGTAAGTTCGACGCCCGGTGACGGAACTTTTTATTATAGATTTTTCTTTGATGTAAATATATTTTTCTTTGATGTAAATATATATTTTACAACGCCATATCCGTGACGGAAATACGTCAGCGGAGCCGTGGCGGACCCCGGCATAAAACTCTTTCGTGTTAAAAGACAGGCGAGTGAATTAGCAAGGTTTCTTTCTAATGTTGAAGTTTTATTCACAATACTCTTTGCATTAAAGCTTACCAAAGAAAGTGAATTGACAACCTGCACTCGGCATGCGTTGTAAGCATTAAACTTCCCAACGTCGTCGTGACGCACGTTGGGAACAGTTGATCGCACAGCTACAGTTGATCGCACAGTTTATCGTACTGAAGGCCCCGGAAACTGAAGGCTAGTTTCGGTTTCAAAGGAACATGCACGCTCGTAGCGGTTGCCGGGCATCCTAAGATCTGGTTGAACGATGTGAGGTTGATGTGGACGTTCGCATTTATTTGCTTTCGCGAGTTCTTACACATAAAGAAACTTGATTTCACTGTAAAGAACTCTTATTTTGTTTATTTGTCTTGTTTTGTATCGCATTTTGTGAATTTTAAATCGGGCGAAGCGCGGGAAGTGGTTGAATTGAATTCGTAGCGCTTGCCTCCGCTCCTCCTTGCCACTCGCTCAGCGATATCACAAGTTGGATCTCGCTCAGTTATCTTGCTCGGTTCGGGCGCCAAGTACGGGAAAGATAAAACAAAGTTGTGGCGTGCAAGGAACGGAAGCCGCAGTGAGCTACGCCGAGCAAGTCAACCATGCATAAGACAAAGATGGCTAAATCGGGCATCACATACTTTTCGCGGCTCTGCGGTGTGTTAACCCGGGGATTTCCAGTTCCGCGAAGGTTTTTCAGGTTTCCTAGTGGCAACGGGTGAGCACAAGTATTTGGGCCCATTATTTCAGCAGGTATTAATTTTGCATGAGTACGTGAGTAAAGTAAAACTCGTTCTTGGCCTAGTGTGTTAGACATACTTGAAATCAAAAGGCTGCGCGAAAATTGGACACGTTCACAAGCGAGGGTACAGGGACAAGCGCAAACTCACACTACTTTATTCATGGGCGGAACCAGTGAATATAAAAGCCGGCAGATCCCACGCACTGTGGGAATCGATGTAATGCGAAGCAGCCAGGAAGGAGCAAATCATGCTTTACATAATTTGCATGTCATGTTTTACATGTTAGGACCTGTCATTTATGTTCGTGATACAGTCATGTCACTCAATACCAAATTTGGTGTATCTCAAGCTAACGAAACGGCCGCGAGCACGCCATGAGCGTGGCATGCAAGTCATGACGCACATGACAAGTCATGATTTCCATATTACCACTTGTCATTTATGTTCCTCATACAGTCATGTCACTCAATACCAAATTTGGTGTATCTCAAGCTAACGAAATGGCCGCGAGCGCGCCATGAGCGTGGTATGCAAGTCATGTCGCTCATGACATGTCATGATTTCCTTATTGCCACTTGTCATTTATGTTCGTCATACAGTCATGTCACTCAATACCAAATTTGGTGTATCTCAAGCTAACGAAACGGCCGCGAGCGCGCCATGAGCGTGGCATGCAAGTCATGTCGCTCATGACATGTCATGATGTCTATATTGCCACTTGTCATTTATGTTCGTCATACAGTGACGTCACTCAATCCCAAATTTGGTGTATATCAAGCTAACGAAATGGCCGCAAGCGCCATGAGCGTGGCATGCAAGTCATGTCGCTCATGACATATCATAATTTCCATATTGCCACTTGTCATTTATGTTCCTCATACAGTCATGTCACTCAATACCAAATTTGGTGTATCTCAAGCCAGCGAAACGGCCGCGAGCACGCCATGAGCGTGGCATGCAAGCAGTGTTGTACACGTTCCTCTACAACAGGAACGGAAGCTCGTTCCTCGTTCCTTCCCAATTTCGGAACGAGTTCCCGTTACAAGTTCTTCAAATGCAAAAGGAACTCGTTACAGTTACAGTTCCAAAATTGGAACGTGTCGTTACATTAACGTTACATTTGAGTTTTTAATAAATATATATTGTCGGATAATCCTGAGGCGAAATAAAGCGAGAAATTTAAAGCTCCCATTGAGCTACATATATCAAACGAATTTAACATTGTCGACAGCAGGTTACACATAGGTAATCTAAATAAACGCTCCTAGACAATTTTTTTCGACACCACAGGCCTTACTACATACATGTAACTGCAACTTTCGTGCTCGTCTATTTCAAGTCCAACCCATGCAGGGTTGCCGTTGGTGGCTGCTTTGCGCCAAATTGGCTACTTTTGGACCCCGTTGGCGACGAAAATTTCCATTTGACGCGAGGCAAATTTTCCATTTGGCACGAGCGACCATGCCCCGTGGAGGCGCGCGCTCTGAGGACCACCAAAGGTATATGGTGTATATAAATAGCTTGCCGTTAGCGGGCTGAGATACGTACGTTCCCGTGGCCGAGTGGTTTCGCGCCGCGCGCTGCGGAGCGAGAGGTCGTAGATTCGACGCCCGGCGAGGGAACTTTTTCTTCTAGTTCTTCTGTGATCTCAATATGTAAGTTTATATTTTACGACGTCATATCCGTGACGGAAATACGTCAGAGAAACCGTGGTGGACCCCGGCATAAAACACTTTCGTGTTAAAAGCAGAGTGCATCTTAGTCACATGATTGGCGAGCGCCCCATTTTCTCGCCTCACACGATCGCCCATCCGCCCTATTCTGCATGATGTGCTACGTGCGTGCGCCTGTTTAATGCCGTGGAACGTCTACAGAAGGAACGCCGTTCCCTCTACCGTTCCTGCTTAAATGTAACGAGTTACCGTTACAGTTCCACCGATCCTGAATGGAACGGTGGCGTTCCTCCGTTCCTGCCAAAAGGAACTAGTTCCTGGAACGTCGTTCCTTGGAACGCCGTTCCGTACAACACTGCATGCAAGTCATGTCCCTCATGACAAGTCATGATTTCCATATTACCACTTGTCATTTATGTTCGTCATACAGTCATGTCACTCAATACCAAATTCGGTGTATCTCAAGCTAACGAAACGGCCGCGAGCACGCCATGAGCGTGGCATGCAAGTCATGTCGCTCATGACATGTCATGATTTCCATGTTGCCACTTGTCATTTATGTTCCTCATACAGTCATGTAACTCAATACCAAATTTGGTGTATCTCAAGCTAACGAAACGGCCGCGAGCGCGCCAATGAGCGTGGCATGTAAATCAAATCATGTTGTTCATGACATGCACGTCCTTATTTGCATATTACCACCTGCCATTTATGTTCGTCATACAGTCACGTCACTCAATCCCAAATTTGGTGTATATCAAGCTAACGAAACGGCCGCGAACGCCCCATGAGCGTGGCATGTAAATCATACTTTTCATGACAATTTAGTCATGATTTTCATGATATGACCAGCCATTTATGTTCGTCATACGGTCATGTTATGCCATACCAAATTTGGTATAAATCCCATTAACGATACGGCCAGGAGAGCACAAAGTCGTAGGCCGGCTAGATAGATAGATAGATAGATAGATAGATAGATAGATAGATAGATAGATAGATAGATAGATAGATAGATAGATACGCTCAAACTCGCCGAAGTTCGCTAAGAAATGCTTCGCATTTAAAAGGAAATAGAAACACTGCGATCACATGTGCATACGCCAAGAATGCCACAAGAATCACACATGCGCAGCCAGAAACCCCCCTCTCACCATTATACAGGCTGACAGAAGGATCACTAACACATGAAGATGCCTTCTGCGATATAGCAAAAGCTTCGAGGACCAACCGTGCGTTCATATTCCCACTTCTACCGATAATCTTAATCTCATCCAATCGAGGATCACACGTGCACGTATTGCAATGTTCAGCTAAATTAGTCCTTTCCTTTTAAATGCGAAGCATTTATTAGCGAACATCGGCGACTTTGAGCGTATCTATCTAGCCGCCTACGACTTTGTGCTCTCCTGGCCGTATCGTTAATGGGATTTATACCAAAATTGGTGTGGCATAGCATGACTGTATGACAAACATGAATGACTGGTCATATGAAAATCATGATTAGCTTGTCATGAAAAGCATGATTTACACGCCATGGCCATAGCGCTCCTGAGGCCGTTTTCTTAACTTGATATATCCAAAAATTGGTACGATGAGACATTTCTGCATGAACAACATAAATGACAGGTGGTAATATGAAAATCACGACTTGCGTGCCATGTACAACATGATTTACATGCCATGCTCATGGCGCGCTGACGGCCGTTTCGCTAGCTTGATACACACCAAATTTGGTATTGGGTGACGTGACTGTATGACGAACATAAATGCAAAGTGGTCATATGGAAATCATGACATGTCATGTGCCAACATGACTTGCATGCCACGCTCATGGCAAGCTCGCGGCCGTTTCGCTAGTTTGATATACACCAAATTTGGTATTGAGCGACGTGACTGTATGACGAGCATAAATGACACGTGGAAATATGGAAAGCATGACATGTCATGTGCAACATGACTTGCATGCCACGCTCATGACACTCTCGTGGCCGTTTCGCTAGCTTGATATACACCAAATTTGGTATTGAGTGACGTGATTGTATGAAGAGCATAATTGACAAGTGGTAATATGGAAATCATGACATGTAATGTGCAACATGACTTGCATGTCACGCTCATGACACTCTCGTGGCCGTTTCGCTAGCTTGATATACACCAAATTTTTAAGGCGAAAGCCTTTAATGTCTCATGCTCACGTCCGTCCGTCCGTGCGGTCGTCCGTCCCTCCAGCTGTGCCTTGGCACCATACTAGGTGGGCGCCGGGGCCCGCAAACGGACGCCGGTCGCGTTGAACTCTACAGCGCTCGCGCTTTGCTTGCGTGGAGTAGCTGTGCCCGGCGTCTCTAATCATGCAAGGAGGGAGACGCGCGCATCACGTTCCATTCTGACTGACCCCGTCTCAGTGGGCACATGCGTCCGAGGAACTCACTTTGGAATTGACAAAGTGTCCGTCAATTTAAACTCTGGAACGCGGATGGCGTCTGCACGCTGCGCAAAGCGCGAGAATACGAACGCATGCGAAACGGAGGCAGATTGGTGTCGCGTCTCGCTGCGATTCGAGGTAAAAAATTAAGCGAACGTAAGTGGCAGGTGGTAACATGAAAATCTTGGCATGCATGTCATCTACAATGCCATTTACATGCCACGCTCATGGTGCGCTTGCGTCCAGTTCGCTAGCTTGATATACACCAAAATTTGTATTGCGCGACGTGACTGTATGTTGAACACAAATCACAGGTCCTAGCATGTAAATAATGACATGCATATTATGTACTGCATAATTTACTTCTTGCTGGCTGCTTCGCATTACATCGATTCTCACATTGCGTGGGATCTGCCGGTTTTTTCTTTACATTTTGCAGGTGCTCCCTCGCTCGGTCATTTATGGCAGCGCCCCGTTTGGCCTATGTAGACCTTGCCGCAGCTAAGTGGAATTTCATATACCACTCCGACTGCGCATTTCACGAAGGGCCTGACATGCTTTTTGTCGCAAGGGGCTGTCTTCTTCCCACTAATGCGGGAGCAAAGAACGGACAGCTTCTTTGGGGCCGAAAGGACAATCGGAACCCCATATTTCTCAGCGACCTTCTTGAGAGAGTGCGACACTCGGTGCACATAAGGCAAAACTTCGGGCCGCGTCACACGCTGCGCACTGTCGGCTGCTGCTACATTTCTTGTGCCCTTAAGCTTTTGTAGCAGGGACTCGGCTACTGCGACAATGACTGAGCGAGGATACCCAGCTTCTGCTAGTCTGCCAATCTGCACAGAAAAACTGTCACGCTTCTTGTGATCACACGACTTTTTGAGTGAAGATTCAAGGCACATCATCACAATACCACGTTTTACCACTTTTGAATGGGCTGATTCGAACGGAAGCAACCCTTTTCTTTCATCGTAAAAAACAGCGCGAAAACAAGGACGAGACAGAAGAAACAGGACTAGCGCTGATCTGTCTCGTCCTTGTTTTCGCGCTGTTTTTTACGATGTATGTGTACCAACAAGCTCAAGTTCGCACGCTTCCCTTTTCTTTCTCGGCTGATACCGCCAGCATACATGTTCTGCACCGAACGTCAAGTTAATGTCTAAAAATTGAAGCTGATTGTCAGCAGAAGTCTCGTGCGTAAAGGATAAACCTCTACCATGCACATTAAAAACCTTTAAGGTGTCATCTACCGTATGCTCTACCGTATGCTGTGATTCTTGTGGCATTCTTGGCGTATGCACATGTGATCGTAGTGTTTCTATTTCCTTTATATTCACTGGTTCCGCCCATGAATAAAGTAGTGTGAGTTTGCACTTGTCCCTGTACCCCTCGCTTGTGAACGTGTCCAATTTTCGCGCAACCGTTTGGTTTTCAAGTACGTGAGTGAACCCAGTTCTCTGCAAGCCAGACTGCACTGACATAAGCGCAGTGTCGCTAGACTAATTGGTCAAGACGACAGCCTACCTGCTGTCGGCAAAATACGTTTAATGAAAGGCTTTAATGCGTGTTGGCTCGGCTACATAGTTTTTTCATCTTTTACTTTTGGCATGTAGTTCAAATGATGTCAAGCAATTTTAGGCTCCTTCCTGTTCGTGAAATTCATGTAGCCAGTTTGAAACTTTGTGGTTCTTTACTTCTAATACTGTCACTGAAATACATGTGATGGACTGAATGCTTCTAGAAATCGTTACAGGAAATGTCGCTGGAGCCAACGTTTTGACAAGCGAACTTTTCTTCGTCGACGGCAACGCTGCTGCCCTGACGAAGACAAGTCAACTTGCCGAAACATTGTTTCCAGCGACGTTCTCTCTTGAAGAACTTCTCATCACTTCAAGCCTCTCTGTTCCTCTGAACTGTCTCGTTTGATGGACAAATTCTCTAAGAAAAATATGTGCGCCGCCATGACAAACGTGACTGAGTCAAATATGACATGTCCTGCTCGTGATTGTTGATAATTTTTGCATTGCTTCGGAAACTCTGGGCCCACTGTCTGTTTTTTATGTCCATATTTCAGTTGTGAATTAAAGCTGCTTTTATAGATTGACAGTTTCAGCGTATGTCTCTGTTTTTTCTTAATACAGAACGCGCAATAAAAAAATAATTTTATTAGTGTCGGTCGAGTTTTGTTTTACTGAGTAATCGGCCCCCCTGAAGTTTCGCTGCTTCAGAACACACGAACAAAATTAAAAATATTGTTAACGAAATTATGACTGGCCGCGTCGCCCAAGCGGCCAGCGGACCTGAAAGAGGGCACGAACACATTCCGCTTGCATGCGAAATGGGAAAGGAGAGCTTCCGCGGCAACCCTCCTCCTCTCGGTTTCGCGCCCTTTCTCTCTATTTGGTGACCTCACCAGTGACGTCATGAAAGAAATGTTCTGTTTGTGATTTATTTCTAGTTGGATGCCCGGCAGCTGCCAGTAGTAAAAGCGGCGCTGCCGCTGCGTATCAGCATGCGGGAGCGCGTCACATGGGAGGTATAGGGAGTTTCCGCCCCCCTGACTGAAGTTTTACCTTATTGCCCGCGTCACGGTCTGCTTTGGAGCACTGCCAAAGTTTACTGCGTATGTCAAGTACTGAGGCCCGTCCGCCACGGCGGATCAGTGGCGAAGATGCTAGGCTGCTGACCCGAAGGTCGCGGGTTCGATCGCGGCGGTCGTATTTCGGTGGAGGCGAAATGGTAGAGGCCCGTGTGCTGTGCGATGTCAGTGCAGGTTAAAGAACACCAGATGGTCGAAATTTATGGAGCACTTTACTACGGCGTCTCTCATAATCATATCGCGGTTTTGGGACGTATAACCCCACATAATATTGGGTCATTCCACGCCAAACGTCCCAAACATTGCGCTCGACCCTCTCCAATTGTATTGTAAAAAATTGTGAACGTTCATATCAGTGCACTATTTGCCCTCGGAAAGTATTTTTTGGAAAAAAAATTTTTTTTTGTCTATTACAGTGATTTGAATTTTGCCGTAGTGGGTGAAACCTAGGTTGCGAAAAAAATGCTCTAAAAAATACAATACCTCACGGAACGCCTTCAAAATCTGCTATTTGCTTGAAAAGGAATGGGGACTATCTTATTATCACCTATTGACGACCACGACTATGTCTCACGACGTGCTTTGTGGTGAAGAAATGCTGCAATTCTGCGCCCACTTTGATTATTTTTTTAAAAATTCTGCGAATATTACAGACACAATAGGACTATATCACATGGCTGTATAGTTGGCAGTAAGCGTGTCGAAAAAGTATTGAAGTCGATGACCCAGTAGTTTCGAAGTGGAAGGGGCGCAAACATTGAAAAATGTGTGAAATGCTCCATGTTCAGGCACATGTGGTGTGGTGTTGCGGTCCAAGTAAAAATGCACGCTTGGTCTCATTTGGAAGAGCAAACAAAGGAGATTTATTTGTGAAAGTTTCATCGGAGTTATTTTTGTTTTAGGCGAGAAACAAAAATTTATGGTGAGCGTTCGCGGCGTGCCGGGGCGCGGGACCGTAAGTCCGCTTCACTGCGCCGCCACACTTCCTTGGGGCCACGGAATTATGCGGCGCCCACGCGGGTGCGCAAGATCGTGTGCCTCTGTGTGTTTTCACGTTGCTGAAAACTTGCAAACAGTGTATATGGCTGGCAGAAGGTTTCGGAAGGGCACTAAAGGCTGCCGGTTAGTAGTCTGAACGTACGACAGACGCAGAACTTGGGTTGTGTGCCTGGTTTTCGATCTCTGCGGAGGTTGCAGTTCTTACTTACGTTGCCGAAGTATGGTCTTCACCACTTTAAATGCCTGTGTTGCTGAGTAGGAGGTGAGCCCGGCATTAACAGTGGTCAGTGGTGATGGCACGAAATGGTGCAACGTGCGCGTACCTTTGATGGAGATTGTAGACTCAAACCTTGATGAGAGCTCAACTTTTTTTCTTCAACCCTTCTCTCTGGCACCCAGAGCACAAATATACCTTTGATTTTTTTTTTCTGACCAGGTAAAAAGTTCATGGGGTGTAAGGATATGTCCCTTGTAGGGTCTCTGAAGACTTGCCCTGGCTGCCAGCCGCTTCACGGTGCCGCCAACGCCATCGCAAGCTCTTACCATGAGAGGTTGCGAAAAAGTTCCACTCTGCAGCTAAACTAAAGTCTTTTTCATGGTAGCACAAGTTTACAAAATTTTTCTTGTTTCTGTACTGCGACGATGCACCGTCTGAAAAGTAGTGAACTTTTTTGACATCAGGAAGTTCATGTTTTAGGACTTTTAGTACTTCATCTTGAAATGTAGCCACTGCAGCTGTAGTGTGTTGGAGGTCAGTCAAAGTTGTGGTAATAATACATGTACCACGCACATTTTTCCCATGCTTGAGGAACGTGTTAGAGCACCACTTCGACGCCATGTGAGTTGTGTACCGTTTCACGAACATGGTATAGTGATGGGAGCATACGGTAGAAATTTCTTGCGTATGTTTGCACCGCATTCTCAAGAGGCGACGATCTTTTTCACCCAGATCTTGCACATTAAATATCTGTGGTTGCTTTGACTGCGTTGTCTTGTGGCAATCCGTAGGGCCAAGTGAACACGCAGGCAGTTGACTTCCTGAAATACAGGAAATGGAACATAAATGTGCATAGAAACATCTTGCTGCCGTGTTCTTAAATAAATATGTAGAACAGTGCCATCAAAGTTACTCGTACTCCAAAAATATTGCTTGTGTAGTTGGTTCGGCGCACATAATTTTCACGAGAAAGTGTAATGAACAGCTTCATAAATTAAAAAAAAATTATTAATCACTGCTTTCCATCTTATTTTTACGCATATATCTACACCAGAAACATGATGACAAGCGTAATCTTCATTTTGCATGACAGTTCTAAAGCGTAAAAAAAGCACATCCCGTGAAGGTGAGGACCTGAGGCATAACTTACTAGTTGATTCGTAAACCAAGAAATAAAAGCGCTTTAAAATTATCGATGCTTACCTTCAGAGGTAGAAGCTTCACGTGCAGAAGCACTGGCACGGTCTCTTCCTCGCCTTCCTTCCATTATTTCGGCTGCTCTCGGAGAAGCAATACTATCGTCTTCTTGCCTCCGTTTCAAGCTAGAACCTTCTTTGTGGGTGCGCAGTCAAAGAATAAACCCCACGCGCTCTCTCGCCATCCACGCTGCATGCGATGCCTTCAGCTTAGTAATCACCTTACGATTACTAAGAGAAAGCGATAAACAACTAAAAGGACGAAGGCGGTTTCCGCTTTCGGTATCCGTTGTACAGGCTCTCCGTGTAAAATATGACACGATACACCGTTCGGAATGTTTATCTTACGCGCTGCCAAGGGATGCGGCCGAAAGAAGAACCGCGAGTGCCGCGTGCTCGCTCGGCAACGCGATCACCGGAGCAAAGTTCACCTCTGCCGAAGATCCGAGCGTGAGAATACGAAGCACCACTCGGCTCCGAGGCACGTATGGCGCGAGTCACGTTCAAGCAAGCTGCCCATAAAAAACAACTATAAGTGTATTCCCGGTGTCTGTTAGGCCCTTTTATTACATAACAATATATTTTAAATCAACCATCTCTCGTTTTCCGTGACACTTCGTCGGCGGCACTGCGGAAAGCCGAAGAATGTGCGTCGAAACGAGAAAACTCACAGCAGCACACGATCTTGCGCACCCGCGTGGGCGCCGCATAATTCCGTGGCCCCAAGGAAGTATGGCGGCGCAGTGAAGCGGACTTACGGTCCCGCGCCCCGGCACGCCGCGAACGCTCACCATAAATTTTTGTTTCTCGCCTAAAACAAAAATAACTCCGATGAAACCTTTCACAAATAAATCTCCTTTGTTTGCTCTTCCAAATGAGACCAAGCGTGCATTTTTACTTGGACCGCAACACCACACCACATGTGCCTGAACATGGAGCATTTCACACATTTTTCAATGTTTGCGCCCCTTCCACTTCGAAACTACTGGGTCATCGACTTCAATACTTTTTTGACACGCTTACTGCCAACTATCCAGCCATGTGATATAGTCCTATTGTGCCTGTAATATTCACAGAATTTTTTAAAAAAATCATCAAATGGGCGCAGAATTGCAGCAATTCTTCACCACAAAGCACGTCGTGAGACATAATAGTGGTCGTCAATGGGTGATAATAAGATAGTCCCATTCCTTTTCAAGCAAATAGCAGATTTTGAAGGCGTTCCGTGAGGTATTGTATTTTTTAGAGCATTTTTTCGCAACCTAGGTTTCACCCACTACGGCAAAATTCAAATCACTGTAATAGACAAAAAAATTTTTTTTTCCAAAAAACACTTTCCGAGGGCAAATAGTGCATTGATATGAACGTTCACAATTTTTTACAATACAATTGGAGAGGGTCGAGCGCAATGTTTGGGACGTTTGGCGTGGAATGACCCTATTATTAAGTACTGAGGCCAAGAAGTCTATCGATATCGAGCTATTTTTATTCTTCTTGCAGTTACGAAGAATGGTCATTTTTTCTGTGAAGTTGTAAAACCATACGACAGAATTAGAGGAAACTTGAAGAGCGCAAACGCACATACAAAAATCACATACAACAGGACTGACGCTTTACTTTCAACTGGCATTTATTTGAAACGATGATGATATACCCGCGCATCAAGCTCGTACATATGCACACATCATCCCACAAGAGATTGCACAGGTCAGTGTTCGAACACGAAATTTGAAAACAAGTCATCTTCTATCAAAAATGCGTCGACAGAAAAGCGACTTCATTTTCTGTTAACACCAAAGATGGGCAGCTGACACACTTACAACCTGCTTTCTTTGTCAGGTAAGCCTCGACGATTTCGCGTTCTGTTTTTGATCTGCCTTTTTTAGAAAAGTGGCGTTGGGTAATGAAGGCGTAAAAACACATTGCTTGCAATGTTCTCCCGAGTGGCTACCAAATCCCTTTCTGACATCGCTAGTGCGCTGTCTTGCCGTGTCGTTAAAGCACTGACTTGTGTAGACACGACCACAACTCAGAGGCACTTGGTATACCACGTTTGCGGTACACACCGTGTAAACAGTCCTATGATTGGTCTGCTATTGCACGCGCATTTTCGTCCTTTGAAGGTTAATTATAACTGAAAGTCTGCAACGCACTGAAAAAACTAAATTGATATAATATCGGTTAGCTACCGTCAAGTTGTGAGATAGTTTATGAAGGTATGGAATGGCATGCACCGACCTTTTGTCCAGATATTTCGTTGCCCGCTCCTTTGGTTGTAGGCGTTGAAAAAACTAAATTGATATAATATGGGTTAGCTACCTTCAAGTTGTGAGATAGTTTATGAAGGTATGGAATGGCATGCACCGGCCTTTTGTGAAGATACTTCATTGCCCGCTCATTTGGTTGTTTCGATTTCTTAAGCAATGTCTCGCGTACAGATGAGACAACACACTCGATCACCTGCCTTCCTTAATCTATTAACTTGCTTGGACACTCTTGGCTCCATCTGGTGCACGCATGGTTTGCGCAAGGCATACATAAGACAAGTAGAGGCTATGCCACATTTATTAGCTTAGAAAGGGCGCCGTCAAAGGGTAAAACACGTTTCTTTGACCTACGGTTATAACTCCAACAGGCATGACTAGATGAAAAAATAATCTGAAGGATGGAATCTTCATTCGGCAGTTCAAACGTAAACATGAGCCCTTCAGAAAGGTCTGTGAACAATGTGAAATAGTCTGCTACTGCGTCGTCAAGGTAAAGGCCAGTTGGTATTTTAAGCACTTTTAAATGGTCATCTACATATCTGAATATACGAATGATTGACATTCCGCCTTAGTCACGCATTTACACGATTGTCGAGGGATGTCAAAAGAATGTCGCATAATATGGGGGGCTATTGATGGGTCAATAGAAATGCTTGTGCATTGAATGAAGTAAGGGCCAGTGTGAATAATGGCTGTCGAATGTAGGTGGAATTATAAGAGGTTGAAATGGCTCCAGCCAAGTTTACAGAGAGCCCGACGTTTCGGGACCGAATCGGTCCCTTCCTAAGGGGGGTGACTAGGTTGGTCGTGGAAGCATCTCCTCGTCTTGTTTCACCACGGCTCCGGATTTCGCTTTCCCTCACGTTTCGGAGGCCGTGAACGTACACTGAGGGCATTGTTCCTAGGGGCTGCTTCACATTTGCAGGTGTGTTCTGAATGTGCCAGGACTCCAGCATCAGCCTCCTTCCCAGATTCCTTTCTGTTTTTAGAACAGAAGTGCCGTCGAAGTCGGTCTTATGGTCGTGTTTCTCACAGTACTCTGCAAGAGCGCTGCGTTGTACTTCCATCCCAAAAATTGTCAAGAAAATATTTAGACAACAGCAGAAGACCAAGCCAAAGGGAAACATCGATTAAGAAGAAGGTGAAGGAAACGGAGAGGGGCATGTGAAAAATGGGGATGCTTACGAAATCATCACTGGAGACCTACCGAACTTTCAAGCAGGAAATTGCGAAAGAGAAGATCTCCGATAATTCTCGGGGTAGTTCTCTGCTGTTTCAGGCCAAGACGTACCGAGCCAAATACGAAGGCATAGCCATGTTATGTAGTGCGTGTGGAGTGGAGGAGTAAACGGCTGAACATTTGCTAGTTCTGTAAAGGGCTTCACCCTATAGTCCAAGATAATGGCGCAGAATTTTTCAAAGCGTTGGGGTTTAGGGACAGTGAAGGCAAAATAGACTTTAAGCGGGTAGAAATAACCAGGAGGAGGTTATCCGATTGGTGGCTAAAATCAAGACACGAGTGAAATTTAATGTTTTAATACCTGGTGCTAGTACTTAACTTTACTGTGTATTATGGCTAGGTGGCGTGAGCCGCCGCCAGATCTAAACGGTACAGCCTTATCCATCCATCCATCTTCCTGATGTCGTTCTTATGTTGGCGCATTCTATCTGGGAAACACTTGCTCTCGCCTATGTAGCTGGCTGGACATTCCGAACACGGCGCCTTGTACACTACGCCTTGGTTGTGTTCTCTAGAGGGTCGATCCTTCGGCCGCGGTAGCAAGCGGGTGAGCGTCGACGCAGGCATGTGAATCACCGTGACCCCCTCTTTTCCGAGAATCCTGGAAAGCTCTTCACTGATGCCCGGCACACATGGGGTGACGATGCGCTGGGCTGGCTTCCTAGATTCTATTGGGGCCGGTGGGGTGACCGAGGGGGGGACGGAGGTCACTAGTGATTCTTTCGCAGGTGCCTCTCCGCAGGTGGTTGTCCTCTCGACACACAGCGTGACATGAAGTAGGGAAGCGCCTATTATGCGAACCAGAACACTGTAGTAATATGAAGGCCGTCAACCACTACGACAGTCATCAGAGTCATGGCCGAGAGCACAGAGAGGCTGCTTAGCAATGGCTAGGCAGGTGGTGTCTGTCGCCCAGGTTGACCCCATTCCTTGATCTTGCTTGCATGTGTTTGGAGGGGGCTTCGTCCGTCCCTCCTTCCCGCGTCGCACGTCCCACACCACCACAGCGCATGCGTGTCCCCTCCCCCCTCTCTCTCCTACGCTCACCCCCTTTCTCTCCTCTAGGAATCCTCTACTCTACGGAGCGGCCCCCCGCGTCCCACACCCCCCCACAGCGCACGCGCGTCCCCTCCCCTATCCTCTCCTACGCTCACCCCTTTCTCTACTCTAGGAATCGTCTACTCTACGGAGCGGCGCCCGCGTCCCACATCCCCACAGCGCATGCGCGTCGTCTCCCCCCTCTCTCCTCTATGAATGACGGAGCGCGCGCGCCTCATTTTCTCTCCTGTGCAGCGCCACGATGAGCGCCCGGACCGCTGCCGTGAAACGAGAGCGGCGACGTTCCTCCCACTCAAGCTAATTATCTCCCCGCTGCTTCGCATCCACACATGGTTCCCTTTAGCGGGAGATGGGGAAGTCTTTTTTTCCCCCGCGTGGAGAAGCTGCATGTTTCTGTAGTCATTCTTGTTGCTTTCTTTTGTTTTCTTTTTCTATAAGAGCTGGCCCCACGATGGCTCGAAGTCCTGCGTGCCGTTGAGCTTGCTTTCACGCGGACACCTCTGATCGCGATGAGGGCAGACACGGATCTAGTTTGGCTCGGAAGTTAGCCAAATCGCAATTAAAGTGACCATGCAGTCGTGAATCGTGATGAAACCTGCGATCAAATGTGCCCGTGTCTGCCTGTTGGCGCTGTCGAGCCCACGCTCCGCACAGTGTTGTCCCTACCCGCGCATGAAAAAGAAAACAAAAGACGAAAGCGCAGCGCCCGAATTCTTCTCTGCGGAGAAATGCTGCTGATTTGTTGTTTTGCATCTCCAGTAAATTTTGTTTGGCTTGGTTGTGCAACACATTGTCGTCACTCTGGGTCGAATTGTGCGAGGAACGATGAAAGCCAGCGGGCTCCCAGTTGGAATTAACCGTTGTGTATACCGATGTCTTCGAATTATCGGGAGTTTCCCCCATAGAAATACACAGGGCTGGGCCGGGACCAGGGCGTCGGTTCGAATTAACCGTAAGTTCGAGTTAACTGAGTTGGAATTAACGAGCTTTTACTGTATTTTTTTTTTTGCGGCATTGTTTTGTGCTCGCTTTACTCGCACAGAGCGTTCACGCTGACGCCACGGATACGCCGAGAAGACGACGCGGCCTGCATGAATACATGTTAAGAGACTTTTTTGCTCTTCCTATTGGCTAAGCTGCTCCATAACCTCGACAGTACTGCAACAAACTTGTGAAACGAAGTGTAGTTGAGCTGAGCAAAAGTCACGAAGCATTAAATAGGAGACCGAGCCTATTTAAGCCTCGCTCTTTCTGAGCCATATACTCGTCCCCTATTCCTGATTAGACGTTCGTGCCTTTTTCTCAGATCAAGTACATTTGAAAGTACCTTTAGCCGCATATACGCAAAGCACAGTCAAACAGGTATTCGACGTACTACGGAACACGGAGTACTGTATTCCGGAAGAATTAGGTCTGGATTCTTTTTTTTTTTCGTCGCTAACGGAGACAATTATGGCGCGTTGTAATGCTGTTGGAGAAGCGAGGCAAAATTCTTTGGGAGGTATCTGTGTTGGAAAAGCTGTATTTGCTCTAAGCATTACTTCAGCGCGCGCAATTACGTTCCCGTTATTTTATAGGTGTTCCTGTGCCTGAAACTTCTAGTAAGTATACCACGACCTTAAATTTTGTATACTGGTATGCCAGAAAGTGTGCGTGCCTTATCAGTTGCCGCCGCTGTAGGCTTGAGAGTTCACAGTGTGTTTATTTATTTATTTATTCAAAATACCTTACAGGCCCATCAGGGCATTGCGTTAAGGGGAGCACCAAGAGATTGAATATACATGAACAACTTAAATACAAACAATAACAAAATAAGGAAAAATTGTCGAAAAGTATACAATGCATAAAAGCGACAATGATAAAAAAAATACAGCGGGAACCAGGGAAGAGAGTCCGACGCCTCACCTGCAGGACGCACGTTTTTTCGATCTATCCCTACTTTTTTTTCCACGACTCCGCGCCTCCGTGCGCGCAGTCTAAAGGCCGAGACAGACGGTACGATTTTCCATGCGATGCGGCGTCCGACGCGGCGATGCGGCAGCCGGAATGGTGACGGTTCGTGACGTTTCATCGCATCGGACCGCCGCATCGCATGCCCGGCGTGCATCAAACCGGGCAGATATTTTCGTCGCCGCGTCGGACGGTCGCACGGCCGCAGCCAATGACAGCGCGGGAGACGTGTGTCTTCAAGCCGCTGGTGGCGCCATCTCCCTGTCACCGCTATGGTCAGCGTGGCCAAGGCGAGTCGATGGAGTTGGGCCTCGGAGCATTCGGCGACATTGCCGCTCGCGGCGGCGTGTAAACATCGAGTACATTTCACTTGTGACGTAAAACATTTCCGGATTGAATAAAGTGATGTTTGAAGTGTGCCATTTCTGCAAGACAACGCCCGTTTCGAAACCACTGGTGAGGTAGCGAGCAACGATGCAAGACCATTTCGCAGGTAAACACAGCGGCACCGGCGTCTCGGCGAGCCGTCGCGCTTCGCTTCCACCTTTGCTCTTCACATCGATGACGTCGAGGAAGTTAATAGCGTGGGCTAACGCATTACATAGAAGTGCAAAGCTTAATCGCGTTGTCAAAAACAAGCGCTTTATGACGAGCTCGCGTGTGATTTCGAACGGCGTAGGCGACAGCCGGTGCCCGCCATGCTAGGCCTACCTATCGGAGTCGTGCGTGACGAGGGTTCTGTTGCCGCTTTTGAGACGTGCTTGTCGTGCACGTAGGCGTGAACGACAAGTGTTTGCGCAGGTGTCGTTGTCTCTGTCTCTGATGTGCTGTGTTTCTTGCGCAATCCTTCCTTATTGAAAGAATGCACCAACTAGCCCCCAAACGTCTAGACGTAGGCGTAGTTTTATTCAATATTTTCTTATAGAACGTAGCGTGGCTGTGCAAAGTTGTTTGTTTTGTGCTTCATTACGCGGATACGAAGACTTCCCAGTGCGCATGCCGAGGCGCCGTATGTGGGTGGAGCCTGCCGCTGATTGCTCGTTCGCCCCCATGTGTCTCAAAACGTCGTACGCCGCATGCCGGGTCATCCGACGCCGCACGTCGCATCGCATGCAAAATCGTACCAGTCTGTCTCGCGCTGAAAGGCCCAACCACGGTACGGCCACACGTTCCATCTCCGCTCCGTTTTTCGTGTTCCGTTCCGGTTTTCGGCCGGACAGGAGGCGGCAGCAACTTTTCACTTCGGTCGGACGAAGCGGGCCCGCTCGCTTTCTCGATCGCTGATTGG
Source organism: Rhipicephalus appendiculatus (assembly GCA_030522465.1). Classification (NCBI taxonomy): domain Eukaryota; kingdom Metazoa; phylum Arthropoda; class Arachnida; order Ixodida; family Ixodidae; genus Rhipicephalus; species Rhipicephalus appendiculatus. The sequence continues at coordinate 33,716 of JALIZH010016466.1, read as the reverse complement.
CTGAGAAAAAAAACGGTGGCCTCTGACGTCATCACGCCTGCTCGTCGTGAAACATGGCGCCCGGCTAAAGCGATGAAGCAGGTAGCGAAGCCTAGTCGGCAGCTGCGTAAAAGAAGCTTATTTGGACGTTATTGTGATTACCACTAGAGTTAATTAGCAGCCGCTGAGATATTCATCGAAAGGCAGCAAGCTGCGCAGCCTTCCTGCCCTCATCAGGGGCTGCGATCGCCTATGGAACCCGACGGAGAGTGTTGTGTTTACGCGAGGATCGGAGGCCGGTCGATTTCGTGTGTTTCGTGCCATCGTTCGCTTTAGTTTGGGAAATAGAGTGTCATCATCTGCAGGTGTAATCTGCGTATGACACATGCTCACCGTACAAAAACGTCAAAAGTATTCGATCGCCGCAAACAGCGTATGCGATTTGTATGTGCTCCGTGTTCGGGGTTCATTCTAGTGAGACTGGTGCTTTGGGTGAACGGCCAGTCGTGTGTGAAGTACGGATTGGCGATAAGTTTTATTGCCTCTTTATCGCCGTCATTCAACGCGTTCTGCTGCTTGTGTGCAGCTTTGCCGCTGGCGATGCGCTGTGGGAACCGCGTCGCGTCCGAAGCGCTCGATCGTGTCCCCAGTTGACGAAGTTTGCTCACGATTCACGAAATACCAGTTGGGGTATGAGCCTGCGATGTGCTGCAGTGGTGCTAGACGCAAAAGTGTTCTTTGCGGCATGTGTGTGCTCTGAAGTGTGCTGTACATGTGGGCTGTCTGTGCTGTTTTCTTGTGTATATCAGCCGTCTCGATACAGAAATTCCATCAAACTTGAATTTGCTGTTTAGCTCGCATATAGCTTGTTTCAAGTTCTTTCAGCGCTTTCAAAGTTCTGTTTTTATACAGCTCTGTATTTATATATGCCCGAGAATGCTGGAGTTATGAATGACAGGTTGAGGTAGCCTTCATGTGTATTGTGTGGAAATAATACCAAAAGAAAATTTCAGATAAGGCAAGTCGCGATGCGAACGACTTCTTGATGGTCCCCAACCACAGAGACTGCTTATCGATAGTCATGTAGAGGAAGAATGCTTCAATTCTCTACAAATTTTCCATTTTATAATCGAAAGCTATATGCATGTAAGAGAAATTAAAGTATAACTCTAACCAAAATTGTGTGTTCAGTATAAAATCTGTTGACATACAACTGGCACAATAACTTGTATCAAACTTTGATGCCAGTTTGCCCTCACTGGCTAGCTACGGTCATGTTACAAAAGCTGGCTGAGTCGCCCAAGTCAGAGCTTTCCAGTACCTTGCAGATCTGCCTTTTCTCATTCTATCGTTGGTGGCATACCTTCTTGCCATAAATCCTTTAATTTAATGCAAACAAAATTGACCCGTATTAACCAAATTGTTTCCCTGGAGGCTCCTTCAGGTACTTCAGGTTTATTCGGCCCATTTGGTGACGTCATCAAAGCTAGGCCGACCCGAGCAAACCAAACGTTTTCAGGCGCGTGGGGTAGGTGGCGCTAGCCGTCGCTTGCTACTCCGAGTAAACTCCGAGAACTGTCAAACGGTGCACGCCGCATGATGATGATGATGATGATGATTTGCTGCTATTCCCTTTTTAACGGGCGGGTGTGACTGAACATGTTAGTGCGCCACCTGGATACTCTTGTGCACGCTGCTGCACTCGCCGAGGTTTGCGTAATTGTGCTCTTCGGAAGTGTTTACGCGTATATATGCCGTGAATTTTGTGTTTCACGTGTGTGTCGAACCATGGGCCGGTGCTGGGTTCCGATGTACAGAGGAAATTATGACGGAGGTCCAAAAGTTCGGTTTTTTTCTTTTCCGAGTGACCCGAAGCGAAGAGCCGAATGACAACGTTCGGTGCGGCGCGACGATGTGGACGTCGCACAGTTGAAAGACGCCAAGGTAAGCGAAATCATACATCTTTATTATTAAAAGACATTAAAAGGAGAATCGCCATCCATGCGTTTGTAGCAGAAAGCTACAAACGGGTGGGTGGCAGAAAGCTGCAATACAACCATAGGTTTTCATGCGTCTCCTCTATTAATGCGGGTCCGCTTGCTTGCTGTATCGGTTTCAGAATATTTCAGTTATTTGCGTGCACCATTTTTGTCGTATGCAGGTATGCGAACGCCACTTCAAGCCACAGTATTTGAGGACGACGTCTTCATACACAGACGTTGATGGGAGGTCCATCGAAGCACCCATGAAACTCACGAGGCTGACGCCAGACGCACTGCCAGGGTTGCCAGATCCTCGAAGAGAAAAAGAGCCACAAAATTAAGCAAAGTAGCCAGAACAGTAGCCAACTGGCAGCCCTTATTTTATTTGGGAGCCAGAAAAGTAGCCAAACGTGATTTCAGTTTAGCTGAATTATCACCACGTTCTGACACTTAAAAATACAAAAAATATACATCACAGCAATGTTTATCACATCACAATAGAGTAAAAAAAAGACCAGGTGACTTCCTGGAGGAGGCCTTAGGACTAGAAAATTGGCAGTTAAAGTTGCACGGACAGTGAAGCGTACATATTCGAGTTCATTTTTGCCAGCATGCCCCGCGGCACTGAAAATGTAGAGCTTGTAACCCCTTTCAGACATAGTCTAAATTTGATCCTGATGGTCGAGAGAAGTTCGTGCGACATTCTATTCCTTAAGTCGCTTTTTGTGAGAGCCACAGCAGAAAACACTCGTTCCACTTCTGTGTTAGATATAGGGAGAACTAAGAGTTCCATCGCGTCGTCTGCCATGTCTTGGATTAGCACCTGATTCATCCCGGTAGGTGTATGTTTTGATCGAGAATTCCATTGCCTGGCATGTCGACACTCACATCCTCAACTTGACGAAGTTGCCGTACTTGCTCCTCAATGCGGCGTTCGGGGCAGCAAAATACGTTTCTTGGGAAGGTTTTCGAACGTTCATCGCATTCGGCCCCAAAACAGATGACGCGCTGTGCAGTCAGCAGCTAGAATCCATGGAAAAACAAGAGCGGCTGGGCTCTTCGCATTCGTCGACGTTGCAATGTTAACATTGCGTCCAGGTGGTGGCCACATGTTTGACGATGAGCCCTGATTTCGCTCAGCTGCCATCGCATCTACGGCAATTATTCAGACGCCTCAGTTGTGCACTATTGTCCGTCGTTCGCAGGACAAGATGACCTCCTACAAGACGGCGCTTTTCCTTGACAGTAAGTTATGTGTGTAGTTCTCTGCGCCGCAACATTTTGCTGACCCGACGAGGGAAACTGGTGCTACATCGTGGGAACTGCTAAAATGACTGCAACCTTTACCACACTACGGCAGGATATACTATCGTACTGTGCGCGCACGATGGAGCTACAGTTAAAATACCACGCGTCCACTTGATACCACTGTGCGGTAACAAGTGTGCTGTTACCGTCGTTGCGTCAGTTAATATTGAATTGCAATTGGAATACCGGTTTTACAAGGTGAGTGAGACTGTAAGTAGTCGCGCTTCGTTATGCTCGCTTGCCCACGAACATTTCTTCTAGAATCACATTTTATGTGGAGTTTCACGTACGAAAGGAGAATCTAGCATACGCGATACATACTACACGCGTGCACATGTCCTATATAAATCTGAGTGATACCACGCGTGGCCATTTTCTATATACATCTGAGTAATGTCACCCTTAACTGAAAACGCACGTGATAGAGGATTGTGGCTTCAACGGTGAACGTGATTAGCTTTTCAGAAGTGAGTGATTGTAATGCAGTTTGAAGTTTAACATAATTTTAATACGGTCTGTGAAATAAAAAAAAGTACTGTGTGAATGTTTGTTGGTCATTTGCTCTAGTACTGTCGCACATTATTATGCAGCTGCTTGACGCCTGTGACAAGGTTAAAGATGTTAGCTTTCGGTTTTCTTGGCATGATTAGCTGTACGGTTAAGTGCTGGGAGAAGATAAAAACGCGTGCGTTTCCTAAGCGGGCATACAATCTTAATTTGCATTGTTGTTGTACTGTTTAGAGTGTTCAACACAACAAGAAGCCGGTTTATTTAGCACATGTGTTTTATTTCGTCTGTGTTAACAGATCACGCAAACAACTTCGATGCATGCACTTAAGAAACACATGCAGTGCATCGCGCGCGCGCACAGTAATAAAAAACGGGCCTGTCATTTTCAAAGATATAAAATAGAACGATCGACGTAACAAACGTCATGGCTGACTAGCGCAGCAGAGTCGGCAGTGCAAATATCACACCAGAATGAAAAATGTCCGCAAAAACAGAGATGCGTGCACTTTGCGCAAGGCTTCTATGAGCCGCGCGCATCCACTTTTCGCCAACGTTCGCCGTGGGTGGCGCCACCTCTACAGCTCAAAGCAGTTGCGCACGAGGCGTATAGCGGCTAGAAAGCCTGAACAAGCCCCCCGCCAGCTACGTTACAGTGTTGCCTAACCTAGATGAGTTCCATTAATAATGTGTTAAGCATGGTGGCCGTGACGCGTTTCGGGCGCACGTAATTGCTGGTATACAGAGTACACAAAAGCTATTACACCGAGGAAGCCGCAGCCGGCAGTGCGAACGAACATTTATTTTTTTTTATATTTGCGCTAGGTTTTAGCGTATATTATCTGTTGATACCAGTGCCAGAATAATAGCCAAAAAGTAGCCAAGTAGCCAACGTCATTTTTTTTTTGTCGCCGCGGCCTTTCAAAAGTAGCCAATTTGGCGTAAACTAGCCAAATCTGGCAACCCTGCGCACTGCCAACAATTTTAGATGCGAAGCATCTTATGCTCAGGGCTGTGTCCGTCCCTCCCGCGTCCGGTCACTTTCATGAAGTCGGGAAGCAGCCACTATGCGAACCACAACACTGTAGTACAATAAGGCCGTCAACCACCATCACAATCATGAGACTCATGGCAGAGAGCACAGAGTGGCTGCTTAGCAATGGCTAGGCAGGTGGTGGGCGCAAGCAAATAACGCGCTCTACCGGTGGTGTCTGTCGCCCACGTTGACTCCATTCCTTGATCTTGCTTGCATGTGCTTGCGGGGGGCTTTGTCCGTCCCCCCCTTCCAGCGTCCCACACCCCCACAGCGCATGCGCGTCCCCTCCTCCTCTTCTACGCTCCCCCCTTTCTCTCCTCTAGGAATGCTCTACTCTATGGAGAGGCGCGCACGACAGGTGGTGCGACAGCTGCATACTCCGCTGGTGGCGCCGCGGTAGTTCCGCGGTATGAAAATGTCGGAGCACGCGCGCCTCATTCTCTCTCCTGTGCAGCGCCGCGATGAGCGCCCGGACCGCTGCCGCGAAACGAGAGCGGCGACGTTTCTTCCGCTCAAGCTAACCATCTCCTCGCTGCTTCGCATCCACACATGGTTCCCTTCAGCGGGAGATGGGGAAGTTTTTTGTCTGAGACGCTTGTATCAGTCTGAACAAAACAAACTGGCCAAAGTTACATATGGGCTCACATATAAGGCGCTTTATCCGACCCACTTGGAGCGGCAAAATATAAAGCTTGCGCTTAAAATTTTCAGCAGCATTGTGTCGTCAGCTCTCGCAATTCGCAACTCCATAAAACGCTTCGTGTGCTGGCAACACTTGTCGAAAAAGTAGGGATGGCTGCGCTTAACAGGGTCAACGCGGCACTTTCGCTTGGCGCTGTGCTGAATTTTCTTGATTGTGGCGTCGTATCGCGTTGCTTCGTCGAAGACGTAATGGTGTTGGTCGCCGAGCACCTCATTCTCATCGGCATAAAGGATTTCGCTGGCGAAACAGCGGAAAGAGTTGCGCTGTGCGTGCAAACATCGAGCCTCCTCGGCGAACCGCATCAGATTTACTTCAAGTTGAAGAACTTGTCCAACGATCCCGAGGTTGAAGAATGCAACTGCTCATGTGTGCGGGCCTCTCCGAAAGGTGCAAGCACTTGTGCGCTGCGATGCTGCACTGTTACAGATAAGGCCTTCACAGTTTTTGAGGTAACTCTGCGCTGTGACTCGTGTTGCCGATTGCATGTATCCCATTGAGTTCCTTTGTCCCGTCAAAAGCTGAATGCGCATGCCGTTTACTCGATTACAGAACGGAGGTATGTCTAGGTCAGTGTATCTTGAGATAAGGCAAATGGTAGTTTCCCTTGTAATGGGAGTGCTCCTTCATTTTCGTTCGCCGATCCATGTTATTAGGTTTCTAATAAATAAGGTCGTGTGCTTCCGAACACTCGCTTGTTCGTCTTGGCAGTGTTTGATATTTGAACTTCCAAGGACAGGGTACCAGCGAATACACATAAACACGTACACCAAAAGAAGGCGGTACACACGGACGAACGCTGGACTTTCAACTGTGGTTTATTTGAAATCACATTGCCGCACAAGACCTCTCATGCATGCGCATTCCGTTAGCAGATATATATATATATATATATATATATATATATATATATATATATATATATATATATATATATATATATATATATATATATATATATATATATATAGTTCAAAAAATATATCAAGCACGTAGGAAAAAAATTGTGCTCGGAAGGACTGACGTTTCGGCCGCGGGACCGGCCTTCGTCGGAGTGATGCACACATGCGACATCAACGCAATATAAGACGAACAATGACTTAGCGTAGCACTATTATTGGCTGACAAGCGATTGTTAAAAGCACGTGGTGAACAGTACGCGTGACAAAACAAGAAAACGGGAATGTACGCACGCGTATTTGCGGGCGAAAACGGAGTGCAAAAATAAAGCGACAGTACATATCCGTCACCAAAACGAAAATACGTGATAGGTTCAACTGAGCACAGATTATTGATCAACATAAGCGCGTGCGCAACATCTCGTCATGATCCAAGAGAAAATGAAATGAAATAGGGAACTAATCTATCTGCGTAAAAATGTAGCGGTAATAATAACGGGGGAAGTCAAGAGGAACTAAATGGGTAGAAAGGAAAGTTTGCCAGCACTTTCATTCACACCACAAGTGACGGCCTTAAATTTATAGATTAAATACGATTCTCGAAGCTCTCTTTCGTGGTGGGAACGGAAACCAGATTGAAGGATTGTAGCTGTAATATTATCAAATGAGTGGCCCGGAATGCGCACGTGTTTTGATAGGGGAAGGTTCGGAATAGTGGCAGCATGACACTTATGGTTGTTAAATCGGTATCTGAAGGGCGTTTCGGTTTGTCCAATGTACTGTAAATTGCAGACGGAACACTCGAGCAAATAGATACAGTTGTAGGTGTCACACGTGAAATTACCTTTAATCTTATAGAAGAATTCGGAAGCAGTGCTTTTAGCAATATCTGACGTTTTCATATGCGCGCAGACCTTGCATCGCGGCTTCTTGCAAGGTCGACAACCGACATTATCGGGAACACTTGTCTTAGATGAAGTTAGGATGTCATGCAGATTACGAGACCGTCTGAAGACTACCCTAGGTGGCACTGGAAAGATTAATTTAAGATTAGCACTCTGCGCTAGCATGTTGAAATGTTTTTTTAGGAATTGAAGAAACGTTTGGCACCGATGCTGAGTGTGTTAGGACCAGGTTACTTTGTGCCTGAACTGACGGTTGCTTCTTAGCGCGGAACAAATCCTTGCGATTAAGTGCATCGGCTCTTTTAACGGCATCCTCAACAATGCGGGGTGGGTATTCCTGTTGGATTAAAGCTTCGCGGAGTTGTTCACAGTTTTCACGAAAGTCTGACTGCTCCGAGCAAATTCTCTTAAAGCGGAGCGCCTGACTATACGGTATACTCGTTTTCCAATGTTTTACATGCGAACTTTTAAAGTGAAGATAACGGTGCCTGTCTGTAGGTTTCCTGTAAAGCTTGGTGGTTAGTTTGTTGTCAGATATGGCAACTGTGACGTCCAGAAAATAATGGTAGAACGAGAGTATTCATGCGAAAACGAAATAGATTGGTGAACGGTGTTGAAATCAGCTATGAAGGATAAAAGTTCATTTTCACCATGGGGCCAGATGAGAAAAATGTCATCTATAAATCGCTTATAATAAAGTGGCTTTAACGCGCGATTTCTAATGAAGTCATTTTCCAGAACCGACATGAAAAGACTAGCGTAATTAGGTCCAATGCGAGTGCCCATTGATGTTCCACTTACTTGAAGATAATTAGGGCCGTTAAATTCAAAATTATTAAGCTGTAAGATTAATTTCAATAAGGTAGCTAATGTATCACTTCCAATGGGTTTTTCATCGGACGATCCTTCGTACGCATGAACTACTGCCTGGATGCCATCGCTATGGGGTATATTGGTATACAGTGAAACCACGTCTAAAGTCACGAGCAGGGAATTATCTGGTATAACGAGGTCATCAATGTCCAACAAAAAATGGTTTGTGTCCTTGAGATAGGACGAGAATTTACATGGAAGACTACTGATTATTACATCAACGTAGCGGGAAAGTTGCTCCGTAACGGTGCCAATGCCCGAAACAATGGGGCGACCAGGACAGTTTTCTTTATGTATTTTGGGCAGCAAATAGAACCTGCCAGGGACGGGACTGAGCGGGACGAGAGAACGTACTGCCTTGTCGCCTAATTGATTTGATTTTACGAGATCATTGATAGTATCTTGTACAACTGCTTTAAACTCTTCTGTGGGATCATAGTCTAGGTGCTTTTAAAAAACCGGATTGTTAAGCTGTCTATGGGCTTCGCTTATATAATCTGTTTTGCTCATAATTACAACGGCACCACCTTTGTCGGCTGGCTTTATCACGATATCACTGCGTTTAGCCAGTGACGCAATAGCTTTCCTTTCCTCAAATGAAATATTAGATTTAAACGATTTTTGCTTCTCGTAGGCTTTAAGGACATCGTGTTGGACGGCTTCAATATACATGTCTAGGATATACATGTCAATATACATGTCTAGGACGGCTTCAATATACATACCCCGGGCTCCCTACCAAGCGTTCGGATACGCTCGGTGACATAGCATCTTTGCCCTCAGATCCCGCGGAACAGATGAAGGTCATTTTTCAAATGCTCAAGGACGTTCACACACGCTCACTGGAAAGTTCGAAGGTGCAGAATGAATTAGCAGCTGATGCTAAAACAATTAAATCTGGACAGAAATCCATTGAAACAAAGATCACTGCTATTCAGAACAGCCTTGAAGTTCTGGAGGAAAATTATAAAAAGCTAGAAGTCACCCAGGAAGTTAGTAGTATTCATACTCAGACAGATGAACTTTCCGCACAGCTATGCTCTTTGCAAACACGCGTGCAGGATCACGATGACAGACTGCGACGCAATAACCTCATTTTCTACGGAATTCCAGATTCTGAAGAAACCTGGCAAATGACAGGGGAAAAAGTTATTTCCACTCTCAACTGCCACCTTTCTTCTCCCCTTTCCTCTGATGCCATTGAACGTGCGCATCGCTTGGGTACCTTCAGCCAGGGCAAATGTCGCCCAGTCATAGTTAAATGCCTATCCTATAAAACAAAAGATGCATTACTTGCAACACGTATAAATCTAAAGAAAGATAACATCACAGTAGCAAAGGATTTTTCACCCGCTACACGTGCAGCTCGGAAACGACTACTTGATTTTGCCAAGAGTCAACCAGGGCCCGTCAAACATAAACTGAACTACAACAAGCTACATTTGAACCAAAAATGTTACATGTATGACCCAAATAGTGATGCAGTCATCAACATTCCAATTCGTGGTGCAGGAACTAATGCCCCGTCTGCAACTTCCAAGCCCTAGAACTGCGCGAGGGGCAGTGGTCATGTGACTGTAGCTTCCGTATCGGTCCTGTTTACTAATATCAGAAGCGTTCTTAACAAATATAACTCTCTATCATCAGCGATCGACACGTGTTCCGCTAAAATCATCGCGTTAACTGAAACTTGGCTCAACGCGCAAGTGTGCGACACCGAGATATTCTTAAACGCTCTTCGCTTCTCATTTTTTCGCTGCGACCGTGGCACACAGAGAGGCGGCGGCGTACTTCTGGCTATTTCCAACGATATCCCATCATCATCTGTACACGTTCAAACTAATCTAGAGATGGTATGGGCCGTGGCAACGCTTAGTCACCAGAATGTAGTTATTGGAGTATGCTAACACCCACCTTCACCCTCGCCAACATTCAGTAGCGAACTTCAAGATGCCATAAACGTTATTAGTACGCGTTTCCCTACATATCCGTTGCTCTTGCTAGGTGATTTCAATTTTCCCAACATCACCTGGAATTCCCATTCCCCTCTAATATTTCCGCTCTCTTCCCAAGCTCGCGAATTCTTAGACGTTTGCTCGGTATTTTCCTTACAGCAAATGTGTACACAAGCAACCAGAATAGTAGCTCACGCTGCAAACACATTAGACTTAGTACTAACTAACAGTTCCGATATACTATCGCCCATAACGTACCTTCCGGGTCTTAGCGATCATTTACTTCTACACTTTGCCATTAATTTGGCCCACCCGAAAACAAACAAAAAGAAAAAAAATCATTCGTGAATACAACAGAGGTGATTTTGAGGCGATCAACAATGAACTTTCTACCTTCACTGATCTTTTTCTCGACGGTTTCGACGATCGGAGAGTTCAATCTAACTGGAATATGTTTTCAGATAAAATCATTCAACTCACTGAACAGTTCATCCCACACCGTACTGTAACCAACAACTCAAATGCACCCTGGTACAACAGCCATATCCGGCGTTTATCTAACAGAAAAAAACGTTTCTTTCGCGCCGCAAAACTTTCGCCTTCAAGTGAACGTTGGGCCTTGTATACAACAGCTTCTACGTTGTACATTCAAGCCCTTCGAGATGCAAAAAAACATTTTCATTCCCATGTACTGCCTTCTATGTTAACCACAAATGTTAAGAAATTCTGGCGAACTTTTAATCTCCCTCAACCAATGACGCTATCACGCTGACCGATTCTTCTGGCGACCCCATCTCATAAGATATTTGTGCCTCAGTTTTTAACCGTACATTTGCTGAGAACTTCTCTGCCAGTTCTGCTGTTCATAAGCCTACAACTCACCGCCATACGTTTGATACTATGCCACCTATACTAGTCAGTACACTCGGTGTTCTTAAGCTGATTGGTGGACTTAGCCTTCATTCAGCTCCTGGCTGTGATGATATTAATACCAAGTTTCGGAAAACACTTCGGCCTACGCTGCGTTAATCTTAACTAAACTTTTTCAACAATCTCTTGACCAGTCCGTTCTTCCAAATGAGTGGAAAATTGGGAAGGTTATTCCAATTCACAAGTCTGGCAGCAAAACATCTCCTCTTAACTATCGCCCCATTTCCTTAACCAGCACATGTTGTAAAATGTTTGAGCATATTATTTTCACTAACCTTGTCAGTTTTCTAGAATCCAACTCTTTCTTCTGTCCAGCACAACACGGTTTTAGAAAACATTACTCATGTGAAACTCGGCTAATATCATTTACTCATGCGCTACATCAAGTTCTAGACCGATCATCGATCATTGATTGCATATTTTTAGATTTTTCTAAGGCATTCGACATGTATGTCATAAATTGCTACTGCTTAAACTAAACGCGCTTAATATTGATCGTAATTTACTGAAATGGATTGAGTGCTTTCTTCTAAACCGTTCACAGTTTGTTTCCTTTAATGGCTTTAACTCTGAGTTTACAGATGTCTATTCAGGAGTTCCTCAAGGTTCAGTCCTTGGGCCTTTATTATTCCTAATTTATATTAACAATCTTCCTTCCGTTGTTAACTCTAATATTCTCCTATTCGCGGACGACTGTGTTGTTTTTAGAGAGATAACCAATTATAATGATTCTTCCTCACTTCAGTCTGATCTTAGCGCAATTGCAAATTGGTGTCATGAATGGCTAATGCGACTAAATATCAATAAATGTAAAGTCATGCGTGTTTCCAGAAAATCTTCCCGCCCACCACCATACCACATTGATAACATTCATCTAGAATCAGTAACTTCATATAAATACCTCGGTGTTTACATTACCGCAAACTTAAACTGGTCTACCCATATCGAGCACTTAATTAACAAAGGTAACCGCATGTTAGGTTATCTTCGTCGAAATTTTTATCACGTTCCTTCGTCCCTGAAACTCCTGCTCTATAAAACACTAGTCCGATCGAAATTAGAGTATGCTATATCGGTGTGGGATCCTACTCATATAAACTTAATTACTGCACTAGAGATGGTTCAAAACAACTCTGCACGTTTCATTCACGCTAATTACAGTCGCACCGCCAGTATAACTTCTATGAAATCAGACCTTTCCCTGCCATCATTATCATTGCGCAGAAAAGTGTCACGCATTGCCTTGTTTCATAAAATGTATCATCATCCTGCACTACGCGATCGTCTCATCCCGCAACCATCTTATATATCCCATCGCACTGACCATCGTCACAAAGTCGGATTCGCTTCATGCAATACTACGTACTTTTATCAATCATTTCTACCACGAACCTCTCGCGATTGGAATGGCCCTCCCGCTGACGTTGTAAACATTAATAAGTTTGAACATTTCCGTAATTCTGTAGCCAATATTGTTTACTCAGGCTCTTTCTAACTTACTGTACGTTTCTATTATGCTTGCATATTTTGCTCCTTTTGTTTTCTTAGTGTCTTGTATGTATATGCTTACAGTACTCACTGTACTGCTTACTGTTTTGTTTTCTTAGTTTCTTGTATGTATGAACTTACTGTACGTTTCTATTATGCTTGTATATTTTGTTCCTTTTGTTTTCTTAGTTTCTTGTATGTATGTGCTTTGACCACTCCCCCTCTGTAATTCCTCTGGCCCTGAGGGGTATAATGAAATGAAATGAAATAAAGATCGGTATAATAAAGTTCTACGTCCTCAATTGTACTTCCTTGAGAAATTATGGGGATAAAAAGTGGAAGCAAGGAGGTAAATTCACGATCTAACGCCATTTGTCAAATGGAGTTCAAGAACAGAAAACTCCTATTTCCCTTTCTCGGGCATATCTTCCCTTTATTTTATCCGAAGCTTTCTATAGTGCCTTCAGTGCTGGCGGGACTGTATGGAACTTCGCGGGCGAAAGAAGTGCTTCTCAAAGTGCTTAATAAATTCATGAACGTGCTAATCAATGATTTCTTCGTCTCGTCGACTGATGCACATTGTTGTACGGAGTGCACACTACCGTTGGGCTCGGGTTCACGAGGCATTTCGACTACAGAATGACTTCGCTTATGTTGTTTTACCATCAAATCAAAGTTAAACTAAAATTAGGAGCATGTACACCCTCGATGTGGCCGATCGGCACCGCATGCACACTCACTATACCCTTTTGGATGACGAATTGGGCAGAGGCGGCGTGCCTCAATGCACAGAATAAAATCCGGTGTTGAGAAAACCCGGCGCAAAAGAAAAAAAAAGAACAAGAAAAACGAAAGAAAAAGCGCGACTCTCCTCAAGCGACCGCTCTGAAATGGACGAAGCGACAAAAAATGCCCTTCGACCTTCGAACGGTATCGAACGGCGGCGAGAAGAGAGGAACCATCGCACGCATGCGCGCGCGGAGGGGAAAAAAGAAAACAAAAACAAAGAAACGCGAGAAGAGAGTCGTTAAAGTTCCGAAATGACAGCGGATACTACCGCAGGCTGGCCCCAGCGACGTGCGTGAGTGATAGCGAAGCGAAGCCGTCATGGGATAACGTCGGTTTTGTGAAGGACTCCTTTCAACTACCCTGCTATGCGTCGATCATGTGTGCGCGTTTCATGCCGGCACACTTATTGTGTTGTCGTCGCTGGACGTGAAATGCGTGGTTTGACGACAGTGCAACATGCCGCACTGCGTGTGCAATGGTGTAGCAATGGCCCGGTGACTCAAGCTAGCAGCAGCTGACGGGCGTGCTGCGTTCGCGGCACATTCAGGAAGACAGATGGTACGTAATACTTATGTTTCCTCTGTTTACGCGACCTTATCATCGCTTGGGCAGCAGTAGGTGCTGTTCTGCGCAGTGCGTCGCGTTAAAAGTGCAATGAAAAGCGAAAAAAGAAAGGTCATTAAGCTCACATAACAACGATGTGTGATGCGTGTTTTGAATTGGCTGACCGCTTGGCGTGGCCAGCCAATTCAAGCGAATGCGCCTTAAAAATGAATGTTTGTACGACATAATTTCCTTGCTTGCGATAAAGCATGAATGAAGCAGTGCTTCCAGGGAGTACACACTTAAGCAACAACAACAACAACAAAAAGGACAGCTGTTATCACGCTGTCATGTGGTAAAATGTGCACAAGGCCAGATTTGTTTTCTGTTTATTCTGTTGTGATGCACAGATTATGAACAAGTAAGCATACTTTTTGACGACAATTTTGCATTGGGCACTTTGTCCGTCTCCTACACAAAAAATATAATTGCATATCAAGGTACATTGACATCATGAGCTTGTATACATTTAGCTAGAAAGAATAAGTCATGTTAATGACACATTATGATGACCATGTGATGTGTAAGACATGGGCTTAGTTACAGTGTGTTTGGTGAAGCACATGCATTTCATGGTATTGTCACTTCATTAGTCACATATCAGCACTAGAACTTGCCAAGGTTACATGTGCATATTTATATAATTTAGAAGATGTGTCGCTTGTGCAAGGCTAATTTAATCACATTGACACAAGTCAGTTGAATCTGTTGAAGCTCGTTGTCGAATCACCTTGTTCCTTCCCTCTGGTTATTTTGTTTTACTTTTTGTTGGCATAGGGTTTATGATCAGCACACTGTATTGTTACTGATGACACAATTTCTGACAAGGTAAACAGGCTGGTACTCTGTCCAGGTCTTTTATTGTCATCATTACAAGTGCGCTGTTTACTTTTGCCATGAATCAATACCAAGTCGCCCAATCTTCAGTCCTAAACAGAACAGCTGTGGTTGATTAAGAAGCTAGTGTTCCATGTGTTTAATTACAAAGTGATAATAACTGTTGGTGTTTAACGTCCCAAAACCACCATACGATTACGAGAGATGCCGTAGTGAAGGGCTTCGGAAAGTTAGACCGCCTGGGGCTTTTTAACATGCACCTAAAGCTAAGTATCTGGGCCTCAAGCAGTTACGCCTCCATTGAAACGTGTTTAACACCAAGGTTAATATTACTAAAATTTGCACCCCTTTACACTACAATGCTAACTTCACTGACAGCTAAAACTACCCGAATGATGGTACACAGGACAAAAGTCCACTTCTGGTGTTGTTTCGCATTTCTTTACTGTTGTGTACTTTTCGCTCTCTGTACTTTAAGTGAGAAGTTCACAAGAAACTACTTAGCAGTATCTCACTTTTGCATTTGTTTCGTGTTCTGTTTAAAGGTCTGCAATAGTATAGTCAAGTGTGAGTCTTTGCCAAGACATTCATATTTCTGGATATGGAAAGCTTAATGGACTTTTTTTCCATTATTTTCAGGAAGATATTTCTGGCAAAGCAGCAAGAGTTGCTCACCCACTTGTTTGTGTACAAGACACTGTATTATGGGAACACTCCCCTGTGCCTCACTCTACACTAACTCAAACATTTCGTACATGTTACAGCGTTTCGGCAAATACTCGCACTGATGCAGAGTGTTATGCATGGTACTGAATGCAACCTTTCCAATAGCGTGCCCATTTGAAAATTTCACATTGTTTAAAACGACGCTGAGTGGAACCGACTTTATCCAGCGAACTCAGTCCTAAAAGAGTCAGTTGGGGGAGTTGATGTGTATTCAAAGTTAAAAAAGTGCAGACGACGATGTGCCACTAGCACCTGAAGTGTAATGCAAACCACAGAAAGATATACACACTTAGTGCGAAAAAATTACAAGATTAAAGAACCACGCAGTCACAGAATGAGTATGAACATGACTAAAAACGCCATACACGTGTTAAATTTCAGTTGCTAGTACTGCGTTGTCCTTTTCCCTTCATTTCTATTTCTATGTGTGTTGTTTTGTTTTCACACTTTAGCTATGAACTCAAGTCCTGACTACTTTGCAGGCTCTATAGATTCGTGGTCAAATTCTATTCAACCACATGGCATATCAAGCCCTAGGATCCAATATGCCAAGCCACCAGCCATTATTTGTAGGAAATTTTTAATTTTAGGCATGTGATTGCCTAATTTCAAGTTGACTTTGCAGCCATGGTACTGGTATTAATTTTCAATGTGGTAATTATGTGCAAGCTATGAAGTGAGGAATTAAAGATGAACTTTTTAGGTTGCAGATGACAGGGGCTGGCATGGGAATATTGTAAACATAGCTGTAGTAATTATGTATAATAGAAGTATTGGTGTATCGCAGTTGTGTGATAATGGCAACAAATTCCCTAAGTATATTTCTAGAAAATTACGTTCGTTTTCACATATTTGTGAGTAAATATGTGCAGCCATATATGAATGCAATGTTGTCATTTTGTTGGCATAGCTGAACGCTTTTAGAAATTGTGGTAAGTGGATCTACAATCAACACCACAAGTCTATTTTGGACTTTTCTGCAGAAAACTGAACCATATGATGATGTGTGACATGTTCTGATGCCTGTTGCAAAATAGTGCGGAACGGAGCAACTTGGAGCGTGACAGACTCTATCGAAGAAGAAGAAACCGAGGTCGCATCGAGGGAACGAGGGCACGCGCACGTAGGCGGTACAGCAGTTTGCCTCTATACTCCATCTCACAACTACCTTGCAGCACTGCCGAAGCTACGAGGAGTACACAGGCAGTGTCCTTGCGCAGCACATAATATAGTTCCGGGCTTAGCTCTCATTATCAACGAGGCGCGAGGGCTTTAGCTGTGCTCCTCGCATGACGCGTTACAAGGATACGTGGCACGTTAGGCCCTTCACGCATGCACTTATACATTTCTGAAATAATGCAGAGATTACCGGCTGGCAACCGTAATAACCACCCTAACCGCGATGACGTACAGCAACATGGCAGCCCCCCATACACCCCAGACCACCCGCTTCCATGCGAGTTCATGCTTTTTAGTGGCTCTGTGCCCAGACAGCAAGAAATAAGTGGCATAATCTGTCATCTCTTAGTCTAATCTAACGCTGAAGACAAATCATCGGGTATCTTCTTTCGCTGTTATTTATATCGCTCGTTTGTTTTGAAGCTGCTAGGACTACCGAGCCGGTAGCGAGCCGTAAAAGTGGTTTGATGTTAACTGAGCAGATGTCGCCACAACATTAGCGTCGGTGATGCGTTGACGATGCGAAACATCCTGAATGTCTATATTGTTTTCTGTGTCAATAATTTCCTGTTCCACCCAAGAATGGTACGCGATTGCTGCTGAAAGTACGTCGACCGTGCTGTCAAAAAAAGAACCGCGTTCCTCACAAACGTCAGTGAACACGTCCTCCACAAGTGGGTTTCTGAACATAAAGAAACGGCGAGGTGGCGTTCCCGCTGAGGTTTTTGCGTTCTGTATTAACTCGAGGGAGCAAGTATCGACAAGGTAGGCGAGCCGACGCCAAAGAGACGACGAGCAGACGACACGATGCGAATGAACACGTCTTGAGGGGACTTTCGCCTTTCCTATTGGCTAACAAGCCCTGCAGCTTCCACAGTGCTGCAAGGTACTTTTGAAATGGAGTATAGTATTGGCAACAAACGGACGTCTTTCCTTCACGTCTGGGCAACCAGTCATTTCGCAACATTTAATTGGTGCCGCGAAACCCGGGACTGCCCCTCGAGAGATTTCCTTTCACGTCACGGCCATGGCGAACTCTGACCACCTTCGGAAGAAGCGCGGCTCAATCAGATCTGGTGTCACCCGAGCCCTGGCACTTTTAACCGACCTGCTGCAGCAACCGAATCCCGACGCCTCTCAGATTAACGGTCATATGGATTACCTCACGGACAAGGAGGCAGCACACTCGAGGCTCGACGACGTCATTCTTGCGGCCACGGACGAAGAAAACCTAAACCAGGAAGTAGGAACGGCGCAGGATTACAATGAGAAGATTCTCTACGCCGTGTCACGCGCAAAGTTCTGGCTACAGGAACGAGAGATATCAAACAGAACGGAGGCTCTAGCAAGTGAACCCTGGTCAAGCAACCACGAGTTTCGGAACTCCAGCGACATAGCAGGTCAGGTGAGCGAGCACCGTCAGCGCTCAGTTCAACTGCCGAAGCTCCAGATACCAACTTTCGATGGTAGTCTGCGTGGATGGCTGTCTTTTTGGGACCGTTTCGACGCCACAATCCACAAAAACACCGAGCTGCCGCGCATCGAAAAGTTCAAGTACCTCCTCGTCTACTTAACCGGCAGCGCGAAGCGAGCTATCGAAGGCATCTGCTTAGCCGAACAAAACTACGACCTCGCGATCAAGACGCTTACGGATCGCTTCGGACGCCGGGATCTTCTCGTGAACGAGCATGTGGATCATCTTCTCGCGCTATGCGCAGTGAAAAGTTCATCAGAGGTCCCGAAGCTACGTCTGCTTCACGACAACGTCCAGTTTCACGTCAGCGCCTTAGAAGGCCTCGGAGTTTCGCCAGACCAGTACACCGTGGTGTTAAACCGTGTCCTGATGTGATGTCTGCCAGAAGGTCTCGCCATCATGTATAGACAGAAGACCAAAGAAATGAACAGCGCATTCAGCATCCCCGAAACTCCTGAAGACAGAACGCGGCTAGCCAAGGAGATATTAACGTTTCTCCGCATCCAAGTGGAAATCCGGGAGGAGGCCCGGCTGCAGTCGCGTCGTGTACTGCAAGAAGAACAAAAGACCCACATGTCTGAAGAAATGTATGCCATGGAACGCATACCATCAGCGTCAGCCCTAACCGGATCTACCTTGCCTGTTAGACCGCCGTGTCCACTATGCCAAAGCAACGATCATGCTATCACTGTCTGCAACGCAAACCTATCAGCTGAGGAGAAGCGGGCAAGGCTGCAGTATGCCAATTGCTGCTTCCGCTGTGGAACGCGCAATCATATCGCCAGATTGTGCAGAAGATCCATTGACCTCAGGTGTGGTACCTGCCAGCGACGCCACCTGACGATTCTGTGCGAGTTATCCAGGCCAGCCGAACACCCGCAGCCAACTACTGAGCCCCCCGCGTCTCATGACACCCCGCCACCTATTATGCAAACCGTCACGACCGCCCACAGTAGTCACATCGAACGTACTCCTGTATTATTGCAGACAGGCCGAATTTGGGCAGAATCAGGAGACCTACGACTCCTTGTGTGAATACTGTTGGACAGCGGCAGTCAGCGCACATACATTCGTGCAGACGTGGCAAAGATTCTTCAGTGCTCCGTCGTGGGAAAAGAAGAGCTCTCGCTCATCACGTTCGGAGGGTCTAAGTCACGAAGACAAATATGCACCGAGCGTGTCAACGTGCGGCTCCGCAGCCAGTTCGACGACGCAGCACTAACCGTGGAAGCACTAACGATTCCTGAAATATGCGCTGTCACAAGCCCACCACTCAACCCCAACATTCTGCACCTTCTTAACGAACAGGGGTGCAACATAGCTGACAGCTTTCAACCAAATACATGGCGACCAGGAGAGATAAGTGTCCTCATTGGATCTGACGCTTATTGGCAAGTTGCCACTGGGAAAATCGATCGCATCAGCAGAAGTATAACAGCGATCGACACTACTTTGGATGGATGGTACAAGGTCCTATTAAGTCCGACATCCGTTCATCGTCTAGCGCGCTGTTCGTCTCGAGTCACGGTTCCGCAACAGACATCCACGTATCCTCAATGTCACGTCTTGACGCCATCGGGATCGATGGGACGCATTCACGAACCTTAGACAAGCACCATTACCTATCTGCATTGGAGCAAGGCATCTCCAAGGAAAATAAGTGCCACCAACTTGACGACGCCGTCGCTGCGGCAGGAACTTGGAAGAGGCTGAGACGCCGGGCAAGCAGGTCGACACTCGTCATTGCCGCGTGCGTCGTCGTCATCGGCGGCAGCGTGGTGGTGACGCCGGACTTGCAGAACTTGTCCCAGACCGGCCGCATTTTCGGCGACTACCACGACCAGGATCGCGCCCTCAAGTGCGCCAAGAACACCCTGCGCCCTGTAAGCGTCGGTCCCAACAACGGGAAGGGGTACGACAGCCGCAAATCAATGACCGCAGTGCGCAGGCGCTGCCGGAAGCAAAGCGAGCGGTGCGCAGGAAAGCGCGTGCTATCCGCTCAGGGCAAAAGCTCGCTCAAGAGCGTTTCGACCTTGCAGCACAGAAGGAACGCAATGAACGTAACAGTTATTTCGATGACAACGTTTACGAAAAGGAGGACAACTGGGCAGTCAATGATCTGGACTATGTGCCTCACTGTGAGCTTCTGCCAATCGACGGAGAGTTCCACTGGAGGAATCGCATCAGGCTCCCAAGTTTCTAGTCTCCGCACAAAGACTGCTAGAAGGGTGCACGGAAACTTTGCAAGAAGCATTCCCGAAGACTACGGAAAGTATGATTAGCCAACGAAAGAGAAATCCCTTGGGTGAACTGGAATCTCTGAACGAAATGCTCGGCTCAGTGGATCAACCGTTCCACACCTTGCTTAAGGTGACAGACCCGTGGAACTGCCAAGTGCTTCCGAACATGAACTGCGAGCTTCGCAGGGGCACGAACGTAGTACACGTTTACGAGAAGGATGAGAACACGGTTGCTGAGAAGGCCGTGGACTTCTCATTCGTCAGCTTCCCGCAGGTAATCAACGGACCGCGTAAATCATCGTGCTACCGCCGGCTCAGTTGGGAGAGCATTAGTCTACGAAGACGTCTCAAGAGCGAACCTGACGGGCTCCAGCATTGGATCCCGCCCCACTTCTTACCGGGAAGTCGACACATCTCGCTGCCACACCGCGCTTCCGCCTCGGGGCTCCCGAAATGCACTTGTATTGCAACGCAAGGCTCGTCATCGCCAGCATACTGCAATTGAACTCAGGAAGAGACGCCAGCGAGCCCACCTATCCCTGGTGCGGCCACGCCACCACCGTTCAAACTGCACCCTCGACGCGTGCGGTTGATCTTGCCCCCCCCCCCCCCTGGGAGGATGTTGCAAAATAGTGCGGAACGGAGCTACATGGAGCGTGACACACACTATCGAAGAAGAAGAAACCGAGGTGGCATCGAGGGAAAGCGCACGTGGGCGGTACAGCAGTTCGCCTCTAGTATTGGCAATAAACGGACGTCTTTCCTTCACGTCTGGGCAACCAGTCATTTCACAACAATGCCATAGGGCAAACTAATGCATAAAGAAACTACAACATGCCTAGCTGCATGGTTGCGTATTTCTTAGAAGTAATGCTAGCCTTATTGTACTAACTTAGTTGCCTTCACGTGTAGGCTGACACTAAGTTCCTTGTAGATCCCATTTCTTTGGATTGTGCTTACATACTAGCACTGTGAAGTGCACATGTCAGTGTGCATTATGATGAGATTTGCCACACTAATTTCATGTTGCTTTACTGCTGTGAATTATATATAGTGCTTGGGCTGTACTGTATACGTTCTTAATGTTTTGTATTAGGTGTAGGTTCTGTGCAAGAAGATGGAAATATACATATGCTTACACTGACATGAGAACTGCTACTGTTTTGGTTCCAATAAAGCATTGCGAACACTGTTTAACACTGTTTTTCTTATCATTCTTATCACAGCTGTTTTGTTGAAGAAGACGGCAATACTACATTTTTTTTTTATTCTTGCTACATCATCTGTGCAAGAGGAGTGTCACGTACACATGTACGTTCACAAGGGCGAAGTGCATGTGCATTAACTTTTTTTATTTAGCGGGAGACCTGTCACTGATAATTTGTGGTGGTTGTACTTGACATTGGGGCATGCCTTAGGCATTCGCTTTAATGCATTTGTGTGATGTCCAACAATAAAGGTTAATCAGTCAGATTGTAGGTAGTCTCCGAGTGTGAAAGCGACTAAATACTGAATTTGACTTAGAGAATCACTGTGTGCCCCGCGAAAGTGCGAGTTGCAATTAATTGCTAATTGTAGATGTAGATTATCGTTCAGCTACTCGGAAGGCGCTGCTGCACCTGCGTTTGGCTCGCGACAGTACACGCGCAATAAATGCACTTGGTGTAGGCGCGTTACAATGTCCTTGTAACTCAGGCATCTGCATAGGCGTGCACACAGGGGGTAGTCTGCCCCGTACATTGACTTAATAGGGAGGGTGAGTGCTTCGCCCCCCCCCCCCCCCTTTTTTTAACCTGAAGAGGCACCCTGCGCACGCTTATGGGCATCTGCGTGAGTAACTTTTGTATGCTATGGGAGTCGTAGCGATCAGCGCACCGGTAGATGACGAGAACGATGGACACAGGCACGCTCGCGGCTCGCGCTTAGCGGCCGCTGAGAGTCAGTCGCGGCTGAGTTTTGAAATGATAAAGATGTGTTGCTCAGTGTTTCGTCCTCGTCTCTGAGGGGTTCCGTGCGGCGGGAGGGCCAGACCCCTACATTGGAAACACAGGCGGTCTCGTACAGCTCGGAACACGCCGCTGCCATGGGACGCGTGCAGCTCGCGGCAGAAATAACGAAAATAGCTCCACATCATGCGCCCATGGAATGCACATATATTCGGCCATCTGAGGATACCTTTTGTCACGCTGGTATCCACAAGTTTCGGGCGAGTGAAACAGTGTCGAAGTACTCAAGAGGGCACACGTTTACAATTTTTCTAGCGGCACGACACGACGCACCGAAAAGTTCGAAGCTGAAGGTGTTTACCTTGGCCTTCGTGACGCACCTGAGTTTATGTACTGGCCTTGCGCAAGCGCTAGAACATGCCGATGCTACGAGAACAAAAGTTTGAAGTGTCGCCGACGGGTTAGTAGCCGCTTTGTACATATATAACCCCGTGAAAAACTATGCAAGCTAGTGGTGGCGCTGTGGTGTAATGGATATGGTGTTTACTTTCAGTGCGTGTGGTCGCGAGTTCGATTCCTGTGTCGTGCATACTTGTTTAAAAATGTCATGTTTGTGCATGAATGCATTGATGACCATTTTCTAATGTGTTCTAGTGATGAAAAGTTGCAAGAAATGTCTCTAAAACGCTAGTGTAGTGCCTGAAAGACCTTTTTTTTTTCGCCCTCTCTCGGGCCGCGTATAAAAGGTGGGGGGGGGGGGGGGGGTTAAAAGCTCTCAAAGGAAGCAGAAAAACTTCCAATGCGCTCCGTTCATGTCCCCCGAAATTAGTTAAATAAAAACACCAAAGTTACCTCCTAAAGACTCTGATAATTCCCTCTTTTGACTCCGTTTACTTTGTAAACAAACCTTGTTAAGCCTTCTGCACCGCAAATCGACTGTGTATCTCGAAAACGGAGCTGTTTTATCGGCAGTATACGCCTAGCGAAGCCTCATTACTCAAATCTAAATCAAATAACAGCATTATTTGGGAATGAATGAGTTTAATAATGCAGGCCGACGGCTAGAAAGATTCGAAGTGGACGGCTGTCGCTTCAACAGGCACCGCCATCTTGCCCTGCGTACCCCCCCTAAAACCTCCTTTGGTAGGGGGTTTTGCGTAGTACCTTTAGGATGCAAGTTAAGAGCCGAGCCCAAAACTCACTAAAAGGCTCGAAACCGTTTGCTGTGTGGTGCGCGCACTCCAGTCACCACCACTGACATGCGCGCCCATCGAGTTTGACAGCATTGCGCATACGCGCGCCGCCTGTCCATGGTGATGACTGGACGGCGCGCACCATGCCATTGCGAATGCTTGCCGCTGTTCGCGTATCATTCGACGCCGATAGTACGTTCGCTTCATTGCTGATCACTAATGCACGGTATTTCCATGCGAAGCTCTCGGCTGTACTCTCTGTTGGTTCTTACTCATTGTGCCGACTCAAAACACACGTGAACTTTTGTTTTTGGCGTTTGACGCGCCGTACCTAACATGCGCCGAATGCATCATGTCGTGTTTTTAGAGGTTGTGTCGTTCATACGGAGGGGCAATAAACTTGTGTTATTGTTATCGGACTACCTGCTCTATGTATTGTGCTGTGTGCGCTGGCTGCGTGCTAGTTGTGTGCGCAATGGAACTACAAACTTTACGTGCACGATCGCGTATACAATACAGCAGTGTCCTCGTTTCAACGGGAAGTTACGTCAAATACTCGACTGGCGTTGCGCCGAATAGCTACTAAGCAAGCTTTTAAAATCGTGCAGTGTCATGCTCACACCTTATATACGAGCAAAGAAGTGCTAATCGTCCAGTAGATGGAGAAATCGGGCTACGAGAAAGGAAAAAAAGAAGGTGTTACGCCCAGCAGATCGCGTAAGTCACTGCCGGGTGAGTTCGAATACAAGGAAAAGAAAGGCCTTACGCTCAGCAGAACGCGTAAGTCACTGCCGGGTGAGTTCGAATACGATGATGCAGGGGCTGAATGTTTTTGATTACGACACGTACCGGTATTTGCTGTGCTGTTGCACAAAAACGCTCCACGAAGAATTGCAGGATGCAGCGCTCGGGCCTGCCACGCACGAACAGCCGGGTAAACGTGTGCTCGCAAGATTTTACTGCATGCAAACCGCACAATAGGCGCTAAGTTTACGCCGGGACTACAAATCCGCGCAGAAGCGAACCAACGCCGACAGCACGCCGCTGGGCGTCTGCTGTTTGCCCTTACCGGTTTGTCGGCCCCATAAATTTGACGTCACTTCCGCCACACTTTTCGCAATGCAGTGGGATACGATAGGGCTTCTCTTGTGTTCTCCTTCCTCCATGCATAACCGCATACCACGGCCCGTGGTATGCAGGTATGTGCCATATGTGCCTGGGGGGAAAGGGTTTCGTGAAGTACGTCACAAGTTTTTCACGTTTTATTGCGATAGCAATTATATGGACACTCGCGGCTGGTTTTCGCCGTCGGCGTCGGCGTCATTTGCCGTATATGTATATGTATATATATAACCGAGCCCGCCCGTCGTATATAACCGAGCCCGCCCGTCGTATATAACCGAGCCCGCCCGGCGTGAGCGTGAAAAGACGCGAGGGGGGGGGGGGGGGGGGTCCCTCGAGCGACCTTCGATTTTACGAGCGGGGGCGCGCGCGTTATCTCCCCTTCTCGGCGGCCGACAGCGGGCGTACCCTTCTACGTGCTGCGCTCTCAACGCGAAGAGAATTCTCTTAAACAAGCGTTTTCTACAGTTGCGTGAGATCGGATCCAAAAGACTTAGCTGCCAGCCTCACTTCGTATAACATTACAATTTTTTGCTATCGCATTCATTGCTTCACCCTTGCGGTGAAACTGTGACTTTTTATGTCATGACCGGCCAGTCATGCTGGTTATACACTCATGCCCTCCTATGTCAAATAGATAGATAGATAGATAGATAGATAGATAGATAGATAGATAGATAGATAGATAGATAGATAGATAGATAGATAGATAGATAGATAGATAGATAGATAGATGATAGACGGTCGAAATATCTTTGGTTTGCTAAGAAATGATTCGCATTTAACAGCCGACATGTAGGCCACTTTCAACAACAGTGCTGGCCGCTGTTGTTTTTTAAGGCGAACGCCTTTAATGTCTCATGCTCACGACCGCCCGGTGTCCGTCCGGTGTCCGTCCGTCCGTCCGTCTGTCCGTCCGTCTGTCCGTCCGTCTGCCTGTCCGTTCGTCCGTCCGTCCGTCCGTCCGTCCGTCTGTCTGTCTGTCCGTCCGTCTGTCCGTCCGTCCGTCCGTCCGTCTGTCCGTCTGTCCGTCCGCCTGTCTGTCTGTCCGTCCGTCCGTCCGTCCGTCCGTCCGTCTGTCCGTCCGTCTGCTTGTCCGTCTGTCCGTCCGTCTGTCCGTCCGTCTGTCCGTCCGTCTGTCCGTCCGCCCGTCCGTCCGTCTGTCTGTCTGCCCGTCCGTCCGTCCATGTCCGTTCGTCCCGTCCATCCGAGCTCTGGCACAGAGCCAGGTGGCCGCCGGGATGCGCAAACGGACGCCGGTCGCGTCGGACTCTACAGCGCTCGCTCTTTGGTTGCGTAGCTTTGCTGTGCCCAGCGTTTGCAATCATTCTGACCGACGCCGTCTCAATGGACATTGGCGTTCACGGGATACACTTTCGAATTTTTAAAGGGCCCGTCAATTTAAGCGCTGGAACGCTATGGCGTTTGCACGATGCACAAAGCGCGAAAAAATACTAACGCATGCGAACGGAGGAAGATTAGTCTGGCGTCTGGCTGCGACTCGCGGTAAAAAATTAAAAAAGAAAACACGCACACATTCGCTTTGTGTGTTATCCAACTGAGAGTGTAAAAGAAAAAAGACATGACATAGTCAGTGGGACGGCCACACAATTTCGCCGAACACACTTTAGAATGTACAAAGCAGTGGCGTAGCCAATTCAAACCCCCCCCCCCCCCGAAATTTTTCAGTTTTGCTTGCGTATATATGCACGCACACATACAAACGCACGCACGAACATACATAAAGTATGGTTGAACCCCCCCCCCCCCCCCCCCCGAAAAAAATTTCTGGCTACGCTACTGGTACAAAGTGTCCTTCAATTTTTTCAGTGGTAATTTATGCTGCTGCGCACAAGTTCCTCCAATAGTGGTTTTACCATTTGTTTAATAATGCTGATGCTGTGTTCTTCATTGCCGCGATAACCTGATAAGGTGACAATGATAAGGTGACCAGATCAGCTTTGGGGATTTTCGATGATACCTACGTCAAAATATTCGCAGGGGGACTGGAACAAGGACGAACAGCTTAGTGACAAAGATAACAATATCAAAATGAACAAATAGTGAGGATATGCCACTACGATTATTGCGGAAATGTGCACGTCGAGGACCTCATTAAATAGGTAAAATTGCTATCTTTCTTTCTCTTTGTCCAGCGAATGCATCAACCAGGGTGGTACATAACCGAGGTGAGTGCACTCTCTAACGCCACTGTCCGACCGCTATGTTGGCAGGACTGACCACTCGTGCAGCCGAAGCCAGTGATACGTGGTATCTGTCCTGGGTCAAAATATTTTATTTCAAACCAACGGTTTGAAATAAAAAGTCGTGGAGTTTTGTTTAAATCACGTTTCAAGGTCTGCAGGTAGCCGAGACCGGGATCATACACCGGGATCAGCAAGGACAATTCCACATTAACGCCGCGGCACGGAATCACTGCGGTAATGCGCTCCTGTGAAGCCTAAAGGAGCGGTAGCTAACCTACCAAATGAAATTGGCAGCGAAATGGTACAGCTTGTGGAGAACTGAGGCGCGCCCGAAGCCACTGCACGGCCATTTCGCCGTTCTGCTAATCCCAGGGGTGCATCCAGCCACTCATTTTAGGGGGGAGGGAGGGCGGTCGCTTGAAGTAACACCGGATAGGGGGGACGGGGTCCTGACTTTTTTGTTCTTAGTAGAACAAAAATCCCATCATAGCATAAATACTCATAATGTGTGCTCACAGTGGTCTCACTCATTTGTCCTAATTGGTAATATGAGGTGGACGACAAGCACTGAAGAGAGGGATGGGTGGGGTGCTGACACATGCTTTCGGGGGGGAGTCCACTCTCTATGTCCGCCACTCCCTCTCCCATACTCCCGTGACGGCAAGTGTCTCGCCAAGCGCCGGGTCTCGTAGTGGCGCTTGGTGTGGTCTCGGGCCGCGAGTCCCGTGCTCTTCCCGGGCAGCACACGGTAAGCACGTGTTTTCCTTCTTGTCCGACGTCCCCTTTGGGAATCGCCGGACTGTAGCCTGCCTGGGAGAGCCTCGGCATGCTCGGCGGGCGTGTTTACCTTTGTGCTAGCTCCGGTTCCGCACGATAAGCGAAAGAGCGGTGCCTAGTGCTCGTGCGTGGCCGTACTACGCTGAGCCGCACTTGCCAGAGGCACACGCGTACGAGATCTTATTTATTTATTTATACTGTTAGCCAAAGGCTGATACAGGGTGGAGTAATGAAATACACTTCACACATCGTTCAATACACATTGAAATCAGGACAGACAACACATCTGGCAGCTTTAAACAAACCTACACCATACAGACCATACAAATTGTAATTCAAACCAAAGACAAATGTAATCAAAAGTAGAACACGCAAATTAATTCAAGTTTTACACAGTAGTGACCAACGATGAGCATGGATTAACACAACTGCAAACACTGCACACAACGAAAGCTGTACCATATGCATCAAAATTTTCCACATCATGGTCGGGATCGTTTTCATTATCACGTGCAATTATTTCAAAATATGTCAAAGCATACATGCCGCTTATCACTGGAAAATAAATGAAGGTGATAATGCTTAAATATGGTTACATGGAAGAATAATAGGCCAGTATCATTATTTCAAATTCTTCTGAAGAATTAATTTTGGTTATGCTATGTGGTAGCACGTTCCCGCTCTTCAATCGTTTTCAGAAAGAGGGTGTGGGTATGGTCACAAATTGGTACTCGTGGCTAGATCTAACAGACCGTGAAATACGTGACATTCTGTTTTGGATGTATCTGTGAGGGTTACAGTAAAAAAAGTTGTGTTTCATTAGGTGAATTAATTTTAATCTAGCTACTTTTCGCCGCAATGAACGCCGAGGCAAGTTCAGTTGAGTGAGCATTTCGGTCACTGAATCTGTGTACCTATACTTCGACATAATAAATCTTGCGGCACGTCTCTGTATTTTTTCAATTTGCTTTATTGCGTTCTTTCTTTGTGGATCCCATATTATGCTACCGTATTCAAGTGCGGGTCGTATCAAAGTCATGTATGCGGTTAATTTAACATCTGAGGAACTAAATTTCAACTTACGTCTTAGTGACCAAAGTTTAACCTCTGCGGCATTAAATAAGTTAGTACTGTGCTTTTTCCAAGATAAGTCATCTGTAATCGTAATGCCTATATACTTAAAGTGCCTCACTTGCGTTAATGGCTTACCGTCTAGCATATAATTGAAAGCTAACACATTTTTTTGTTTTCCTAGTTATGCGCGCGTATACCGTTTTATCGTGGTTTATTTTGGTTTTCCATCGTGTGCACCAATCAGTAATTGATTGTAGTGGTGAAGCTAACTCTAATTGATCCTCATGACATGATATTTTAGAATATATTAGGCAGTCGTCTACAAATAAGCGAACAGCAATTTTTCTGCTAAGGCCATTTGTAATGTC
Organism: Rhipicephalus appendiculatus; assembly: GCA_030522465.1. Classification (NCBI taxonomy): domain Eukaryota; kingdom Metazoa; phylum Arthropoda; class Arachnida; order Ixodida; family Ixodidae; genus Rhipicephalus; species Rhipicephalus appendiculatus. Next base: position 4,619 of record JALIZH010016466.1, on the reverse strand, counting down.
ACTAATATTACAAAGAAATAAAGCAGGTCCTAATACCTACCCCAAATGTTACATTTAAAGTTTTCGATTTCTTCCCTTTCACCTCCACGTATTGCGTCCTATTGTCTAGATATGATTGAATCTACTTAAATATGTTTAAACTAACTCCGAAATCAATTAGTGTACCAAGTATTAGTGTGAAAGCTTCCGATACGTCGCCGTCTCCCTGACCTGTTTCATTAATTATCTCAGCAAAATCGTGCACAAGCGGCCCCTAAATCCTTGCTGGTTAGAATTAAACTTGTTTGAGCTTTCGAGATAAGTAAACACGCTTTTTGATAGTATATGTCCGAATATTTTACAGCATGCACATATAATGGATATTGGTCTATAATTTTGTACTTTATGTTTATCACCTGTTTTGTATACTGGTACGACTCGTGCCATTAGCCAATCATGTGGTAATTTATGCTGCTCAAGAGGCGCATGGGAAATTATCAGTAAATACTTAGCAGTCCATTCCGAATATCTTCGCAGGAATTCATTAAGAATGCCATCCTGGCTAGGTGACTTTCTGATATCTAGTTTTAACAGAAGTGAAAGTACGCCTTCTTCAGATAACGTAACGTGTTGCATGTCTGAATGTGCATTATCCATTTTATCTCTTATTGCTGGGAGACTTGGCTGGCAAAACATTTTTTATGCACACTTTGACAAGCTTGTGGTCTGATAGTCCATCATTAACAGAAAGGGCATAATGAGTAATTCTGCTAGCTATAAATACAAGGTCAAGGACTGAATGAGTGGTAGCCCCAATTCTAGTAGCTTCGTTAACAACCTGGGTTAGGTCCTTGCTGAATACCATGTCACGTAAAGCATCACAGCTATTGAGGTCCGTAGAGTCAGTCTGCCGTACTTCCCAACGAATATCCGGTAGGTTAAAATCACCTGCTATAATTAGGCGCGTGTTTTCTGGCACATTTTCAATCAGAAAGTCTTGAATGGAAAAGCAAGAGGGGCATTAGGAGGTCTATAAACAGCACCAATTACGCAAGGAGAGCCATGCAGCGTTGATCTACCCCAAATACTTTCGTTATCGGGACGTTCGGGTGATGTCACAAGCTCAATATCTTTTTTTTTTTTTGTAGACAATCGCTACTCTACCACCACGAGTTTCACGACGAATAATTTGATAGGAGGGGGGTATTATTTCGCTGTCGGCTATGTCCTGGCGTAACCAGGTTTCAGTCACAATGACAACGTCCGGGTTATACAAAAGAAGAAGGTGCTCAAATTCAGTGGTTTTGTTCACTAGGCTGCGAACATTAATGTTTATCAGCGTGAAATCTCGAGGTTGGTTTGTACATTGTCAATCAGACTTTTCTTGCCTATTCTTATTCTACAGGACCGCGCATCATTCCACGCGTACGACTCGTTATCAATGACAATCGTGTCATACATAAGCCGAACCTTCGAGCCCCGGTCTCTTTCAGCTTTTGCGCTTTCCCATAACTTTTTACCGCTTTCGTAGCGTGTTGCCACAAAAGTCATCCGAGATTTGCCCCAACTCTCACGACCAGGCCCAGTGGTCATCACGAGAGTGCGCAACATAGGGACCTTTTCCCGAGCGGCGTGTCCATCGCCAGCTGCGACGTGCTCGCGGTTCCCCCCTTATGGTGTATACTGTTCGCGTGCGGGAACTGTTTGCTCCCCGCGTCCCGGTAGCGGACGTCTTTGGGGCGCCGCCAAAGGCGAACAAAGTGTTCGTTGTGTTGTTAGATCGAACACTGCGTTCTTGCCGCGCGGCGCCTTCGTTAGCTGAGCGCGCGCGAAGCGGTGCGCTATACATGAGCAGGTAGGTGATGGTGGTCGCGGGGTCCTGTGGCTCGCTAAGCCTGAACCCGCGGTGGTCTCGACTCCGGTGAGTATCGAGGCTACCATAAGCTAAGGATGTCAATAGGCATGTGCTATGTAATCCTTATGCCGCACTTACGTTTCTCTGAAGGAGTATATGCTTCACATGTAAACACAGACGTGGTGTTGCTGCCTCGGGCGCGTTAACCGAATATTGCAGGTCCTTCGCCTCCCGGTGGCAAGTTGTCATTTCATCCAATTCAATTTCTTGACATTTATATGATAATTAATAAAATACAGATAAAAGAATACAAATGACCACCTTCCTAGATTTCAGTGGCTGTTGGTTTTCATTAAGGTTGTATCTATAACAAAAAAAAAAAGAGCCTTTAAATTGTCTTCTTTCGTTCACCTGCTACAAGGATCACAAGGCTGTAATAGTGCATATGTACCCGGCCTGTAAGTACGTCGCCACCGGTACAAGAGGATGACGAAACTAGAGAACGCCAAAATACACCAGTCACAACACTATGGCGGTCGTACTACGCACCACTATAGCCAATTCCTCTTTGATTGCATCAAATGAGACAAACAAACACCTGCGGCCTCTCGCACTGCCTCATTCTTTATAACACAACTCGGCAACCCCACTTTCTAGCTCCCCTCTCTAACAACAACCGAGCCAAAAGACACGCTTTCGTGTTCTTATGTCGTAAGCATGTGCTTAGGGATCCTCTGCAACTTCCTTTGAAAACTTTTAAGGACTGCTATTGTTTCCGACGTGCTCGGCGCGACTAGTGTAGGCCTTGTCGGTCGCGGTACCTACACGGCGTGGCAAGTGGCCTCCTAGACCGTTCGCTGATGTGGCTTTAATGAAAAAATTCCCCTGTGCATTTGCTCTACACGAGGGGAAAGCCACCAGTCCCCCCTCCGAAATATTTCTGTAGCTCACGCGGTTTTGCATCGCCATCAGCATCGTAGGCACTGCGAGCTTTGTGCACCTGACCTGGTTTCGCACTGCCTCCGTGATCGGCCCACCTTTGACCAAGCGACGACGCCATATGATGACGTCATGATGGTGTCACAAATTTCGGCCATTCGTGAAGTCGTGACGATGTCATATGGTGCCTTCATCACGGGATGATTCGTGCGGTCAGTTTTCGCGTTTCAAGAGGCGTCTAAGGCCTTAATAATGCTCTACTTCTGGGCCAGGTTGCAGCGTAGTTGGCGAAGACAGCGCGAAGGAGAGAGCAAGCGATCTTGGAGTGTTTTTTTTTTTCTCGAATATAATCGTGCTGATGAAAGTGCAATAATATTTAGCTCACATTTTAACAAGACTGTTTGCTGGCCTAGTTGGTACATACTTAAAGGGCCCCTCACCAGGTTTGACAATATTAAGCTGACGAGCGCAATGCATACACTGGGCGTTCACGATCACGTCTGCCAAAATTCGCAACGCTACGCGTCAAATTTCAAGCTGAACGCTGCTTGCCTTGCTCCTCGCGGGCGTGCGCCCAGAGAATGAGAGATGACGTACACGATGGAATGGCCCTACGTAGACGGTAGTGCTGTCACGTCGCTCCTCTACGTAGACGACTGTGCTCTGACGTCGCCAACAGTAGCACGTGACACTGCGATAAATATTTGACACGACGTGTAGTTTCGTGTAACTTGTTGCTTGAATAGATGAATAAAACTTGAGAGTAATAATAAAAGACACAAAGGGAATGTGGCCGTTTCCTTCTGTAATTTTTACTGCGAATCGCAACGAGATGCGAGACTAATCTACCTCCGTTTCCCATGCGTTCGTGTTCTCGCGCTTTGCGCATCGTGCAGACGCCACCCTTACAACGAAACTAATTTTCTACCGTGTTCCACAGCTCATAAGGCTCAGTTATCCTCCCGCGTCTAACTAAATGTTCATGCGGCATACCACTAGTCTCGCGTCCGTACAAATGTCGCAGATTTCATGCTCAGTAATAGGTTGAAAGCCAAGTGATCGGTTAGGGCGCATTCGGCATAGCTTGCAGAGACGAAGCGCAGAGAATGCCGCCACAACACCGCTCGCATCTCGGGGCTCCGGCTGGTTCGGGCACGTCACGCGCTCGTGAAATTATTGAGCTTCTTCGATTTACACGTCCCGGACGGCCCCGGACGCCGGCGCCGCATTTGTTTTTCTCGGGAACCATCCGGAAGCTCCGCCCACTGGTCTGGGACCGCTGGATGCACGTCCGTTTTTCGCGAGCCTGGAGGCCGGCGGACGGCCCGGGACTGTCCGAACGATTTCTTTCTGGCAGCTGGCCGAAGACAGCGCGGTGCGCATGGCGGTGCGTCACGCGTGCGGCCACATTAAGTTAGACACTGGAAATTTTCGACCCGCTCTTGCTTTCTCTTTGCTTTTCTGTCCGCTTCTGGTACGTTTTCGGATTTCGCATTGTTTGCGCACCCAGTTCTAGTCGTCGGCGTTCTGAGCAGCGTCGAGCATGTGCGTATTCCCGAAGGTCGGGCAACCACGCGCGATGCTCGCCAGGTGAAATAGCGGTGGAACGCCCACGCGCGTCTTCGATGAGCGCGGCGCTCGAGTAGTTCACTTGCAGTAAGCTGTGTCACAACAGAAATAGGTATAATTCACTATCTAACTGCTGCTGAGCACGATATTGGGTCGGCATTGTGGCCTGTGTCGCAGCCAGTGTTGCGGAGTTGCCACTCCGGAATTTGAATGATTCCGGAATCATTCCACATTTTCGCGACTCCGGAATGGAATGGGAGTGGAATGGGGACAACGC
>JALIZH010016465.1:0-18082 GCA_030522465.1 Rhipicephalus appendiculatus | reverse complement strand
CAAAGAAGAAGAAATATCTGAGAGCGTCGGGTTCTGCGTTGTCGATATTTGCAGCGCGTTGCTCAAACACAAAGGCGTAACAACTGTGGTAGTTGTTAGTTCATGCTATTCCTGTGTGTACCTGCGCGTCCTTTTCGAGCGTCCTTCTTTGTGCTTCAGCGGGAAGCTGCAAGTATCCGAGCTGCTCGTCGATCTTCGTGTGATATTCCAATTTTTTGCTATCGCATGCATTGCTTCGCCCGTGCGGCGAAACTGACATTTTTTGTCTTCATTGCTGCATCCATAAGTACATTGTGGCTTGTAGTAGCTTTCGATTAAATCGATACACATTCTATCTTTCATAACACGATTTCACGAAGCACGTCATAAGTCTTGGATGTTCCTGCGAAAACGCACATGTTGGATGCGCTTGCGAAACCGAAACCGAAATCGCCCGCAAACGCACTACTTGGCGCAGTAACACATGTGCTGAAGCTCCGCCAATGTAGGTTTGGCTATGCTGCCACAGAATGTTGTCGCCAGGTATATAGGCCTAGTGTTTGTTTTCTTATATGTACTTAATGCTGGGGATGGAAAGTGCGATTGTTCTGCACGTAAATGAAATAAACGCCGACATTTATGAGCATGCAAACTCTTAAATACCATTCTACATGGATCAGGGAAATGCAGGTAACAGCGGCGTGACCACGATGGGCTTAATTATCTATTGCATATGAGATGTTGCATGGCGCATAGCGTGAATGTGCTAAGGCATGTGCATTATGTGTTTATCTCTAAATAAACGTAAAGAACAAGAGTGGTTGCAAGGCTTCAGTATAATGAACAACAGCTTTTATACACAAATATTTCTGCCTGTTTTCTGCTCTTTTTTTATGGCAATTGTTTGTCGATATTGATCGATAGGTATTAACGCGATAGCGTTAAAGAGCTCGTTTCGCAGAAATTCCGGCGTCCGGCGTCGTTGGTTGTGAGCGAAAAATCATCATCTTGTCCGTGACCGAAAAATCGAGAAAGTCGCAAATAAAACAAATAATAAAAATTTCCGGGTCGAGTGAGGATCGAACGCAGACCGTCTGCGTGGTAAGCAGGTGTTCTACCACACAACCACGCGTCTGCTTGGAAGTGCAGCAAAAATAACTTCCTCTGCTTGGAAATGCAGTGAAAATAACTTTCATGCTTTAGAAAAACACGCGTCCTGTATACAGGCGTCAAAATACAACATGTAATATCGCACTAATATTGCGTGGTACAAGCGTACATTGCCATCGGGCGTCAGAACATGTGAATATCACAACGACATCGTGGTTTAAAGTTAGCCACTCATTACAAAAGGCACACACGTTACTGCGCGTATTCCCTTAAGACCCCATAGTGGGCACATAGCCAGTTCGAAAACATTTCACGCGCATAATTGCTCGTGGTTTAAAGCGTGCTGCCCATTAATTACATAGTATGCACTAAGTGATTGAAGTATGCACTATAGGGACAGGATGTCGCAATCGCATTCAACTCTTAAGGGCGAAGGAAGCTTAAGGGTCCCCTAATTTTTTGTGAGTAGCATTGGTTTTCAATATTTCTTTTCGAACTGAATGGATGCGCTGACGCGCGAAGTGCGAATTTGACACCCATATATTTTCTAATCAATACAAGCTTGTCAACAGAATAACTATGTAGAGCTGCTCGGTTATGTTTTATAATTTCTAAACTTGTTTCTACAGATTCTGTCTAGTTTTATGACTATCAACCATTTACGAAAGCTGTAGTGACGAAAATTGCCCACACAACCAGAGATGCTGCAAAGTTTTTGACGACGACGTATCGTCCTTGCCCGACAACTTGTCACGTTCACTTTACAGAAAGCACAACGACACACGCTTCATCCACTTGCCGTGCCATCCTACACAGGCATTTTCTCTCTGTGAAAATCGCTACTCTGGGGAATTCGCGACAAGCCCCTGAATGACAGCTCGCGTCACTAGGCCTTGGTGCTGCAAGCAGACCAGGTGGGCGAGGGCTTTCTGTTCTCTTAAGTGCGTCAGACACGTCTGCAGGCGGTGACAATTGACGTCATTGTCAATGTATTAAGCTACGTTACTGGTGACAGGAGTGGTGTCTGAAGTCAGCTTGCGCTGGCGTGATGTCGTTGGCGGCTTTCCTTTTATTGACTTTTTATTGGATATTGAACAGGTGCCCTTTAAAAGCGGGGGGGGGGGGGGGCGGTGTCAGCGTGATGAAGCTGCCATTAAGCTGCGCGGGAAAGTTCTTTTTTCGTCATGAATAGAGCGTTGATATGCGCTCGGAGTTTCTCATGAAATTAATGTCGAGAAAGTAATAGTAATAATAATAGTTGGGGTTTAACATCCCAGAAATACCATATGATTATGAGAGACGCCGTAGTGGAGGGCTCCGGAAATGTCGACCACCTGAGTTCTTTAACGCGCGCCTGAATCTTAGTAGACGAGCCTCAAGCATTCTCGCCTCCATCGAAAATGCGGCCGCCGCGGCCGGGATTTCGATCCCGCGACTTGCTGGTCAGCATTTGAGCGCCATAACCACCATACCACCGTGGCCAGGAATGTCAAGAAAGGAAAGCTTTGAATGATATGAGAAAACTGAAAACTAACGCGGAATGTAACGTAATATGGGATGCACACTTTACTTCTATGCGTCGTGATCATTGTTTTGTCGTGGTTATCTAACGGACACAACACAAAGTGTAGCGTTGTCTCCGTGCGAGAATATAATGTCCCAGTCAGAAGCTCGTCTAATTATACTGAGACCGCCGATTTGATTAGGGCTAATCAAACATTCCATGTTAATCATCTCACCGCCCGACAAGTGCTTCTTGAGGCGGCTGGTTTGTTGGCGGCCACTCGACGGTCAGCAAGCAATCAACGGTAAAAATAGTACGCTGATCCCTTAGAATAGTAACTTTGCGGACGTTTCCGGTGCGTGGTGAAAGCGTCGATTTAGTTCCTTTGTATAGTCACGTACCTTACATTATACTGTTTAACTAGCTGACACCTCTGAGGACGACATGGACGTTTAAACACCTATCCCACGGTCTAATTTGTGTACATTGTTTTCAAAGGATAGATTAATGAAGAGAATGCCTTGACCACAGTCTTGTTCAAATAAAGGGTGCATACCTGGCGTATTTTAGAAAACTTTACCTCAGAAATTGCAGGATGTAAGTGTCGTTCCGCGGGGGTGGGAAGAGATCTTTCCTCTTGCCGGTTGTCATCAATTCGGATATGCTACTTCATCATCATAGTCATCATACTCAGCCTACGCTTATGTCTACTACTGGACGAAAGCCTCCGGCAAAGATCTTCAATCATCCCAGACTACCGTGAGCTGATTCTATTTTATTCCTGCGAACTTATTCATTTCCTCGCTCCGCCTAACTGACCATCTGCGGCTTTACTTTCTCCGGAAATATCAATCTACAGTTCACAAAGCTACAGCCACAAAACCATGCTGTGAATCTACAAGTATAGGAGACGTTTCAAGAGAGTGCGGCACATGGCGTGCTCCCACAAGAAGAAAAACGCCTGCGACAGGAGCTGCGGTAAAAGAAATACAAATACTATTGATAATAGCCCGTTGTCACTGCCCGCGTGCACCGAGGGAATTCGGGATGTAATATTCGCGTCGTTATGTGGCCAGATCAGGGTGATACAACGGTATAGTTCCCTTCCACGATCGTTCGATAGCTCTCAGTCCCTACTGGTCCTGACAACTGAGCCAAACCCTCACAGCGGGGGCGGAATAATATTCGTGAGGCCCGTCACCACACCGGGGTTTTGTTGACGATCTGCGGGGGAAGCTACAACCTGACACACATTATCAATTCAGATTGGGGAGCAGCGCCAACGTTGTACTGACTTTCGTGCACCGAACTTCGGCGGTAGGCTACGGCTTTATCCAAAGTCTAGATGTCTGCGGAATAAAGTTCGAGCTCCTGTTCTCGGTGTGATCGTGGAAACAACGTAACTTTCTTTTCAGGATTCCGTGCTTTCAAATTGAGTTTTCTTTCATTTCCCTATCGTACTTCTTGTGTTGGAGGCCTGCGGAGAGGGTTCAACTTAAATTGAGAACGACGCAGCGAGCAATGGAAAGATGATTGGTGTAACCTTAACATACAAGAAGAGAGCAGAGTGATTCAGGGAAGAAACGGTTCTAAGGACATCTTAGCCGAAATCATGATGAAGAAATGGCCATGCTTAGGGCATGTTCTGAGAAGGCAATATAACAGCCGTTCATTAAGAGTAACAGACTGGATTGCAAGAGAAGACAAGCGTGTGAGGGCGAAGCAGATAGCTATGCCGGCATATTATATAAAGAAGTTTACTGAAGTAACGTGACCGCAGCAGGCAGCGGACCGGGTTGGTTCGCGAAGCATCAAAGAGGCATTTGCCCTGCTGCTGCTGCTGCTGCCGCCGACGACGATGACGACGACACGACCACAACCATCAACAACAACAAGTTCTTCAGTCAAAACCGAGCGCGCAGTGCACTCGATGAAAGGAACGTAGGTTGTCTTAGTTATCGGTAGTTTCTCTCAAAATATGTATGGAAATACTTGACACACTTATTACCATTTCTAGTTTCCGCAGTTGTACCCGCGGCTTTATCCGGTTGCCACCGGGGCTTTAGAAACTTGTCGAAAATTCATACAAATCTAGCCCGTCTGCACGCGCGCCCGACTGTATAAACATGGCCATCAGAGATGTGCACGGACTCCGGATAGCCCGAAATACCGCACAGGCGGACGACTTCTCATATACGGCCCGGTCCGGGCGCAGGCTACTTTGTTTTTTACCAGGCGGGCCGGGATAGGTGCAAAGCCCGAATCAAGCCCAAAATATAGACGTTGTGCCGGAATTGTTTTCAAGCACGTAAAGGTGAGCACAAGATGAGCTTCGTGATTATCTATCCATGGAATCAGCCTCCTGTCCTACATCTGTGGAACTAAACTTCTGAAAGAACAGGCAGTCCAAATATCCCAAGCTTGCTATGCTTGCGGAAAAGATATTGACAATTCCGGCTAAAAGTGCAAGCAGCGAACGGAACTTTGTTCGGCGGGGTATGTGATGCGGGAGCGCCGCACTTCACTGAAGCCTGAATCATTGGACAGCCTGTTACTTTTACGCGACAACTTGTAATCATTGTATGTAGTGACTGCCATGTGTCATTTGCTTGTGCTTCACCTTGATGCGTCTGCGCAGCAAACCTGCACAATGACAGGCAGCAGTGGGCTGGGCCCGGGCTTTTGTGCGTGTGCGTCGGGCCGGGCCGGGTGGGCTCGCATCTTTTAGCGTTGGGCTCTCGTGGGCTATTAAAGCAGTCAGCGGGCCTAGGCCGTGCTCGGGCTCAAAAATGCAACCCGTGCATGGCTCTGATGGCCATATAACTCCTACATAAGCCCTGAGTACAACGTACTCTGAGCTTATCTGTCCGTGTAGTTTTGTGCTATAAATGGGTGGTTGTCAATCTTCCCTTTGTTGACAACCATTCCGACGCTTTGCGGGATTACACAGAACCAATCTGCAAAGCACCGTAATTTTGAAAGGCTGGTACTCTGGGAGCTTAAGTAATAGCGGCAACTGCCGAAGGTGCTTTTAGACATACGAGCTTTCTAGACAACTCAAATACAGTGCATCCCAACGTTTCACCGGGCACAAAAGACAAGGACACAGTGAAGGGGACAAACGAGCGCTCGTTTGTCCCTGAGCGGTCTCCTTAATTGTCTTTTGTCCACGGTGAAATTTTACGTTGAATATCAGCCAACGCGCCGTACTATCAGTCTTACTGCTATTCAAATACAGTGGCCAATTGTGGAAAATATTTCAAGGGCGTCTGAATGGAATATGTTATTAGGCTAATCAGTTTGCAATAAGTGATCCCCTTGATTACACTTAAAATATTTGTAAAACCATGACAAGATGTATACAGAAAGTCTAGAAACATGGCTACAATTGCCTTCAACCTAAATAAATTTTGTGGCCAGTTTCTAATATGAGTTGTCAATGTAAAGTAAGGAGTAATTAGAACGTGAGTTTAAAAGGAAACATATGAACACGTTCTAATAACCACAATATTTCTAGCAACTCTATTTTTTTCCAGGACAGTTAAAAGGAAGACGAAATAGCGCCTATAAACATGTTTCGAACAAACATAAGCGGACAGCTGTTGATAGGAATGATACTATATGGGGCAGCTGTGAAGCCTGAAAGTGAATGAAAATATTCTAATAAAGTCTCATTGGGTGTACGTAACGTAGGTCTAAAGACATTTTTTATTGTATTTTAATATTCGTTTCTTTTTTTGAAGCGGCTCACAGAAGCTTGAAACAACTTATCAAGCTGAACGTCTGCTTGGGTTGGAAAGTCTAAAACTCAATTTTGTCCATTTTCTACAGGCCTGGTGAAGGACCCGAAAGCATTGCGCGGGGCCAATCCAGAATTTATTATTGTCGTGCTCAAAGGAACCTGCGGAATAATTGCCGAATCGGAGAGAGCAGGGAACCGGAAACAACAGTCAGCCTGTTCCCATGTCGACGGCTCCGTGTACACTGGTTGCTTTGTGTATGTAGCCGCTGCGTGGTTTTCTATAGGATGCGTTGTTCTGCCGCGATGCCCGCAAGCGTCGCACGTCTCCTCCGTTCCGATGAAGAAGGCATTGTCCCTCGGCAGTAGCAGCCTTGTTCACGGCGAGAAAAGTCGGGTCGTCACAACAAACTTGTCAACGGCAAATGGGTAATCGTTTTGAAATCCCCGTCAACAAAAGCCCCCTGCACTATGTGACACCAGCGCAACACAAGGAACAAGGGACAAGGAAGAACACAAACGAGCACTGAACTTTCAACTGAAGTTTATCTCCGAAACGGGACAGAGTATATAGAAAAAAAACGACACGTGAACATGAAAAGATTGCAAAGCACTTTTTGCAAAAAAACAAAACCTAAACAGTGTTAACAGCCCACCTCACCTGCGGCGGTCATGCGCACGAGACAAATATCCAACTTCTTTCTCCGTCAAAGCAATGGACGGGCGGGACACTCACGCAATTATCGCCATGTGGCTCTCAATTAACGCGGGAAATTATAGAGGCAGCAGCAGAGATCGCGAGACTTGGCGATAATTGCGTGAGTGTCCCGTCCATTGCTTTGACGGAGAAAGAAGTTGGATATTTGTCTCGTGCGCATGACCGCCGCAGGTGAAGACTGTTAACACTGTTTATGGTTTTGTTTTTTTGCAAAAAGTGCTGTGCAATCTTTTATGTTCACGTGTCGTTTTTTTTCTATATACTCTGTCCCGTTTCGGAGATAAACTTCAGTTGAAAGTTCAGCGCTCGTTTAGTGTTCTTCCTTGTCCCTTGTTCCTTGTGTTGCTGGTGTCACATAATGAACCACCAACTTGCCCCTTTACGCCACAATTTCTGCTTCCCGACTTTCTGAAAATCTTCCCGCCGTGTTCTTTGAACCGGACTGCTGTTGAAACATATTGCGTTTCTTCCTGTCTATACGACATTGTTCTGACACACCATATTATTCTGTCTTCGGGATTTCAACGACAAACAGAAACCTTACACATGGGATGGACCTCGCTCATTTCTGCTTCTACTGCGAGGTGTTGGAAGAAACATAATGACAAATGTAATTGTCAACTGAACATAAGTCACCCCATTGTCGCTGGGAAAACTTCTTTACGAGATCTGAGATATAAAGGAGAAGAATTCCTGGCAATGGAAATGAGACAGTGTGCATAACTTCGATGTCACTAAATCTACGAAACGCTTGTTACAGTATTCGTATTTATTTCCTACACGACACACGTGAACGCGATTTTGCTGCTCTATCCTAGAGATGTTCGCCTTTAATAAGGCATGCCCTACTTCCGTACGGGTAATGAAACACGGCACGAGCACATAAAAAAAAATTGTGCTTCAACGTCACTTCATGTCCCAACGGCATTATTGGAGTCTATAATTTTTATGCCCGCACTACAAAATGAAATTCGCAATAGCTGCACGTTTGGTACAGTTAAGTAGGCGAAAAACGCTGCGCTCTGTTAACATAGTTTTTCTTGGAATGAACAAGTGCGAGTTTTCACATTTAAATTTGATAGCAAGCTTTTTGAAACAATTTAACAATTTGTTTGATGAAGCCAACTCGTTGTTTGTATTTACCATAAATTCACTGCGCTCGTCAGGTTTGTATAACTTCGTGTGTCGATTGCGGTTTGTCTCTTTTTTCTGTGGAACCTACCCGCTCGAGTTGTGAACATGTAGTAATTAGATTCACTTGCATCGCCTGCTCCATTTGCTAGTCATGGTTGTGTGCAAGAGTATTGTGCTTTTGTATGTCCAACCTTGTTTTTTTTTTCTATACGAGCCTTTCTTTGGAGCTGTATTAAGCATAATGACCTCATTGGTTTCATCGGTCGGCAAACAAGCGCAGCGTAGAACTGCGGTTGCTTAAGACACTGCTCTACAAGCTAAGATCATTGGTGTCCACACAACGGTCAATCACGTTGTCAGCATAAGGCATCTCACTGCGCTTTGTTTTGCAGCCATGAGGATGGGTCTGTTTTCATAAACGACTTCGTTTGTTGTGGCCATGGTGGTTGTGGCTCACATCAATCCACAGATACACGTGGAGAAGTACCATTAAGTAAAACCCTTGGTGTGTATGCAGGCAAATGTCTGCCCAAGGGACATTGGTGAAACAACGCAATTTTCTACCAAGTTATGGTGTCTTTACAGCGAAGGAACCGTCTTGCATGGAACACAGCAATTATAATGTCCCCTGACATCCGCTTCGTTCTCCCCTTACCTTTCGCCATCAGCAGACGACCATTTGGGATGATTGTTTCCTCAACTAACAATGCTCTGGAATGAATGTGCTAGGGCTACTGATTAACGCTCACCTCTAAATAAATAGCAGCAAATGTAGATTAGTGATCTGTTCCTCAAAGCCAGCCGGCCGTAGAGCAAATGGAGGGTGTGGAAAGCTCTGTGCAATCTGCAGCTGCTATGGTGACGCGCCGCATTTGCACTAAGCGGTGTTGACTCCCGTCTCCCATTAACTCCAGGCGGAGCGGTGCGTTAGGATGCAGTCTGTGGGTACATTGGAGAGCCGGCGTGGGCATCAGGAGTTTACGGTCCGAACTTTGCGTGCTCCAAACACCCACGCAACCTCTGCGAGCGGTTACCTCCGTAACTATTGTCGCATGCCAAGTGTATAAGCTTCAATTATAAACAGGGTGCCCCAGCTATCTTTAGCCAGGGCTGAAAAATTTGACGTCCCTCTCTATGACCATGCGAAGAAATGTAAGTTTTTTGCTATCGTGTGCAGTACGTCCCGCTACTTTTTGTTTCCCGCTTATCTGCATAAAAACGCATGATTAATTAACTAACTTTTAAAGCAACAAAGCTAGCCAGAAAATATGGCTGATCCCTCTGTCATTAGAGCTGTGCGCCGCCGCCGCCTGTATTTGCTCACGCCGCTCGAGCCGCCGCCGAAGTCCCGATAGTAACCACGCCTCCGCCTAGACATTAGTTATTACTAATGTCTAGTTTGATAATAACAAACAAAACAAACAATGCTTAAGCCTCGTAATCAGGAGAGCAAGAAAGAAAGTAAACTAACACCACTATGCTGTAGCGCACAAAAATACTCTCCTACCCTCTCCACGAAACACTCTACGCTATACATGGCAATAATTCCTTGGGGCAACGTGTTCCATATTTCATTGGACGCCGGAAAAATTGAAAATTTGAATGTGTCGCAGCGTGTGAAGTATTGGCTGATGTGCTTATCATGACAATTTCTACGGGAATGGCGATGCGGTGGTTTGAAGTGTTCGTGCTTATATTTGTTTATGCGTTCATTATAAAGCAAGAGAAGAAATTTCATCGCCGCCGCCGGCAAGCAAGCGAAGGAATTCCTGCGGCATTTCGAAGAGCAGTGACGCTCTATCATGACGGGAATACATAGAATAAATATAAAACGCAGTGCCTTGTTTTGGATTGTTTCTAGTCTATCTGCAAAGTATACATGGTGGAGGTATCAAAGTATACTTTCATATTCAAGATTGGGATGCACTAGACTTTTATAGGCAGCTAACTTAACGGATGCAGGGGCCGCAGCTAACGTTCGAAAAAGGAGGCCAAACATCCATCCGAAAAAAACAGCGCTAATTTAAACACGGACATCACACGAAGACGGGCGCTGACTGGCTGACGGACAAAGCATACAGCTTGCTACAGCAATCGTAACGTCGCACGCTCCTCCTTTTATGATCATCATCAGTACCAAGTGCAACAGCTCTATCTTCATTTATAACAGCACTCCCCCCCCCCGCCCTTCCTTATTTTTCATAACATATATTTCTGCACGTGCAATAAAAGCTTTGTTGGCAGTCAGCGCCCGTCCACGTGTAATGTTCTTTGTCCGTGTTTAAATTAGTGCTGTTATTTTTCAGATGGATCCCTACCAACGAGTTCTCATCGATTCACTTCTAAGGGAAACACACCAAGGCGCATGTGTGCTCAAATATTCAGAGCCAACAAACGGCCAAAACTTACACATCCGCTTTGATCACTAAGCGCAGACACAAAAACAAACAAAAAATACCATTTCGGTCATTTATTACAACAGCGCAGAGCTCAAACAGCCTACGTGTCAAAGACATGTAGTACGCCTCGGTTGCACACCCCGTCGCTGCACTCCAATCGTTACGTTTCGAACACGTTTTTTTTTAAGAAAGGCACTACTCCGCGTAGCAAACTTTCGGGGAAAAACCTCACTCCCTTGCTCGAATTCGCGACAACGGTGTTTTTTTTTTTTTCCTCTAAGGTACTTCCGAGCAGCTGTTCGCCCCTTCGAATCGAACATCAAACCCAGGGGTTTCTTCCTTTTCCCGCAAACACAAAGGAACACGCTATGTAACGTTCTGGCTCTCTTCCTTTTTCTCTTTCAAGGCTATGGCCGCTTCTTATTGAAGAACCAAAAGAAACGCTACTCTTTCACAACGACGGAGCTATGTTTCGATGCTGATAGCATTGTCATTACCTTTCCTGAGAAACAACTTACGCGATTTTCGAGCATCCTATTTTTGTGGGATTTCACAATGGCGATGCTAGAGTGCGTTTTGTACCATCGCGTCTCTTCGTCGCTTCACAATACAGGAAACGGGAAAGCAAAAAAAATAGAACGAAATGAAAGGTGCCTACTAGTGCGAACATCCGAGGCCATTCCCACGATGTGCAGTAATCTGAGCCAGGTTTTCGGTATTGTTCCACTTTAGCTTCCTCGCAGCGCTGTTCCTTGCGAAAGATTTCTTCGACATGCTCTCATCCCTTAAGTGGCTTTCAGGGGAAGCACGTTTCCATTTAGGAAAAAACGAGGTGAATAACAGCAGCTCATTGTTCTTTGCAGCGGACTTCTACCGACATCACTCGAAATAGCTCTTGTGAGCGAAAGGAAGTTCACTCGGAGCAATTGTCTGTATTTTTCGGATGGAACTTGTGTTAACTACTGAATGTAATGTCCACGTTATTTAAATAAAGAGGGAAGTTTACACTAGCCGCGTAAAGCTAAAGGAACAGCGAAGCTGGTTGATCTTGGCGGCTTAACGTGGCCTTCTTGGCTGACGCTATAGGTCTTTCCTTGCCAAAGACAAAGACAAAGTAGAGTCGAACCACAGCTCGCCACAGACCATGCAAGAATGTTCAAACTCCAGCGCCAGAACTCACGTGCAAAGCTGGCTGTGGCAACCCCGGTAAAAGCGCGGGCCTTTCATCGCTCGTACTCGGCTCGCGCGGCGGGCAATCTCGGCGCGGCGGCTGCGCGGACTGTCTGCGTCGGTGGGCTTGGTTGAAAAGAGCAATGGCGCGGCGGGTTTTTAAGGCGAAAGCCTTTAATGTCTCATGCTCACGTCCGTCCGGTGTCCGTCCGTCCGGCGTCCGGTGTCCGTCCGTCCGGCGTCCGTCCGTCCGTCCGTCCGTCCGTTTGGATGTCCGTCCGTCCGTCCGTCCGGATGTCCGTCCGTCCGTCCGCCCGGATGTCCGTCCGTCCGTCCGTCCGTCCGGATGTCCGTCTGTCCGTCCGGATGTCCGTCTGTCCGTCCATCCGTCCGGATGTCCGTCCGGATGTCCGTCTGTCCGGATGTCCGTCTGCCCGTCCGTCCGTCCGTCCGTCCGGATGTCCGTCTGTCCGTCCGTCCGGATGTCCGTCTGTCCGTCCGGATGTCCGTCTGTCCGTCCGTCCGTCCGGATGTCCGTTTGTCCATCCGGATGTCCGTCCGTCCGTCCGGATGTCCGTCTGTCCGTCCGTCGGTCTTTCCGTCCGTCTTTCCGTCAGTGGAATGGCCACACGCTTTCGCCGAACACACTTTGGAATGTACACAGTGTCCTTCAATTTTTTGCGTACACCCGGCATTTTACTTCGATCTTTAAGGAGCTTCGCTCTCACAAAAAAATAAAGGCTTTTAAGAATTTTAGTGTTAATAAATATGCAGTAAAAACTCGATGGAGCAACAGTTACTTTTTGCGCAAAACAAAAATCAGCTCTTGGTTGATTTAGCCAGCATTTGGAAGTTTCAGCAGGCATTTTGATTAGATGTACAATCGATATACAAGTATCACATTCAGAAATAAATTTCAGAAAATCTACAGTAAACACACGGGATTCGAACTCACGAGCAATGAGTCAGCATGCGCGTGCACTAACCACTACACCACACCAAGCTATGTCACCGTCTGGAAGGAAACGGGTTTATGTAGGCACCGATGGGTCGTTTGCACACGGCGCGAACATTTCGGCAGTTACTCTAAAAAAGGGACGCTTTGCTCCCTTTGGAGGAAAGCGCCCCCCCTTTTTTTTCTTTTTTGTTTTGCTCACGGCACGGAAAAAGGGCGCTTTCCTCCCAAGGGAGCAAAGCGTCCTTCTTGCCGTGCCGTGTGCAAACCTTTGCACACAGTTTGTCCCTTGCGGGAGGGGGGGGGGGGGGGAGGGGGGGAAGCGCCCTTTTCGGGGTAACTGTGCTGTTACTCCGGAAAAACTTTTTAGGGTGCAGGACAACCGCGGCTTTTCTGAAAGGCGTTGTCGCCATCCAGTATCGCGTTGTTGGTAAGTAATAATGCGTAATATTGCGTGGGTTCAGACATGTAATACTATGCATAACGATTGTGACCGCAGTTCATGACAAGAGGTCTTGAACTGCGGTCACAATCTGAATTCGTGAATGACGAAAATTGTGGATTACATGATTCTTTTGCAAAAAAAAAAAGCGCTGGATTTACGTATGCCTCAAGAAATTAAGCTGCATTGATGTAATAAACATTTCTTTATTTTCTGGATATTTTCAACGATTCGGTATGTAGTTTAATTCAGATCTTTTTCCCGGTCCCACGAAAATCTGGAATTAACGAGCTTTTACTGTACTTGAAAAAACGCAAGAAAAGCAACGCTTACGGCAAACTATGCGCACTTTTAATACTAGGTACATGACTGAGAATCGAAAACGGAACTCCGCGAGTAAGGGACAGTTTAGTCCATTATAGAAGCTGTTTATTTTACGTTTTTTTACTTTAGCTGGATTACAATAGCACAATAGCAGTACTTTGAATACAGCGAAAATAATCTCAAATGCACTGACCTTCAAAGTTTTGTTCTACTTCTATTTCCCTTCCACTGTTCAATGTGATGTTTATCCTGTACGCTACTCTACAGAGAAGCCGCTATATCTGACGGAGCCTTCCGATATACTTAAAGGGGACCCTGCAACACTTTTCCAAGTAACAGCTGAGTGGCTGCATGAAAGGAGTTTATTGCCTCATGAATCACGCACCGCAAAAGTTTTTAGAATCCGTCAAGTACGAGAGGGGATATATGTCGCACGCTTTAATTGATTTCTCTCTTCTCTCGTCCCGATGAGCGCGCTCGAAGCTAAGCAGGAAGCGATGGCAAGGGGGTAAGAAGTTGCGTCATGCGCAAGTCATGACCTTGAGCACATTTTATTTTGTTTTTCATTCGAACATGTGGCTTACTTTCAGTGTGATCGCGCGCGCGCAAGCGGAAACTCGCGGCCTCCTGCGGCGGCCACAGTAACTACGCAGCTCACTATGCTCAACTAAGCCAATGGCCCTGAATTTGGGTATATCGCGCGGTCATTTAGGTATATGGCATCATTTGTAGCGAGAAGAGAGAATGGTTCTAGCTTACTTTGAGAATTGTTAATTCCTGGTCGCGTGCTGCGCTATAATCCTGTGCTCACGTGGTTACAGGAGCCTCGACTACCGATCGGCTGCGTTTTCTGACAATGCTGAAAATGTGTTGCAGTGCCCCTTTAAGGAAAAGTTCAGTGCAGCTACGCATTAGTGGGGTGAAGACTAAAGAAACAGCACTGCTGATGGCCTTCCCCTTATCCATTACCTCCTCGACACTCTGTGTTCTCTTTCCCAATCTTTGCTATACTATACTATACAAGACTATGATATGCTTTACCCTCGCCCTCTGCTTTCCCTCCTCCACATTCACTTCTCCTCCCACCTCCTCTCTGTACTACATTATGCATGCATGGCTATGCGATTTCTATTTTGATATCTTTCAATCTTTTTTCTTTCTCTCTGCATTTCTTTCTACCTCTTTCTCTCCATTTTCTTCTCGCTCTCTTGCCTATAGCAATGCAAACATATGGTTCCCATAAGTGCTCGCTCTTCTAGCATGCCTGCACAGCCGAGTGGTTACGACGCTGGCCTTCGGACTGTAGGTACGCATGTTCGAATTCCACATCGCCAAGAATTTCTTGTTTTATATATTTCCCCTTCACCTCCTTTCCACTTTTGCTCTCCTCTACCTGCCTGCCTCCAATGCAATGCTGGCAACGCGAGATACTACGGCTCAAGCAAGTTCTGCGAACGCGGGACGGGGTTTGGCAAGCCTAAACAACCCTGCTGTAAAAGAACACGTTGCTTTCCCTCCAATGAGAAAATTTCTTATGCGTAGGCGTACTATGTATGTATGTATGTATGTATGTATGTATGTATGTATGTATGTATATGTATGTATGTATGTATGTATGTATGTATGTATGTATGTATGTATGTATGTGCGTATGTATGTATCTATCTATCTATCTATCTATCTATATATTTGCCCACACATGTTTAGTTAGTTGTCTAACGTTGGTTAATTCACGAGTGTAATAAAATTTCCATACCGTTTAATTACATAACTTTTGAATCTTTTATGGAATACCAAGCTTACGACAATATTTTGCTCACACATGCGTTCTGTATATTTAATCCGCAGCTAAACGTAACGAAATGAGTGAACTCTCTACTCATAAATTTTACACGCATAGGCACAGTTGCGCGGTGAGCGCATCATATTATTTGTATTGCTAGTTTATTTACCCTAATTTCAGAAGCGCTCAAAATTCCTTTCAGGTTATATTTCCCAAAAAGCTGTGATATTTGTCCACAGATACATTTATCTTATTCAAATCGAATCATCGCTTTTCAGTTTTCAGTGTGAATATTATGATTATGTGGCATCAAAGGCTAAAAAAGTGCACATAAAGAAGCATAAAACGGAGCCAAACAAACGATTTGTTAAACCGATGCACATGAACTTCATCTATAACTCGGTTGCAGTCCCATCTGCCCTTTCAGGAGTTTTTCCCTTTTTTGGGAAGTACTTCCGCCTGCCCTCAGTTCACCTTCAGCACCGCCGTGCGCACGTGGTCTAAGTCCGCGAACTCTTCCGCCCATATCTGAATTGCTAATGCGCTTCCGGCAAGACCTCTATTTTTTTTTTTACTTTTCGGAACTTCTCCTCGCAAACAGTAGAGTGGGACTACATTGCAGGCCTTCTCACGTCCTCCGAAGTTTCCGTGAAGCCTTGCACGTCAAAGGAGTCAAGGGGAGAACAGCAAAGAGCCGCAGTTTCCCAGCCGATGTTGCGCACTAAGTGGCGCATCCAGTAAACCACCGTAGCATGCTCCGTTGTGACGTACAGTTGGCACGAGCCTGGTTTCCATCTTTAGTGTTCACGTTTATTCACAGTTTTAGCAGACTGTGACGTTAGGCGAGTTGGTGCATAGCTTAAAAAAATATTTGAGGCGTGACTGAGACAAGGGAAGGAGAAAATTTAGGCAGCATCGCACTGGGGATGCCAAGCCTGAAGGAAGCGCGGAGCGAGGCAGCCTTCTTCGTTTCTCTTCGGTTTTTTTCTTTCTTTCTTCCTGCGTTTCCTTCTTTTCTCTACTTTTCCGTTTTTGTTTCAGTTTTTTGCAGTGTTTATTTGTAGTCAATTATTCCTCTCTCTTAATGTGTTTTTTTTTCTGTTTGTTGCTATTTTCTTCCTATTTTCCCCTTTCTCTGTCTCTATCTCTCGCTCGCTCTCTCTGTTTTCTTTTTTTTTACACGTGGTTTTTCATGCGTTACGTCAAGCTACAACAGCCTATGATGATGACGGCATACAACAGCCCTGCCCCCTAAAGTGCTCCACACTTAAAACTAAGAAGACACGATAGGGCGCCAGGACAGAACAGGACCGGCGCCCTATCTTGTCTTCACTCCATTTACTTCCTTCTCTCAGTTGCGCCACAAATATTTTGTGAGTCACCTGCACCACCTGAACGAGTTCATGAGGTGCTGCACATTGCCATTCGTTTCAGCAGTGCAGCAATGGCAACTTCCTAATGACGTCATTCGTTGCAAGAGGTGCAGGAGAGGTGGAGCGTTGATTCGAGACTTTCCTGCACCACCTATGCTGACGCTGCCGGGTTGGTGCAGTCGTGCGCGTCGCACTAGCAGGTGAGCAGAGGACACACCATTCAAGCATAGGTGGCGTACCCACGACTAATTACGAGTGTGTACATTGTGTTTGCACCTCATAAACTGTTCACATGTGCAGTTTGTCGCTTGTCAATGTTAGGTCAACGGAGTAAATTAAGCAAACAAAAATGAGGCCTGCACCATATCGGCACCTGGCTTCCTAACACGTTTTTCTTTTCTTTTTTTTTTTTTTGCGCGTTGGCTTTTGGGCTTATTCCTTGTGCTTCACCCTCTTTCGCAGTCTGGATGTACATTCCCGTAGCTGTTTCGCATAAATAGTGTGGAGAATTTACTAATGCATAATCTATTGTAACTGAAATGGCGAAATCGTCATATTCACGAACCATTCACTGGTTACTGAATATGAAGAATCTAAAAAGTACGCTTTGAAATATTTACATCATCGTTTCTTTCTTTTTTTTACTAAGACGAGGCAACTCACTTTAAATAACGACAGTTTTGATAGGCACTTGTAGTAAGCACTGACGGGCATAGTGATCCTGCAAATTTACCGCCCCTCCTCCCCTGAAATTTTAGGATGTGGCAGACTTATTTGGGCACCGAATATAGTTCACAACGTTTAATATGAATAGAAAAAAAAGTCCCATGATTTTTATGCCCACCTGAGTCGATTCTGGTTAGCCAAAAAAAAATAAAAAAAAATAGCGTAGCGTGCACTAAAGGCGCAATGCTAAAGAAACAGCGGAGCTGATGGGCACCTATGTATTTTTACGCAGTCCTTGATGGTTTGCCATGTTTCGCAAGTTTTCTTCTTTCGTCCTCACTTTCTTTCTTCTTCTCTCTTATGGACGTTCTGTCTTACTTCTCTATTTATTTCTTTTTATTTTTCTATCTCTTCTCGTTTGTTTCTCTTCCTTGCTCCGTCTATTTTATGCCTCTTTCATTCTTTTCTTTCTATCTGTCACTCTATTTCTTTCTCTCTCTTTCGTTTACCTTCTCTTACTTTCTCTTTCGGCATTTCTTTCTCCCTGTTTGTCTTAGGCTTTACTCTCTCTGCTACTCCTTTCTCACTTCGTCACTTACACATCTCTCCTGTTCACGCTCACTTTTCACTCCCTTGCTACACTTTACAATACAAGGCTTTGCTATGTTCTGCTGGAGTGGATGGACAGTCAAGTGGCTAGGATGCTCGCCTGCGGATCGAGGGTACTTGCCTCGTGAAACATTTTTTCGACAAAAATTTCTCTCATTCATATTCTTTCTGTCTATC